>CM017804.1:14694305-15294305 GCA_008086715.1 Sitobion miscanthi
AAATCTAATGTGAATTCAAAATGTTATGGGTTTGCAGTTATTAACAATTAATAATGTAACAAATATTTAAGCGCTTAATAGAAATAAAAATAAATACCTTTCTTTACAATCCATTTATGATCTAAACACTGTAACCAATTGACCGATCACTTCAAATTCAATTTTATGTATAAATTAAGTAGTATAATGGGCTTCGGTCTTGGTTTGTAAGTGAACAATGTCTGTAAAAAAAATTATTTTATTCAATAAATACTAAAATATTTTGAATTATGATGAGTATCTAATAAGTAACCTATTTATAAAATATATCTACTTATATAGACATCAAAATAATGTAAAACGATTTACCTTATACAAAAATTTGGTTATAAGCATAGAAATTTGAAATTAATGTGATGATATTAATTTACGATGATTGATGACATTACATGAATACTAAAAGTGAGTAATAAAGGACTGAATAATGATACAAAATAAACAAATTCTAGCCATTATTTTGCTCACTTTAAGTTTAATGTATATATTATTGATTGAAGGGTAAATGAAAACTAATTAGATCAAAACATTACTTTATTGTATTAATATCACATAAAGTAGTGTAATGATCTCATGCAGTCGACATTTAATTAACAATTATATTGCATTTGTATAATTAGCTTAATATTAAAATAATAACTTCTAGAATAATCATAGTGAAGAAATCTAATGTGAATTCAAAATGTTATGGGTTTGCAGTTATTAACATTAATAATGTAACAAATATTTAAGCGCTTATAGATATAAAAATAAATACCTTTCTGTACAATCCATTTATGATCTAAACACTGTTACCCAATGACCGATCACTTCAAATTCAATTTTATGTATAAATTACAGTAATAGAATGGGCTTCGGTCTGGGCTTGTAATTGAACAATGTCTGTAAACAAAATAATTTTATACTATAAATATTAAATATTTTGAATTATGATGAAGTATCTAATAGTAACCTATTTATAAAATATATCTACTTATATAGACATCAAATAATGTAAAACGATTTACCTTATACAAAATTTGGTGATAAGCATAGAAATTTGAAAATAATGCGGTGATATTTATGTATGATGATTGATGCCATTACATGAATACTAAAAGTGAGAAATATATGACTGAATTATGACACAAAATAAACAAATTCTAGCCATTATTTTGCTCACTATAAGTTGAAATGTATATATTATTGATTGAAGGGCTTAAATGAAAACTAATTAAGATCAAAACATTACTTTATTGTATTAATATCACATAAAGTAGTGTAATGATCTCATGCAGTCGACATTTAATTAACAATTATATTGCATTTGTATAATTAGCTTCATATTAAATAATACTTCTAGAATATAATCACAGTGAAGAAAATCTAATGTGAATTCAAAATGTTATGGGTTTGCAGTTATTAACAATTAATAATGTAACAATATTTAGCGCTTAATAGAAATAAAAATAAATACCTTTCTGTACATTCCATTTATGATCTAAACACAGTTACTAATTGATCGATCACTTCAAAGTCAATTTATGTATAATTTAAGTAGTAGAATGGGCTTCGGTCTGGGCTTGTTTGAACAATGTCTGTAAACAAAATAATTTTATACTATAAATATTAAATATTTTGAATTATGATGAAGTATCTAATAAGTACCTATTTATAAAATATATCTACTTATATAGACATCAAAATAATGTAAAACGATTTACCTTATAAAAAAATTTGGTGATAAGCATAGAAATTTGAAATTAATGTGATGATATTTATGTATGATGATTGATGCCATTACATGAATACTAAAAGTGAGAAATATAAGACTGAATTATGACACAAAATAAACAAATTCTAGCCATTATTTTGCTCACTATAAGTTGAAATGTATATATTATTGATTGAAGTGCTTAAATGAAAACTAATTAAGATCAAAACATTACTCTATTGTATTAATATCACATAAAGTAGTGTAATGATCTCATGCAGTCGACATTTAATTAACATTATATTGCATTTGTATAATTAGCTTCATATTAAAATAATAACTTCTAGAATATAATCATAGTGAAGAAAATCTAATGTGAATTCAAAATGTTATGGGTTTGCAGTTATTAACAATTAATAATGTAACAAATATTTAAGCGCTTAATAGAAATAAAAATAAATACCTTTCTGTACATTCCATTTATGATCTAAACACAGTTACTAATTGATCGATCACTTCAAAGTCAAATTTATGTATAATTTAAGTAGTAGAATGGGCTTCGGTCTTGGTTTGTAATTGAACAATGTCTGTAAACAAAATAATTTTATTCTATAAATATTAAATATTTTGAATTATGATGATGTATCTAATAAGTAACCCATTTAAAAAATATATCTACTTATATAGACATCATAAATAATGTAAAACAATTTACCTTATACGAAAATTTGGTGATAAGCATAGAAATTTGAAATTAATGTGATGATATTAATGTACGATGATTGATGACATTACATGAATACTAAAAGTGAGTAATAAAGGACTGAATAATGATACAAAATAAACAAATTCTAGCCATTATTTTGCTCACTTTAAGTTTAAATGTATATATTATTGATTGAAGGGTTTAAATGAAAACTAATTAAGATCAAAACATTACTTTATTGTATTAATATCACATAAAGTAGTGTAATGATCTCATGCAGTCGACATTTAATTAACAATTATATTGCATTTGTATAATTAGCTTAATATTAAAATAATAACTTCTAGAATATAATCATAGTGAAGAAAATCTAATGTGAATTCAAAATGTTATGGGTTTGCAGTTATTAACAATTAATAATGTAACAAATATTTAAGCGCTTAATAGATATAAAAATAAATACCTTTCTGTACAATCCATTTATGATCTAAACACTGTTACCAAATGACCGATCACTTCAAATTCAATTTTATGTATAAATTACAGTAATAGAATGGGCTTCGGTCTGGGCTTGTAATTGAACAATGTCTGTAAACAAAATAATTTTATACTATAAATATTAAATATTTTGAATTATGATGAAGTATCTAATAAGTAACCTATTTATAAAATATATCTACTTATATAGACATCAAAATAATGTAAAACGATTTACCTTATACAAAAATTTGGTGATAAGCATAGAAATTTGAAAATAATGCGGTGATATTTATGTATGATGATTGATGCCATTACATGAATACTAAAAGTGAGAAATATATGACTGAATTATGACACAAAATAAACAAATTCTAGCCATTATTTTGCTCACTATAAGTTGAAATGTATATATTATTGATTGAAGGGCTTAAATGAAAACTAATTAAGATCAAAACATTACTCTATTGTATTAATATCACATAAAGTAGTGTAATGATCTCATGCAGTCGACATTTAATTAACAATTATATTGCATTTGTATAATTAGCTTCATATTAAAATAATAACTTCTAGAATATAATCACAGTGAAGAAAATCTAATGTGAATTCAAAATGTTATGGGTTTGCAGTTATTAACAATTAATAATGTAACAAATATTTAAGCGCTTAATAGAAATAAAAATAAATACCTTTCTGTACATTCCATTTATGATCTAAACACAGTTACTAATTGATCGATCACTTCAAAGTCAAATTTATGTATAATTTAAGTAGTAGAATGGGCTTCGGTCTGGGCTTGTAATTGAACAATGTCTGTAAACAAAATAATTTTATACTATAAATATTAAATATTTTGAATTATGATGAAGTATCTAATAAGTAACCTATTTATAAAATATATCTACTTATATAGACATCAAAATAATGTAAAACGATTTACCTTATACAAAAATTTGGTGATAAGCATAGAAATTTGAAATTAATGTGATGATATTTATGTATGATGATTGATGCCATTACATGAATACTAAAAGTGAGAAATATATGACTGAATTATGACACAAAATAAACAAATTCTAGCCATTATTTTGCTCACTATAAGTTGAAATGTATATATTATTGATTGAAGGGCTTAAATGAAAACTAATTAAGATCAAAACATTACTTTATTGTATTAATATCACATAAAGTAGTGTAATGATCTCATGCAGTCGACCTTTAATTAACAATTATATTGCATTTGTATAATTAGCTTAATATTAAAATAATAACTTCTAGAATATAATCATAGTGAAGAAAATCTATTGTGAATTCAAAATGTTATGGGTTTGTAGTTATTAACAATTAATAATGTTACAAATAATTTAGCACTTAATAGAAATAAAAATAAATACCTTTCTGTACAATCCATTTATGATCTAAACACTGTTACCAAATGACCGATCACTTCAAATTAAATTTTATGTATAAATTACAGTAATAGAATGGGCTTCGGTCTGGGCTTGTAATTGAACAATGTCTGTAAACAAAATAATTTTATACTATAAATATTAAATATTTTGAATTATGATGAAGTATCTAATAAGTAACCTATTTATAAAATATATCTACTTATATAGACATCATAAATAATGTAAAACAATATACCTCATTCGAAAATTTGTTGATAAGAAGAGAAATTTGAAAATAATGCGGTGATATTTATGTATGATGATTGATGCCATTACATGAATACTAAAAGTGAGAAATATAAGACTGAATTATGACACAAAATAAACAAATTCTAGCCATTATTTTGCTCACTTTAAGTTTAAATGTATATATTATTGATTGAAGGATTTAAATGGAAACTAATTAAGATCAAAACATTACTCTATTGTATTAATATCACATAAAGTAGTGTAATGATCTCATGCAGTCGACATTCATTTCACAATTATAGTACATTTGTTAAATTTGCTGAAACAAAAAAATAATAACTTCTAGAATATAATCATAGTGAAGAAAATCTATTGTGAATTCAAAATGTTATGGGTTTGCAGTTATTAACAATTAATAATGTAACAAATATTTAAGCGCTTAATAGAAATAAAAATAAATACCTTTCTTTACAATCCATTTATGATCTAAACACAGTTACCAATTGACTGATCACTTCAAAGTAAAATTTATGTATAAATTAATTAATAGAATTTGTTTCGGTCTTGGTTTTTAAGTGAACAATGTCTGTAAACTAAATAATTTTAGTCTATAAATACTAAAATATTTTGAATTATGATGATGTATCTAATAAGTAACCAAATTTAAAAATATATCTAATTATATAGACATCATAAATAATGTAAAACAATATACCTCATGCAAAATTTTGATGATAAGAAAAGAAATTTGAAAATAATGTGATGATATTTATGTAAGATGATTGATGCCATTACATGAATACTAAAAGTGAGAAATATATGACTGAATTATGACACAAAATAAACAAATTCTATTCATTATTTTGCTAACTATAAGTTGGAATGTATATATCGTTATTTGAAGAGCTTAAATGAAAACTAATTAAGATCAAAACATTACTTTATTGTATTAATATCACATAAAGTAGTGTAATGATCTCATGCAGTCGACAGTCATTTCACAATCATAGTACATTTGTTAAATTTTCTCAAACAAAAAAATAATAACTTTTAGAATATAATCAGATAGAAGAAAATCTAATGTGAAATCAAAATGTTATGGGTTTGTAGTTATTAACAATTAATAATGTTACAAATATTTTAGCATTTAATAGAAGTAAATATAAATACCTTTCTTTTCATTTCATTTATGATCGAATGTCAGTAACCAATTGAATGAGCACTGCAAAGTCAAACTTATGTATAAATTAAGTAGTAGAATGGGCTTCGGTTTTGGTTTGTAAGTGAACAATGTCTGTAAACAAAATATTTTTATTCTATAAATACTAAAATATTTTGAATTATGATGATGTATCTAATAAGTAACCCATTTATAAATATATCTACTTATACAGACATCATAAATAATGTAAAACAATGTACCTCATGCAAAAATTTGATGATAAGAAGAGATATTTGAAAATAATGTGGTGATATTTATGTATTATGGTTGATGCCATTACATGAATACTAAAAGTAAGAAATATATGACAGAATTCTAATACTAATTAAATAAATTCTTGCCATTATATTCCTTTTTTTTAGTTGAAATGTATATATTGTTGATTTAAGTTATAAAACGAAAACTGAAGAAGATCAAAATTGCACTTTATTGCATAAAAATCACTTATATTGTAATAATGACCCTATGCAGTAGTCATTGTTTCTCAATTTTAGTACATTTGTTACATTTGCTCAATCATAAAATAATAACTTCTAGAATATAATCAGTGGGTACTCGTAGCTTATTTTCATATTTTAATTTAAATCGTTTATTAAATTTTAATTATTATTAACAAACAAGTTGACTTTTTAATGTTAATTTTAAGTGCTCACTTGATTTTCTGTTGTCACCACGCAAAAAATTATAAATTATTTGTTTTATTTCCATACTGATTTTTAGCAAGTAATCCGTTTATTTTATTTTAGAAATTGTCGTTCATCACTTTGTTGGTGTTTTGGCCTGTGGACACAATTTTTGTGAGCCAAATATGGCGATGTGGAAAGTCTGCTAGATTTCTTGTGGCAGTTGGCTTTTAATATATAAAAAAATTTAGTCAATTCTAGTAGAAAAATCATGACCTTTTCATTTCATTTATTATGACATATGTATGCGGTAAAGCATTTAAAAAATATTTTTCATCATCTAAATTGTAAATAATATAATACTGTTTCCCTTATGCAAAAAGTTGATGCATTGAAATGAAATTAAAAAATAATGTTAGTTAATGTTTGTTTATGACGATTAATGCCTTTTTATGAATAGTTATACGGATTGACTTAGGACTGAATTATGATAAATAAAAGATAAATTCGGCCAATATGTTGATCCTTATTAGTGGACGTGAATAAATTGAGACTAAATTCTGATGTAAATTAAACAAATTCTAGCCATTATTTTGCTCACTGTTAGTTGAAATGTATAGATTGTTGATTGAAGTGATACAATGAAAACTGTATAAAATCAAAATCACTCTTTAATGTATATAAATCTTCTACATTGTAATAATGACCCTATGCAGTAGACATTCATTTCACAATTATAGTACATTTGTTAGACTGGCACAATAAAAAAATAATAACTTCTAGAATATAAACAGTTGGTACCCGTAGCTTATTTTAATATGTGAATGTTAAACCTTTATAAAATTTTAGTAATTTACAATTAATAATATAAAAAAAAAAATTAGTGAATTCTATTAAAAAAATCATTAGCTTTACATTCCATTTATAATGATTTATGTATGCGTAAAGCATTTTAAAAATATAATTCACCATCTTAATCGTAAATAATATAATACTTTTTACCTTATGCATATTGGTTATACTTTGAAATCAAATTCAAAAATAATGTTTATTGATATCTATATATATAATGATTTGTGTCATTATATGTATACTAAAAGTGCAATATATTAATCTAAACTCTGGTATTTAGTAGACAAATTCAAGAAAATTTGTTGATATTTTTTAGTGGAATTTTTTTTTTTTTTTTATTGAAGTTATGTAATTAAAAGTGCATAAGATATATTTAATTGGTATAATTTTGAAATTATGAAAAAATTGGAGATTTACACATTGTTTTTGAGAAAATCAATTTTGGTTTTTATTGTATCTTTAAATCAAATGATTGTAGATACATGCAATTTCATTATTTTATATTAGTATTTTCTATACACGATAAAATTTTCAAATTATTTTGATTTGTCTTGAACTGTTTACAGAGTTTTTCAGTTTCTACTTTTAGTTTTTTTTTGCTTAATTAATTTAGTTTTTCGGTAGCGATTTTGGTTTTGATAAAAACTTATAAGGAATCTTGTATTACATTTTCAAATGTTAGATTTTAAAATTAAAATTTTCATGAATTTCTAACTCAAAATAATTTGCACATTTTCGTGGTTTTTACGTCCTTTGTAAAAAAAATCGAACTTTAAATGCTAATAAAAAAAAATTTTAGGTATTGTTATAATATATAAGGAGTCTTGTATTAATTTCGCAAGATTTTCGACCCAACGAATACAATTTTATAAACATTTATAAACAATAAAACTAAAAAAATTGAAATTTGAAATTGTCCGTAAACAGCTCAAAACGAGTCAAAGTAATTTAAATTTGTATTGTGTTTAGACAATGAAAATAAAAACATTTAATGAAATTTACAAGTATTTAAAATTGTACGTTTTTGAATTATAATAAAATAAAAAAATCGCTACTCGAGAAATGGAGTGAATATTCAATGTTGTAAAAATTTGAATTTTAAACGTCAATTTTTATAAAATTAGACGAACCTACGAGGATTTTTTTTCAAATTTTACATATAGGTGGATACTTTTTATAGTCGAGTATAGCTCTGTAATTATTACATTATATAACCTAAACTACGTATTTCATACTAATGACTTAAGTAAAAATACTATATACTAAGTCAGCGGTTCCCAACCTGGGGTACGTGTACCCCAAGGGGTACTCGAGATAATCTCAAGGGGTACGCGAAAAAAAATTGAGTAATGGCGGAAAAATTGAATTTGGTTTATTTAAAACTATTCGTTTCGGAAATATACAAATTAGTAAAAATGAAAACTTGTAGGTATATAAAAATATACATTATTACATTATATTATATTATATCATTGTTATTTTTAATTAAATGTTTAAAGAGTGGTTATGTGAAAAATTTTAAAAAATATAAAAAGAGGTAGAATCTAGAAAAATATTAAGCTTAGGGGTACAGCAGGAAAAAAAGTTTGGGAACCGCTGCACTAAGTCATCTAGCTATCAATGAATGAGTATAGGACATAAATACTTTGAATACATTATAAATTAATAAATAACGTGATACGTAATGTTGATAAAATATTTGTAAATAAGATATAAATGATTGTTATATGTATGACTGTATGAGGCATTAGCAAATTGTGTTTGATAGAAAATAACAAAATATGTTCTAAATATGTTTCATTCTAAAAATGAAGATAATTTACTAATTATTTTATGTTAGAAATTCATAACAATAATTCATATTTTTTCTTTTTAAATCTAACATTTGAAAATTCAAAACAAAATTCCTCGTAAGTTTGTCTAATTTCATGGAAAAAATATGTCTACTGGAAAGTCAAATTGAATTTTTTTGAGCGTCTGAAGTTCAAATTTTTATAACATAAGACATTCAATATTTACACAATCATATATAATTTATAATTTTTCTTATTTTGCTGTAATTAAAAAAATGAATAGCTGTATATAATTTTAATAATTTACACCATATTATGTATATTTTATCAATTCCTATAACACTTTCACTCTTTCTGAGCTGTTTACGGACATTTTAAATTTTTAAAATTTTTTTCTATTATCAATTTGTTATTAAATTTGTTGGATCAAGAAGCGTGACAATTTAATACAAGGCGTCTGATATATTGTTACAATAGCAATTGAAAAATATTAATAATACATGGTGGAATTTTTTTCAAATTTTATTTAACATTCGAATTTTGAAAAAAATTGTCAAATCGTCAAATTTTAAATTATTTTGTAGTTAAAAATATAATTATCATATGCTGACTCCCCTCTTAGCTCAGATTCGTTTTTCTTATACAATGATATTATATCATCGGATTTTAATTTAATACAATTCAGTATAATGGCTCACTTGTACAATAGACCACCTGTACAGTAGAGCGACAACTACCTTTTTTTATACAGTTATGCTAATTTTTTTATTTATTTTTTATATGCAATATACAATCTGTACCCTGAGGCACAATATGAATACGGGCTACATTACAATGACATGAGTGAGTTGTTGGAAGAAGCCACCAAGTTGTGAAACTTCCTATTGATTTTTTTTTTTGTAACTACTTATTTAACACTCGTTTTTTAGTTGTTTAGGAGATCTCTGCACCATTTTATTTTTAATTGTTGGTAAGGATCACCAGGAATTTTGTTTGATGCTAATTCACGGATTAATGGATTTGTGTGGGCTATGAGACGATCATGAAAACGCTTATAGAAGTGTTTTGCTTCTTCTTAGACGGTTTTTATTATGCTAATTTAAATTTAAAAAAAATCATCTTGAATACCAAATCGCTAATTTTGATAGAAAAATTGTCTATAAATGAAAAAAAAAATTGTTTAAATCGTACGTTTTCCAGCTGATTTGTCACAATTTTATGATATAATATTGTGTAGTTCCATTTTGCGTAAACTACTCTAGTAATAAGAATACGAATTATAACATCGAAAAATGCCGCTGTTGTAGTCCTAGCAATACATGGCGACAGCAAATTCGTATTTTTTTTGCCAAAAACATGGTTTTGTACTTCCAATAGTTCTCTGGCCTCGTTGATCGTAGAAACATGGTTTTAGTATCAAAATAATCACGAGAAGTTGTACTAAACATTCTTGAAACAAATTTTCGATATCTAATTTTGCCGATTTTATATATTTAAAAAAAAAAATGAAAATATAGTACAAATTTCAAATACAAATAAAATTGGTTAGAAAAAATATTTTAAAATTCTGTTCCTAGAATATTTAGTACAACTTATCGTGATTATTTTTATACCAAAACCATGTTTTTACGGTTATCGAGGCCTGAGAACTATTGGAAGTACAAAACTATGTTTTAAGATCGATTTTTTTCTACTGTGACGGCCTTTTAATATTTTAGATTCTGAGCGAATCGATGAATGTATTGATTTTACAATGTTGTGTTTTTTATTTTTTGTTTGTGTCTTTTCTGATAAGAAAGTCGAAAGTGAATATAGTTGGTACTTTAAATTCTTAATAATTTTCCAATGCGCAGTGAAAAACGAAAGAAAAATTAAGAAAAAACGGGTATTTTTACTCAAATTCGGTTTTCAAAAAAATCGGTTTTTGTTTTTGGTGTTACTCTAAAATAAATGACAATCATGTGTCAATATAATATATACATATGTATATTCATGAAACCGGATATTCAATGATTTCTGGTTATTTATATTAGCATTTTCTATATATGGTACAATTTTCAAAATATTTTGATTTGTTTTGAACTGTTTACGAGCATATTGAGTTTCGAATATTTTTAGTTTTTCTTCTATGAATGTCAATAAAATTTTATTTGTTGTGTAAAAAAACTAGACAATTTAATATAAGGTTCTTCGTAAGTTGTTGTTAGTGAAAATTAAATAAAAAGTTAATCGTAAATCAATAATAATTTTTTATGAGCATTTAAAGTTCAAATTTTGACAACAGCATTTTAAATACAGCATCTAGATGTTTATTTAATCTCTAACATTCCATTATATGTATAAAATACATTCTATTATTCAACTGTCTGAAATTTAAAATATTTAAAATAAGTACCTATTCAGTATAAGTATAAATATAATAAATTACCTATTATAAGTATAATTTTAAATTAAAAATAAAACAATATATAATACATACCCTAGACCCTGGTGGGTCTAATACTTCAGAGTATTTTTTATTGTGTTTTTCACCCGTAACAACTGAGAAATTTAATTTTAACTTTTATAAATTTAATTTTTTTTATTAAACATTACAAATTGCCTATTTGAAACTCCTATTTAAAAGTTCAAACCCTTTTTGGTGATATATTTCACTGCTTGATGGCGCGGGTGTAGAATTTGGATTACGGGAGAATAGGTATATTGTGTGATTATTTTTTCCGGATTTCTATGGTCCGGGACTATACAGTCTACGTATTTATTCTTTCCGGGAGAACACGGTCCGGGAGTATACATTCCGGATTTCTACGGTCCGTGACAATATTGTTCGATTATTTTTAAATTCCGGGATTATACGGTCCGGCATATTACGGGTTGTGTGATTATTTTTTCCGGATTTCTACGGTCCGGGACTATACAGTCTACGTATTTATTCTTTCCGGGAGAATACGGTCCGGGAGTATACATTCCGGATTTCTACGGTCCGTGACAATACGGTTCAATAAATTTTAAATTCCGGAATTATACGGTCCGGCATAATACGGTTCGAAAAATATTTTATTCCGGATTTTTACGGTCCGGGACTATACTTATTTTTTCCGGATATATACGGTCCGTTAGATTATTTTCCGGGATTTTACGGCTCCCCACTCAAATTAATTTGCACATTTTTGTGAATTTTACGTATTTTGTCAATATTTGAACTTTAAATGTTTATAAAAAAAATTATGTAACTATTTATGGATTTTTAATATTATTAGGAGCCTTTTATTAAACTTTCAAGCTGAAAAAAGCTGAGAAAAAGCTCAATTTAAAATTGTATTGATATTTATAGAATGAAAACTTAAAAAAATTGGAAAATTAAAATGTCCGTAAAAAGCTCAAAACTACTTAGAAATTATTACTTTTGACCTCCCAAAGTACCAACTAGATTCACATTCCTATCAGAAAAGATACTGTTGAAGAAAATCAAGCACTTTTACTGTCCTCAAAAGTGATAACGGACACACAAAAAAAAAACACATCATTGTAAAATCAATACATTTATTGCTCAGCTCAGAATCTAAAAGAAAATGTGTTCATACTTTATAAATTTATAATATAACAAATATATAAGTTTTAAATAATTGATTTCAATACTTTATGTCATATTCCAACCATGTTTGTGGACGAAAAGTAGTATGATCCTGTAGAAGAACAAAAGACCCGTGGTTCAACAATTAAATAAACACTTAAAAATGAGTCATACTGTATATTAGTGTGAATTATAGTGTGCCACATACCTACAGATTGTTTAATGGTTGATAATGGTTAATGTAAATTCAATCCATCCACTGATATGTTTGTAAATACCCAAGCCACTGGGTGCAATGTACAATGTACATTGACAATCAGTTGCGGATTTAACTGTAATTTTGTTGGTAAATGCCGACGGGTCCCACTAAAATTATTTACCTAATTAATTGTTTTTAAATATTTATTATCAAATATTAAATGCATTTCATATTGCAAGCTGAATATCAATATATCATTTACCATTGTCCATTTTTATAGGTTAGGTAAGTTCAGTTAGTAAAAACAACAATTTTGTTAATAGGTATGTTACTGATATATTTTGTACGAGGCCTCTCTTATGGATTTGGTGATTTTATATTATGATTCCTTAAATCTGCCACTGTTGGCAATGGAACCAGGGTAAAGTAAGCTCCACCGGTCAGATGTTATTGCGTTATGTATCAAATACAGTACATTGTATTAATATTCCCTTGTACACTACCTATAAATTATAATTTATGATTTGTATCCCTAAACTTTGATTTAAACCAATAGGTACGAATAAAAGTATACAGTTATTACAGTAGGCACCTACTAGGTTGGTTACAAAATATCGAATCTTTGTGGTGGAGATTTTATAAGCAAACTTTAAAGACAATTAATACCTGTGTAAACAATTATACATTTTTCAAAAATACGATTAAGCTTCCGATAAGTTGTAAATATAGTATTTTAATCAATACCTACGTAAAATACATAGGTACACACTACACACACAAGACTTCATCATAAATTTTTATCGTTTAATTGTTGTTATTAGGTAGGTACCTACGATAAATTTCAGTGAAGTTTACATGCTAACTGCTCTTCAAATCTTAGATTATGACGAGTGAAGTTTACCTACTATATCGTTCTTATTATAAATATATTAGGTCCCCCGTTGAGTTAATATAGCTTATAGGTAATTATAATTCGCTGACATTTATAATAAATTATTATGTACTCACTCTAAATAAAAGACAAATAAGTGATTTATTCTCATGTAGAAAAATGTTGTTTCTTAATTAAAGTTCTTCATTGCTTCATAAAATATTAAGAATGATAGAAAATTCCCTTAGAATAAAATAAAAGCCAACCAAAAAATCCTATCCCCAAAAATTTAATTTAAAGAACAAAAACAAAAGCTAAAATAAATCTTATGTAATCATGAGGTACCTACCTATACCTACTATACTTTCATATTGATTAAACAAATTAGTTTTATTACTATGCATATTAACTTGCTGTAAATGAGCAACTTTATAGAATAGTGTGTGTTTTAAGGTAGGTATCTACCTATCATTGACGCAACTGTTAAGTCATTAAGAATTGGACTGACGAATGGCGATTAGTGATTACATATTTTATACCTAACCTAATGTCTATTTACATATATACTGTTTGTCTTTCTAACACTGTCTTATTATTATTACCGGGAATTTTAAATTTGGACCTCCCCAATGCACTGACAATATTCACTTTCCCATCGAACAAGATACTGAAGTTGAAAGTCGAAGCGTTATTTCGACTAGTTATCGTGTACACAAACACAAAAAAAAATTTATAAAAACACACATCATTGTAAAACCAATACATTCATCGCTCCGTTCAGAATCTTAAATGATTTTGTAGTCAAAAATTTATAAAATGTTTAATATATATAGCCAAGGAATGAAAATGTAAAAGAAAGTTCCACGTAAGTATTTAATTTTGTAACCAAAAAATCTATAAATATAAATGGACACAGTTTTTTTTATAGTTATTTTAAATTCAAATTTGGACGCAATTACAGTATTACACATATGATTTTAGTTATTTTTTGTAATTTTGTAATATATTAATTAAACTTAACCTACTATCGTATTAATAATAACAATAGAAATTTAATAGAAATTATCTTTTAACACCATCCATTACAGTCGCCTACTTGTAACCTACTGTACAGCAGAGTCACATCCACTTACCCGTATTTTTCAATATTTTTTTGTTGAGTTTTGTATGGTTTATATTAGAACGTTACTTATACACATATTACAATTACTATTCAACATCGCATTAGAGAGTATGGTACGAAAAGTACCACGAATAGAATCTATGACTCTTAAAGATGGGAATTTAATACTTCCATGTACTGAAAATATTACGATTATAGGAAAAACACAAGAAGATGTGAAAAAGAGCATGATTGAAATGATAAAAGCTGTATTGGCCTAAGAGTTAACATGGAAAAAAACAAAGTACATGGTAATAGCTAGACAAATAGGAATTTTAACAGGTAGGTATAACTATAGATAACGATAGAATTGAACAAATAAGAGATTTTAAATACCTTGTGGTGACAGTAGACATGCAAAATAACATGCATGGTGAATAAACATAAGGCTGACCAGAACAAACAAATGCTACTTTGCTATACCATAATTAACGTAAGACCAGTTCTTTGATATGCTGGTGTCACTTGGTCAACCACGAAAGGTGACGAAGAAAAGCTCCTAGGATTTGAGAGGAAGATACTAAGAAAAATACATAATTTTAATTTACTATCCCGAAGAGCAGAAACGGGAAATAAGATCAAATAATGAATTAAGTGTATTCTATAAAAGGGAAAACTTGGTTTAGTTTGTTAAGAGCAATAGGCTAGAATGGATGGGACACGTTTGGCGAGCAGATGGTAGACTGATGAAGAGAATCATAAGCGAAGAAATGAAAGGCACAAGACCAAGGAGAAGACCACGCCGAACAGTGTACGAGAAACTATGGAGGAATTTAAGCAGTTACGAGAAGTTGATTGGAACATATCAAAGAACATAGAAGAAAGAAGGGACTTAGTTTCAGTAGCTAATAACTTAAATGGCTTGTAAAGTTAAAAACAAGAAAAAGTTATTTAAAACTCAAATTACCTTTTAGTAAAACGGTGACGGTGGCAATCGCGCGAACACGGGGCCCAGGCCGCGGTTAATAGGACATGTACTGCGGTGGAAGGGAATATTGAATTACATCGTTTTTTTTCTGATTTTTTAATATCGTTATTTTTTATTTTTCGCTTGTGTTACTGAATTTGTTTTTGAATATCATGTTTAATTGTAATAAATTTGAGCCTTACTTATTTTTCTTTACAGTTAAATCAAAGTTTCTTTATTATTGCATGTTACTCCCATTTCGTTCATTGTTATACCCTGCGAATTATTTTTACTGATCGCATGTAGTAAGTTTTAAGTTATTCCCATATTACTTTCAAACTTTTTCCGTGTATTCTATTTTCCTTTATCCAGCTTATCACGTCAGTTTTATAATAAATTCATGTCAACAGCTGTTTTTTTCTGGAGACTTAAACGTTCGCAACGTTAAGATAGCGTGAAAATACTTTTTAGGGTAGTTGGATTGGAATGTGTAAATGCATCAATGTAATAGCGACTGTATTGTATTTTGTAAGTATGAATATTGCGGCGTGTGTGTGTGTGTGTGTTTATGTCTATATGTAATGTATATCTTAACGAAGTGTCTTATACTGATATTGTAAGCAGTATAACATGTTTAGATGTGTGCGATGTTGTATGTATGTATATAATATGTAAGTACCTATATATGTATGAACTATGCATAATATGTGATTATATATAATATATGTAAGCTTTATAAAATGTTTAAGAGTTTGTGATAATGATGTGTACATGTATGGATACATGTAAGTATGTATATATATGTAAACTATATAACATATTTGGATGTGTGGGCGTGTGTGATACATTCAGATGTATGCTTTAGCAAGATATTTTTCGAATTGTGATTATATAATAAGTAAACTGTACAATATGTTCTGTTGAATGTATGCATGAAATCTGCAGTCTTGGGTAGTATTCTGAATAAAGTATTCCAAATACAGTATTCGGAATACTTTTCAAGTACCTATATAGATACTTTTATAATACTTTTTCCAACAGTATTCTGAAACGATTTGGAATATTTTTTAAAGGTATTTTAATCCTATAAAAAATACTTATTATTTACAACAATAATTATTTTGTTGTTTTTCTGGACATTTTTACAATATTATACACGTTTTAACATTTTAAATCAAGTATCAACAACTTAAATTATATTATATTTAGAATAATTAAATTATATATATTATACAATTTTTCCGAAGAAAAGTATCATTGGTTTAATATTTAAAACAAAAATCAAAAAGTATTTTAAAAATATTTGGAATACTTTATTCGGAATACAATTTTTTTGAAGTATTCGAGTATTTATTCCAAATACTTTTTAAAAGTATTTTGCCCAAGTTTGAACTAATGAATGTATGTCCCTATGTATGTATGTATGTATGTATGTATGTATGTATGTATGTATGCATGTAAGTTTATACATATGTATGTATATGTGAATGCTTACATTTATTATGGGCTTAGAGTCGAGACGAAGGAAATGAATATCACTGTACAGAGGTCCGATATAGTCGATTCAATAAATTGTACACTAGAATATTATATAAAACTGATTACTGCTCATGGTATTATGTTAACGGTAATGTGATAACGCATATATGATAATGATAATGTGATAACTGATAACTGATAACGGTGAAAATATATGTGGCCCTATTGGTAGGGGTGTACGTTTGTGGAGCGGAGGTGGAGTGGAGGTGGCCCTATTGGTGGTGGTGTGCGGTGGCGGGGTAGCATCAGCGGCGGGTAGAAAACATATTATATCGCGCATGTACGCGACCAGCGGCGGGATCAGCCCACTAGCAGGTTCAGCCGGGTATGCGACTCTCCCCAGTTAAGATGATGGGTTCAGCAGAGTGAAGATAGAGGTGAGCCAGCAGGTTCAGGTTTTGACACTCGTTTTTTCATACTACTAATTTCCAGTAACAAAAACTTAAGAGGAACCTTGTAATAAATTTTTAAGTTTTTTATCGACATTAATTTTAAAAATCTAATAAAAATCGAAAATTCCATATGCTTATAAATAGCTCAACATGTGTCAGAAATTTTGAAAATCTAATGATGGTTAGGAAGTTCTAATTTAAATTATTCAAAATTTCATGCATCTACGGTCATTTTTTTTTATTGTTACACCAATTTTGTCAAAAACCAACTTTGCGTAAAAATTCGGGTTTTTCCTTTATTTTTTTTTTTGGGGGGGGGGGGGTTTTTAAAATAACAGGAAATTTTAAATTTTGCCTTCTCGAATGTACCAACTAGGTTCACTTTTTCTCTATAAATGATACTGATGTTATTTCAACTATACTTATCGTGTACCTATACTGCGACACAAAAAAAACACATTTTATTGTAAATTAATACACTCATCGCACCGCTCACAAACTAAAATACTTGACTTACGTAGGCGCAACTTGGAAAATTTTTCTAGGGGGCTAAAATTAAATCAGCAACATAAACCTTGATAATTAATATTATAAACTAAAACCTGGAGGGGAGAATACGGATAAAACTGAGGAGCTTAGGCCCCGGCCCAAGTCACCCCTAATTGCACCTATGCTTGATTTAACGAAATCAGAAAAGTTTAGAGAGTAGCTGAAAAAAATTTTCCCGGGTGAAGTCATATTACAAAATATAAAATCTGTATATTATATAATAAATTTAAATAATAGTTATTCTTTGTTTTTCTTCATATGTACATCTAATGACAATGTACGTTTCTTTTTAGTTTAGAAACTTAAGTTCTAAAA
Organism: Sitobion miscanthi; assembly: GCA_008086715.1. Lineage (NCBI taxonomy): Eukaryota > Metazoa > Arthropoda > Insecta > Hemiptera > Aphididae > Sitobion > Sitobion miscanthi. The sequence continues at coordinate 14,712,859 of CM017804.1, forward strand.
TCTTAAACTTCTGTTTTTTTTTCGAATATGAAACGCTCATACAAATTAAAGGAGAAAAAGCGAAGCCTTCAATCAACTGTGTATGATGAAAAAATTGTAAAATATTATTATAGTATATGGATTTTACACATAAAACGGTTTTATATTCGAATTTTGACCGATACTAGCTGTCTACAAACAGCTTAAAATTAGTATAAATATTTTAAAAATATAATTATATATAGCGTATATATTATATAATGATAATTTAAGTTAAATAATTGTTGAAAGTTTCCATTTTCTGCGATAAAAGTACTTTTTGATTAATAATAAATTAATTGAAACCAGTTGAAGACAATTCGTTATTATATGTTTGAATATATAATGTCTCCAACATTTTAATTTCAGTTGCTCCTAAAATGTATTTGGCTTTAGACTACATCTACAGATCTGATCAATTTAACTTATTTACCTAACGCTATCATTTGTATCAGCTGACTTACTTTGAATCCTTATCCTTATGATTGGCACCAAAATATGAATCATTTTCAAAAATGCACAGCGAATATTTTTGATAATAGTAGGTGATCGTGGAACTGCAACAGCATTAAATTATCTGGACGTTTGTGGTTCGAGGACCGCTATGTAATATACCTTCTTTTTATGAAATAACACGTATATTAAAAAATATATGGTAGATTCGTAACTTTTTCGATTAAAAAAAAATTTCACACTAACAATTTTTGAATAATCAAAGTATATGTATTAAAAAAAAAAATTGTCGCGTCTCTCAGAGCTAATGTCAAGATGTGAGTAATTATTTCGAAAACCGAAGACACGACGGCACGGAGTGGAACGACTGACTGATAAATGAAACTATACACGTCCGAAGCAACCGGTCCGACGGTAAAATCGGGCGGGGCGACAATCGCCGATGGTCCACGACCAAAAGGTGGGGCGTATTCTGGTGGGGGCCGATGTGCGCGCATACAATTCTTTTACAAAGCGGACCGGTCTATATATTATTATAATATGATTGCTACAAGGATGTAGATAATAATTTCGGTTCGAACGTCCCGGCGACCCGTCCTTGTTGGTTTATCGATGGGTATCGCTAGTAGCAAGGGACGGTGGGATGAATGAGACAGACTTCTTGGTTGGCGGGTGCGAGTGAGAGACAGAGAGTGTCGGCGACAAATGTCCAAGAATTTACAATCCACAGCTACTCCAAAATATACAATCACCCAACAGAGTACCTACGACGTATTTAGGTACCTAAAATACGGTTAAACGAACTACTGTAATGCCTACCTGACATTTATGCAACTGTGTACATATTTATTTATCATCTACCTATAAATATCTATTACCTAATCAATAGTTTTAGACAAACATGCTAAATAAAATAATAAAAAATCAACTGTTTTCAACATGATCTAAACATAACCTAACCTCACCTTCGTAGAATTATCGCATGTACAATAGGTATAAGTACATTTACCTTAAGGCTATACAAATATCGCTACTATAATATTATAGGTATACTAAAATGTACGAATCTACCTTCTGATAAAAATTTCAAAATGCCTCAATACAAGACAACATTGCGTACTAGACTTAAATTGTTGGAAACTATTATTCGTATTATTATATACCTTGTAAGAAGTTAATGTGTTCTTTTATTGGCAATTTGTAACTATTGGAATAATTATGAAAACTATATTATTCATTATCATAATTTATTATTATTATTATTATTATTCATTATTATATTATTATCATAAAACACATAAATACATAATATAGATACACGTACCTTGACTAAATACGTCAAATTTAAAATTGTAAAATTTAAAGTAAAGTACCTACAACTGAATCGTAAATAGTGTGGGTATAGACCACAATATTTGTAGACCCACTGCATGTCAATGATATTATATCCACCACTCAAACATATCATTATTAATTTCTATTGATATAATTCAACATTTAGCTTGTATACTTATACGCAATACACATAGGTACGATATTTTACTAAACTAGGTGTACAACAAAATTTTATCAATGTTTCTTTATAGATTTGTAAATAGTAAATAGTTAATAGTAAATACGACATACCTACCTAATAATTAATTATTTAAATTATAATTTTTTAAATATAACACTTTTTAAAATTTTATTTTTTTTTTAAAATCTATTTTAACAATTCTAAGATGTAAGTAAATTATAAAATATAGACGATTTGACAACTGTACAGTAATTATTGTTATAATTATAATAAACTTAATGGGCAACGGATGTACCCAAGACCAGAGAATGCTTTCAATACAAAGGTATAATATATATGAAAACGTCCAACGTTGTTCGGTATATTATAAGGTCAAACGGTGCTGTATAGTTGGGTACATAATAATAAATAACAATTGAGTAGGGCTTATCGTGGGTCAAAAAATGTCACATGAATATGCTACGATTATTGAAAAATAAATGTATGTATTAAAAACATATGCATGGATAGTGTATACAGTATAAACTGTAGACAGTATAGTGTAGCTTATAATGAATACACCGATGTTTGAATAAAATGGAATATAATTATTTGTTGTAGGTACCTACTGAATAATCAGGGACAAGAATCATTTAACCATCAGTCAATCGTTATTGTATTGAAATAAACGATTTGCACTGAATACTTGGTTTTATGAAATATGTCATAAACCTATAATGCGACTAAATGTTTATTTTGTTGTTCCCAAATAGACTTTTCAAGAACTACCACATAGTCTTGAATAAATTATTATGAGTTCATATTATTATGATATATATAGGTACCTACAATTCGAAATCGAATTTAAAATAAAATGGTATTTAATGAGATATCAAAAATTGAAAATTAGCAATAGTTATGTGATAACTTGAGGCTTGGATTTGGATGTTTTTACAAAATATATCAAGAAATTAAGAAACCAACAATTATCACTAAACCTATTAGCACTAATATTATAAGAATAAATTAGAGAATAATTAATGTAAGAATATTTTTTATAACAACCACAAGTACAGATTTTATTAATTAATATAATACAAACAAATGTATCATAGGTAAACAGTCCCGGGACTGTGCGGCCGAAACACAAACCGTAACTACTAACTACCTAATTTGAGCTACACATACCAAAAGTGGCAGCTGACACCTTGCAAATCTACCTGGCGTCGACTGCATGTTTCGCGTTTCAAGTGGACGATATTAAAGTGATATTATTATTATATTTTCAGTTAGGTGACTTAATTAACAATCAAACAACCCCAGAGGATTCCTTTTAATATATCGCAACATTTAATATAGGTCTAGATTATAGAGAGATCTTTCTAAATACGTTTATAGAAATTGTTTATCTTAAAAATATTGAAACAACATTAAAGAAATAATTTTGAGATCTATTTTTTGTAGTGTGTAGTAACAATCGTAGTAAATATGTGGCATGCCCCTTAAATTGTAAAATAATATACGCTTTTTAAATGGAACAAATAAACATTTATAAGAAATGATTATAGAAATGTATGTATTTATATATTATAAATTACAATTTACGTGGAACGAGTCGCGCAAAGTTACATAAATTCCAGGAAAATTCCATTACCTAAGAGCTTACAGAAAAAAATAAATGACTGTTTATGTATAAAGAAAGCTCTTAATTTTGAATTGTAATATTTATAACGCAATAATATATATATAGGTCTAAACTGTACAAATTATACATTATTATGTTAATATAAAAATAAAATAAATTTTTGGACAAACAGAATTAAAAACGTAGGAGGGCGCAAATGCTTTTTATATTAATATATTTATTTATTATATAATATTGTAATGACTATTTGATTTAATTTATTTAAGTTTAGGTAGATATTAATCTTGGAATTTAAAAACAATATTACCCCTATTTTTTTGTTAATTTCTACATGCAATTACGTTACAAACGTTATAAATAAATAACTAGAAATAATAACATAATGGGTAACTAATACATTTTTTTATCATATCAAAATATCGTAAAATATACATTTTTGAATATATTATTTAGGCGGGTAAAGTGCATATTATTATTGAATAATTAAGCACAACCAGTTTTTTACAAATTGGATTTATGTTATAATTCAAAAAATATTTTACAATATCATTTATTATCTAATAAAAGGTTTCAGAAATATTTTGGTTCGTTTTAAGTGATTACGGACATTTGAAATTGCGCTTTCCTTATTTTGTTTGACTTACTATAAGATATTTTTTGTAAGTAAAACTGTTAAATTTAATATAATCATCTCACAAGTTTTACGTACAGCAGTCAACAATTATAAAATATTGAATATACAATAATCACAATTTGTTTTAAAGCGTTTTCATAGTTTTAAAATTGTAAATAATATTATTTTTATATTTGTACTTACTTAAGGTTTGGAAATATAATACAAAGTTTATCATAAGTTGTGCTTGGAAGAATTAAAGTAAATGGCTAGGGTATTTAAAGTCTCATTCATTTTGTATGAAGTTTATTTCAAATTTCGACGAAATTCGTCAAAATCGCGAATTATTTTGTAGAAATATGATTTCAGAAAGTCCGTCTGTATTGCGAATTATTAAACGTCCACAACCAAACATTTAAAATTAATTAAAAAGTTATAATTATTTAAAGACTATACAATTTGTTGTAATACTGTTATAAAATATATTTTTATAGTTATTTTAATTGTATGGATTTTAGGTGTATCAAACTCATATACGAATCATACCTACCACATGCAAAACGCCCGAATCACACAATAAAAACAGGGTTTGGTTACATTTATTTTTAAATTATATTAATTTGATCAGGCTACATTGAGACGGGGTCGTAATAGGAGTGATTAACTATTATCAGAAATTCATCTTAGCGCCCAGGCGAATCCACCACGCCTTCTCTTCAACAATCGGTGGGTATTTATTTTTATAACAATACTGCATTTATATAGAAGCGAAATATGACAATAATTGTTCGGTTAAAATTACATGAATTTTATACTAAATCAAAATACCAGTATTTTTACTTTAAGGATGGAAGATAATATAGAAATATTTAAAATTAAATTGTAATTGTACACTTTAAATTTGCTAATGTAGTGTCTGATATCAATGTCTTGTATTGTGTTTAGACGTAACGCAGTTTTTGAGTATGTGAGTATGTTAAGACATATAGACATTTGTGACAAAAGTAGCTGTTAACTTATAAAATTAATTTCAAACACGATTATTGTTGGTTGATTGAATGAAAGTTAAAATTATAAATTACAGTTAGCAGAATTTTATTCAACCCTCTCACACCATCATATTTTGGTTGTGCCCGGTACTAAATATTTTATAGGTTATATGTATTCATTCCACCATAACGGAAGCGTCAGGAATAAAATAGAATGCTTAACGCAGAGGAATGCAATAATTAATAATTTAGAGCTAATTCCTTTAACTATATCTAAATAAGCAAATCGAACGTTATGCGCGTCTGCACACGGTTATAAACCAATCAAATATAAAAATATTTTAAGTATTATATATTTTTATCTATTATGTGTTTGATTATTTTATTTAATAATATATATTGCTTGGTTTGTAAACAGAAGTAATGAAACTCGCGATTTAAGATAATATAATATAATAAATGTATCCATTGCTCAAGAATATAGAAAATATATTATCTATGCACAAGCATTTTCATTGTATATCGTCATGTACTCTCCTAGGTACTTATGTCGTGTGTATTAAAACACGTATAAACAAACAATACACCCCCGATGATTAATGATGTTTTGTTGATAAAAGCATTATTTAGTTGAGTATTTTAAACATATTATTATTAAAATATGAAACAGATAATAATCATTCTAAGGTTGTACTTGGGTACGTAGTAGATAAAAACACAAAATTCACAAAGGTATAATGGGATACATTGCATATCGACGAGAGTCAGGGTACATCTTACTCTGAACAATGCACTGTAATGTGTGACAGGTTTTTTTCCATTTGTTTTGTCTGAATGTATGGATTTTACAGTTTCGTTTTACTGTAGAAATTGTCCCAATGAACAAAGATAATTTTTCAAAAGTCAATAGGTAGTACCTACAGCAGACAGTGTCGTACGAGGTCACGAGGGTTGAGAAACGCGTGTAAACGTAAAAGGGACTGGTTTATGACAATGAATGGCCCATTGGAATTCTTTAACTTGTTTCCAAGAAATGAATAGGGTCACAAAACGTATCTAAAATGAAAACAGTTGCTGTTGTAGAAGACGATAAAACCAGACGATGTAACATAATAAACATTACGATAGGCATAATAATGTCTTTGTTATAGTCGGTTGTTGAAAAAAAAAACTAAAATCGTCTGATCAGAATTAGTTATTTTAATTGTATGCAAGAATAATATGCAAGACGCCTATTCCACGGGCAACACCTCCGCAAACCTATGACGTAGCCGCTCGTACAATACACATAATATTAGTAATAGTAACTATAATGCGTGTAGAGCACAACGGCCGCGGCGTGCAGGCGTAGACAACAGAATATTTCTGTCTCAGGTGGTGCAGTCGTGTATAAAATGTGCGGGGAGTGCGTAAAATTAAAAACTGAAAATATATTAATAAAAGTATAATATTCTACAATTTAAACAAGTGAATCACTGGTGCGAAGGCGATGTTTTTTAATCATCTTTTTCACGATACTGTTTACCGACCTACAGAGCACGCCTCCCGCTGACGTTGAAATCGTAGTTATTGTTATTATCAGAAATGTTTTTAAATGCATAGCAATGAAAGGGAGGGAAATGCCTCGGTTTGCCTGTGTTATAATGTTACCTCCTCCAAAGCTCCAAAATGTTATGACAGAACCTCTAGGTACTGCCAAAATTCCGTGAAAGACACATACAACTAATAATACATATCTTTGTTCAGAATCTAATACGTTTTTGAGCTTTAAAGGTTTGCCTGACTCTAAAACATTTTATGAATAATTTTTCACGGATATTTCACAATATATAGGTAGGTAATAATGTATTACTATAATATTACGCCGCATATATTTTGTATTAAAAACTTCTATGTATATATTATGGCTATATGTATATGTAAATACAAATTTTTCAATTTATTTCAAAGAGTAGTGGTACATGAATCCCGAAAAAAGAAGATACAAGCATCTGCTGGAAATGCTCTCAAAAAATGTCTGAAAATTTTAATCACTTCAAATGGTAAATAATATTTAATAATTAATAAATTATCAAGGTGATTGGATTCTAGACCAATAGTAATACGCAAGTTTGATAGCACCGGTAAACGTTTACGAAACTTATGCTCTAACGTCTAGAGTGGCCACTAGCCCATAATAAAATATTAGTGGACAAATTATTAATTAATATTGGCCACTGTATTGAAAAACGAAACAAATATTAACAAGTTATTGATTTTAAATCGTTTTCATTAATCTTTCATTGTTATAACACTTTTAATAAATCAAGACTTTTTTCCGAAAAAATTAAAATCGGACTTTTTTTGGTGTATTTTTTCCCATCTTCCGATGTGTATAAATGTGGGTGAGGACTGAGGAGACTATGGCACATTGATAATTTGCAGGTTCAATTAGTAGGTACATAATATGTTATAATGTTGCTTATGTCATAACATTAATCCCCCCCCACCCATCAACTCTTTAAAAATTGTGATTGGCTCATAGTGAAAAGCTTTCCTGTAATATACGTCACTGGAATGGGGTTAAGCATACCTAAATTTTAATTTATATTTAAGTTCAATTCTAATTCACTCACATGACCATTTATTTACGTGGTCTATTTTTCCGATGTGTGTCGGATTTATCCGGTGATTTTTTTTACCGAATGCAGTTTTTTTTAACAAAAATAACTGAATGATTTCACATTTACTTTATTTAATCCATATTATGATTTGTTTAGCTCGAATATTCCAACAATTAAACAATGTTATAGACTATAATATTATGATTCTTATGATTAATATCTATAATAAACCAAGTGAAAGAATTTTTTTAACTCATAACAAATATTTTTTATAATTATGATCAAGTATATAAAATAGTATGAACTATACTATAATATTAATGCACTAGAGATAAAAATTATATTCCTCAAGTATTTAATGCAGAATTTGAAGTTTCAATATTATTAAAAACAGGCAAATTATTCTCTATAAACGCCTAATTTAATAATTGTATTTAGTACCTACTACCTATACTAAACTATTATTGGATGTTTTGAGTTTGTCCCACCTGACATTTTTCTTTCCAAAACTACCGTCTACCGACTAATCCAATTAGTTTCCAGAAACTACCCGCGAAAGCGAATATCAAACCATTTTTCAACTACCAATACAACGCATACACAATACACATACACAGACTCAAAAAAATCGAATTTAAAAATAACACATTCATTTTAATTGACTATAATTGTAAAATCTATGCATTTATCGCTCCACCCCGAGTCTATAAAGTAAAAAGTAAAAACTATGCATAAAGTCTATGATAACGACGTGCGGAGAGGCGTATTTAGGTTTTTGTCAAAGGGCGAGGGAGAGGGAGATATGATTTTATCCACTAGCCCCGCTTTTAAAGCTAGAAGAGACCTTAAGTTAGAACTCCGAAAAATGTTGCATATTACATACAGCCTATGGGGGGGGGGGGGGGGAAGAGGTAATGGACCGTGTGTGTAACTACAACGGACCGTAGGTAATTCCCATGACAATTATTCTATTTTATATGCACTAATAAATAATCAACGCTAAACGGCTAAATGAAAGATTATTTTTATTATAGAACGTTTCGTATGCACTCACGAGTAACGATATTTCCATATTATATACTTATTAATTATTACTTAGCACGTATAATTTAAGTATGATAATGTTGAATATTGTAGGTATGTATAGGTTGATGATATAGGTACACAAATATTATATTATTTTGGTTACAAATGTCACACTCAGTTTAACACAAAATAATTGTGTAAAATACAATACATAATGCATAATATAATTTTAACCCTTCATCGGTGTATTCATTTACGATTTTCTCACTTTTAGTTCTGACAGTAAAAACTAAAAATTGTATAATTGCGTAACCTATATAGATACAAATTACAAGGTAATTATTCTAAAAGTAAACACGCAATTTTTCGAAAACGATTTATTTTCTACATATCTAATAAGTAATAGGAAGTCATAATAATAAAATATTTTGAATCATTTCATATTCTGTGAATTGCAATACATAAAAACCAAATTCCAAACAAGTAGTTAATTAGTAATAACTTCTTATAAGTATTTAAAGTTTAGATGACTCTATGTATATTTAATTTCCATGAAATTATAATAAATAAGAGTAACAATAAGTAAATCCCAAATAATATCATAATATATACAACGAAATACTATACGATTGATACGTGAATATGTGTGTTAGACGTGGGTGTAACCATATCTATTACCATAATATTATCTACTTCCAAGTACTGCAGTAGATACGTATTATTAATATCATACTATTTATTATATCAAATTGATATATTCAAACAAATAAATTATACTTTCAATAGTGGTACAACTATAGGCGTAAATTAATAAATATAATTTTTTTTTAAATACTTCAGCTATATGTGTCTCTTAAAAATAAAAATAATATGACTCTGTTAAAAAAAAAAATGTAACTGATTAATCGTTATAAATAATAGAATACAATTCTTTAGCTAAGATTTTATGAATTTAAATTTAGCAAAACCTCCCAGGTTCTGAAATGTTGTTCACTATTTGGAGGTGTCACTGTCCTCTTTTTAGAGGGTTCAGTTTATAGACAGTTTGTGGTGTGTTTTCAAAAAAAAATCGTTCACTATTTAGAGTCGTCAGTTAAGGAAGGTTTCACTATACCTAGAGAGCCTATATAAAAAATATAGGCTCTCTAACTATACCTATTTATAAAAAAAATATGGACGTATTAAGCCAACAAATATATCAGAAAATACCAACTTAAAACAAAAATAATATTTAGAACCTATGCTGTATGTGCATATAATTCCACTCAAATTATTATCAGTAACGGTAAGTTAATCTCCAATAACATTTAACATAAGAGAGGCCATCATTAATTTCAAATAAGTCAGTATAAATATCAAAATAATCAAATGAGAATGTTATTTGTACAGCTGATTAAATTTAAAATAAGAAATGTTGGGCTATTACTAAAATTAGCTTTGTCGATGTCTCACAAACCTCGCATATAAATTAAAATTTTCTACTGAATCGAATTACATGCAAATTCATTAGTTTTCATCCATACTAGTGAGTGTCAAAATATGATTTTGAAATAAAATTTTCTATTTTTTATTGAGCTGATTGATACAACAAAACTAATAATTATAATATGATATTGGGGTGAAAAAAATATATATATCATATACAGTGGAACCTCTAAATAGCGGACCTATACAAATAGACGACTTTTTTTGGAAACTAATTACAAAGTGTCTATACTAACTAAAACCTATGAATAATGATCAATATTTCGGCGATCGAGAGTGACTGGTATGTCTAAGGGTTTCAATGAGTACAGTATACAGTATATTCTATACCTATATATTATATTGAATATAATATTATATTTATGTATTATATCTTAATGATCTGTGAGTTACGCACACGAAACACCGACCAAGTACACTGGACAGATCTACACTGAAACACCAGTGGTTATAAGTCACCTAATGGGAATATTTTTAGTGCATTGCGCTTACTGAGAATAATAAAAACTATCTTATCGGTATTGACCACTAACGATGGACGTAAACATAAAACATTATGAATATCAAACAATATTATAATAATATAGTTATTGATGTTTAAAAACTAAAAATGTTATCGTTCAATAAAAAAATAGGAATATTAAACATTGTTGAACTATTGCGGGCCACATCGAAAAGATTCCTGTGTTTGAGACCACCGCTTTACAATATTCAATATCATTTATCAGTTGTCTGTTGTATAATAAAATAAATGAATATGATGTACAAAATACAATCGTATAAATTAAGATCAGTATAATAATGAAGGTATAGTATTTTAGAACCAAACCAAAGTAGTAAATTATGTTGTATCCATTTTATTTTGTTTTTTAGTTTCTGAATGGACAGTACGTATTGCAAACATTGACTATAGAGAAGAATCGAGTTTCTATAGCCCTGCAGGCTGCAGATACCCTTATATAGATAGTCGGTTTAGTGGAAGACTTCCAGCGAAGAACATATTTTCACCTCACGCGGCCAACGATGCAGCTGCCACATTATAGTGTCCAGGTATAGCTGGTGTGAAAAGCGCATGCGCAGTAAGGACACGGAACCCACCTTACAGCTGACTCATTTCTAAGAAAACGCATACGAGGTAGGTACATTCATTTTAACGGGTCCAATGTTCACCGTCATTGTGCGACGACAGTATAATGGTAGGCGCCGTCGCCCACGTTATCATCGAATGCCGATCGATGGTGACGGCGATGTTATTGTAAAAACGTTATTTTACATTGTCGTAATGAATATTATTTTATATATAGGTGGTAGTATGGCATATGTAACAATGCGATGTATATAAATATATTATATTCGTATGCATTTTAACCCATGTTTGAAATCTAGATTAGGTTCAAAGAACATTGATTGCCGTAATAAATACCTACAATAATTTTATATTGAGAATTCTCGATAATCAGAAACATTTATCTGTCTTAACCGCTATATGATTTGATATTGTAGCGGTTGATTACTGGTTAAATAGGTATTAGCAGTTCTGTTCCAACCACTAAGAATCGAATAAAAATATTTAATGCATGCCGGTACAAATACCATATAAACGTTGGGTGGTCAGAATATCGGCACTTACGTCATCTATAGAATTTATAACGAATTAAATTATAAACACGAAAACCTAGTACTCTTTAAGATTTAATTTTTAATTTTAATTAATTAGTTTTCCTAAAATATTTGCTACAATAATTTATTTTAAATTACTCGTAATTAATTTTTCAACTAGTTAAATTTAAGTTTGTTCGAAATAAATAATTATAAAATAATATAGTAGCACTCAAAATCATAAATATAATAAATATAAATATAAAAATATATAATATCTACCTATATTATATCCAGTGATTATTCGTACATTTAACTTTAAAAAACACTATAAAGCATTTTTGTCAATACAAAATGTATGTGGTACTATGGTTAGGTTTCAAGCCATAACACGCAGTACATTATACTTGGTAGTTTAAATTACATTTCAAATAGTTTTTGACTTCAAAACCCATACGCATTACTAACTTTTCAAATAAAAAACGATCAACTCATTCTGCTGTACGAAATGAAGGTTTATAGAGAGTAGGTACACTAATAGGTCACTTAATGGATGTGTTAAATATTAAAAAGTCGTAGTAAACGAAAAACGATTAGGTATGACTGGAGACATACTGGCAGCCTTTTTGTAGGAAATTATAAAGTTTAAAATTATATTCCAACAAGTAATTTATTTCATAATTACCTAGTAATATGGTAGGTTAAAATAGTTTTATCCAAAACAACGTAAAATAATATTATATATTATGTATAAGTATAGTAAAGTACATATCAATACTTTAGTTTAAAATATACCTACAGGAATTCGATTAATTTTAAAAATATTAATTCATTTAAAACATTATATTATTTAATTATACTATTATGTATGTCAAATTGAGATTCTACTTATATGTATATACTATTCTTAATAAAAGGTATCTACCCGTTTATAAATAAATAATTAAATATTTATATAACAATATCATATAATATAAACGTACCCATTCATCAATATTATCATAATATAATAATTATCATTAAGTTTTTATATTTTTTTATTATTCTTTATTACTATTGTTGACAGTTGTACCTATCCAATAGTTAGGTATAGGTTTGGGGTTTTTTTTTTCTAGATTAATTATCTCAAAACAGTTATTCCTCTGTTGTACATTTTTAAGACGGAGAAAACACATATGGGTGTGACGTCTTCTTAATGTTATAATATTATAAAAAGCAGATTATTATTTTAATTATTAAATAGCTAAAAAATAATATAGGTACATTCCAATATTGAATACACGTATTTTCGATTAAACTAAAACACAATTATTAGATATTTAGTCAATACTCTAAACATAGTTTTATATTTTTATTCCAAATCATCAAGTAATTAATATTGTAAACAAGTAATTTGATACATTCAAGAGGATATTTATTTTGGTTTATTATTGTTATAAGATAATATTATAAACGTTTTTATAAACAAAGAAATACATAATATAGTAATAGTAATAAAATTGTATGTTAAACTTAACATAAAATTGAACAATTACTATAAAAACTATTAACTAGTAAATATTCTAGTAAAAATGCTATATAATAAAGTAAAAGACAAATTACTTTAACCACTCTGTTTATAGATATATCTCCCCCTTGACCTTTTTTTTAGCTTATATTTAATAAATTTAATATAATGTTTTCCCATTTACCACTTTATCAGTAGGTAATAAAATGCTGGTACATTTGGCATTAGGGAGATTATAGATAAGTAAGATAGTTGTATTCGTGTATTTCGAGTGGAGAGAAAAAACTTTATCACCCCCTCAAATAAATCCTAAATATGTCACTGATAGAAATACAAACAGTACCTATAGAAGTAAATATGTTAGGTAAGGTTAGGTATAAAATATGTAATCACTAATCATCAGTCAAATTCTTTATGACTTAACAGTTGCGTAAATGATAGGTACTACCCTAAAACACATACTTTTCTATAAAGTTGCTCATTTACAGCAAGATAATTTGTATAATAATAAAATTAATTTGTTTAATCAATATGAAAGTATAGTAAGTATAGATACTACATGATTACATAAGATTTATATTATTTTTTAAATTAAATTTTTGGGGATAGAATTTTATGGTTGGCTTTTATTTTATTCTAAGGGAATGTTCTATCGTATTTATTATTTATTTTATGAAGCAATGAAGAACTTTAATTAAAAAACAATAGTTTTCTACATGAGAATAAATCACTTATTTTTCTTTTATTTAGAGTAAGTACCTACATAATAGTTAAAATGTCAGCGAATTATAATTATAAGCTATATTAACCCAACCAGGGACTTATACTATATTTTTAATAATAACGATATAGTAGGTAAACTTCACTCGTCATATGAGATTTGAAAAGCAGTTAGCATGTAAACTTCACTGAAATTTACCGTACCTAATAACAAAAATTAAACGTTAAAAATATATTGGAGTCTTGTGTGTGTAGAAGACGTGTAGTGTGTACCTATAATATGTTTTACTAACAAAATTACAGTTAAATTCGCAACTGATTGTCAATGTACATTGTACATTGCACCCAGTGGCTTGGGCATTTACAAATATATCTGTGGACGATGGAATGTACATTAACTATTATCAACCATTAAACAATCGGTAGGTATTCGGGACACTATTTACACTTATATACAGTCTGACTCATTTTTAAGTATTTAATTGTTGAAATACCGGTCTTTTGTTCTTATACATGATCATTATACTTTTCGTCCACAAATATGGTTAGCTTATGACATTAAGTATTGAAATCAATCATTTAAAACTTATATATTTCTTATTCTTATATTATAAATTTATAAAGTACCTTTGAACACATTTTCTTTTTTGTGTTTAGTTTGTACGGCAAAATATTAAAGTTCTTACTATGTTTAATCGAATCACGGACATTTCCCCCTCCCCCGGACATTTTCCTCTCGACTGTTTCCGGTGTAGTACGACATTATCCCACCATTTTTTTATAGTTAACTATTAAATAATACAATATTATTATTTAATATGAATATATTTATGCCTATTGTCTAATATTTTCAAATATTTTCATAAATACCTATAATAAATTAAAAATGTACATTTTTGATCAACTGAACTACTTGAATCAAATTTACAAGCAATTATTAAATTGTTAAATATTAAAACTGGTACAGATATAACAAAAAATAAAAAATAAATAAATATGAACGAAGGTTAAAAAATACAAGTTAAAAAATAACAAAAGAATCAGAATTCAAATGTTTTTTACAAAATGTATCATTTTTATGTCAGAATTTTTAACCTTTTTTATTAATTATTAATTATAATTTACTTTATACCTACTTATTTTTATTTTTTTTTTATTGTTTCAAGTAAGTAGTTCAGTGATCATGCATATATTACATTTATAATGTATTATATTTATGAAAATAAAAACAATTTTCTATTTTATTTTTAAAAAAAATGTCATATCAAATTATAAATTATAGTCCTACTTGACCGAAAACAGTCGGGGGGGGGGGGATGTCCATTTATCGTTTAATCAACATATTTTTTCAAAACTGAAAATATTTTCTTTGCTTAAATATTTTTGTTTTCCGAGGTTTTTTGTTCCTCTTTCCTATAGATTAAGAAAACCAGTTTCTGATTAATAAATGTACTGTCAGTAAAAATATGGTATTGTAAAACATTATAATTGTCGTGAAAACCAAATGCAAGCTCAGGTTTTTTATAAAATGGTTTCACTTGAACATAACAGAAAGCGCATAAGAACGAAACAATTGCTTACCATTACGTGTACCTATATCTATATTAATAATTAATCCATAATAGGTAGGGGACATTAATTTGGAAACTAACTACAAACTGTCTACAAAATAAACCCTCTAAATAACGGACACCTTCGAATAATGGACAACATTTCATCGACCAGAGAATTCATATTTAGAGTTTTCACTGTATATCATAGAATGCAAAAGCACAATGGTGACTTATAATCTATCAACTACACAAATAATGAAATGTATCCAAGGTCACGCGAGCTTCACAAATCGGCCACTTTATGGGTTCTTTTTAAAATAAAAAATGTATATATATACAATTGAAATTAATTTTATTAAATTTTACGAAGCAAGTATTTTAAAAATTTTAAACATACCTAATAATAATATTAACTTAATTAAAAATTGGTATTTTTGTACACATCGTATAAAATAGTAGTTGTCAGTCTGCAGAGAGGTCGTGAGTTCAATATGTAATGAACACTTACTACTTAGCACTAGAGATTAGGTAAAATTACGTGTTTACGGTGGATTTCGTTGACCCATATCACCCGGCTGTCTCAGTTAAACTCGCGTTCTAGCGACTAAAACTATAAGAAACATACTAAGATTGAAAAACGTTCCATTTCCATTGTTCATAAATCATAAGCATTTAAACAAGTATCTCGTAGTATGTCTGTTGAAATCATCTACTGTACTTACTGTACATTTTAAACCTATTTCTAATTTTTTAAGAGTGTTGTAATCAACAACCCAATATGTTTTCGAATATTTTGTCGGATCTAAGTAAAAGGTGTATTTTGATTGACCGCCTGAATTAACACACACAAACCAAATTATTTCGAATACAGTTATAAAAATATACCTGTTAACCATTATGTTATAGAGAATTGAGAATGTAATACTATAGATCATGTTATTCTACAAAATTCTCAAAATAAAAGTCTTTTAATTCCCGTGTTTTAATTTATTGCCATTTAATTAAAAATAATAATATAAATATAGAATTCAATTATAATAATTATAATAGTGAATAATAAATAAATATTCTTTTAGTATTAAAATATATAATAGGCTAAAATATTCCACAAATAATTAAAAATAAAAATATATAGTCATCATTACAATACAATCACCATAGTTCAATATCTAAACCCATACTTATATATAAGAAAAATGCTAATCCTTGGATTTGGTTTTATAATAATTATCAATATAACGAATGGTTTACTGTAAAATATAAATTTATAACTTTATTTATAAACATAATATTATTTTTATTTTTTTATGAAATAATAAAATAATAAAATATGTTGTCTAATATATTGTTAAAATATTATATTTTATTTTCAACGTTTATTCGTATAACTTAATATTATGAAAATAATTGTCATTATAATTCATTTCTAAGCAATAATTATAATTTCAAATAATAAGTGAATCTCAAATTATTAATAAGTAATATATAACTAAAACCTATACATGAGATTAATCTGTTATTCTAAATGAACAATGACCTTTAGGCATGTAATAGTATGTTCATTGATTAAATATTGTGTGAATGATATTTGTATATTAAATGAATAATAATGACGTGAGTTTATCAAATCTAAACATGCATTATTTGTGTAGTTTGTACTTACAAAATAATGAACAGTACGATTAATATCCATGATAAACGCTTGACCTTTATGTTTAAAAGGTGCTTAAGAACAGCTGCAAAAAGATAAAAATTTATAATTTCTTCAATATAATATTATCGGAAATGGCATTCAATAATAATGCCTACATGTTTACTAAAACGAAAATATATCCAAATAAGAGGCTCTTGGCCTATCAGTTAAGTATTTATTTTTATTGCTATGATTATTTTAATTATATATAATACTTTACAATGAATACCAATACTGATTAAACTAATGATGCATGTAGACGCAGATAAAAATGTACTAAACTCCCATAAAGTGATATTGGTAAAAACATTTTAATAGGTACCTAGTTATTTTATAAAGTTATGATGTAGAAGAACATACATTTTTATACATTTCGATGACATTTACAATTACACTCTGAGTGTTATTCATATTATTTTATAATTTATGCTATATTCGTAAAAATAAATATTAGCTATTACTAATTTTCGTACCTATATTTATTAAAAAAGAAATAAAATATATATTAATAATATTGACACTTATCATTTAAATATCAAGGAAGAAAATAAACTAAAATAATAAACAGGATACATATTTTGCTAAGTTGCTGTTACCTATATAGAATAAAACAATTAGTCAAATATTCCTAATCGACAACCATTGCATTACCTACATGGCTATATATAAATTAGTTTCAATATTAGGTATAATATAAGATATATCAAAAACATGTTTTGTGGATTTTTTTGTTTTTCTTACTTTCAGTTATATAAGCGTCATTACCTACTCAATTTAATCGCATGAATATTATTATAAAATATACATATAACAGTTTTTTAATAATATATTTTTGATTCTGAGCGGATTGTATCTACTTTTGGTTTTACAATAATGTGTGGTTTTCTTTGTACCCGAAAAAATTTTTTATATTAAAAAAGTGCTTCGTTCTTCAACTTAGAATATAGTTTCACACACCAAATTGAATCTTGAGCATGTCGAAAAAATAAATATCCACAACTATAGGTAATTGTCAAAAATAAACAAAGAATTCTGAAAATAAAATTTCATTTTATTGTTGTAAGTTAAATACGAAAAACATTAGAGAATTTACATTTACATCAAAATGTATACCAATACCAGTGGTTTTTAGAATTAATGTTTTAAATACTTGGCTGTTTTTGACATATTTATAGTGTTACAGACATTTTAATTTTTAATTTTTATTCGATTTATGTATGATGTGATTTTTGTCTATGAGTAAAATTGCTTGAAAATGTCATACAAGATTCTGCAGTTGTGTTGACAATAATTAATAAAATAAATCAAAAAATTCTGGGGGTACAAGTAAACAGGACCTGACGGCATAACAGAAGGGTGGGTCCAATGACCCTACTTCAAAATTCTAGACGGATTATACTGTTTACAATTTGGTATTGTTATTTGAAATATTGAAAAAATTCGTCCAAATTACGAAAATGTTCACTGTTTTATGGTTAAAAAAATGGCGTTCAAACGTTGTCTATTTATGCCCGAACGATTTGGATTTTTGGTCAATTTATCGAAGCATTCCTACCTCAGAAATAAAAATATTCAATTATTTTTATAGATATTTGATATTCAAACAAATAATAATGATTTTATTATATTTATTTTCTCGTAAATCAAAAAATATTATTCTAAGAAAATTGAAACTTTTTTTACCTAATACCTATATGTATTTTATTATTTATTAATCTACTATAAAAAATATGTAAAAAATCTTTTTTCATATCCAATAATTTATCACTGAAATTAAATTAAGAAAATTAAACTATAGAAACCTAATCAATGACGAAGTACTTACAACATTCGACCGTCGACACCTCATTAGTTATTATACAGAACAGTGATTTCTGTACTTCCCTGCAAAGATGTTTTCTCTTTATTTTTATGATAACTTTTTAATTTAAATTGTGATAGGTTAAATTAAAATACGTATATAGTATAGGAGTTTACATTTTAAAGCTATATTAGGTATAATAATATGATTTTAAGAATATTCTTATCATTAGTCATAAAGTATACATATTAATTAATTATTATAAATATGTACTATGGTCTGCCTTTCTATAATATATACTTATCAGCTACTGCCTAGACACTAATCATTCCTCATTTACAATTGTGTATAGAATATTTACTATAGGTTCTTATAATAATTATTAAATTTTAATATTTTATGATGAACTTTATATTTTCACTGTATATTTTTAGTTCTAAAAATAATAATAAAATAAAACAGATCTCATCAATGAAGAGGTCAATTGTTAAAATATATGATTTGTTAAATTTTAATTCAATGATCTCAATGGAGACGGTCCTACGTTTTTAGTAACCTTTTTGATTACCAAACTATTATTTTAATAATTATATTAATATTAAAAAATAATTAATTCTCTTTTGAAGTGAATAGACGACACTTAAGCGACAATAGGTGGACCTTTTTACTGTGTCAAATCTTCATGTTATTGACGCGTTGACAACCGTTTCCGACGTAAATGTTGAAGAATTATAAAGAATAAGTGTCTTCAGAGCCGTTCAGGCACCACAAAAACAAAAAATAAAAATAATATATGTAATAAATATGTAAAAATATACATTTGATATAGGTGCGAAATTGCTGATAAGAAATTATTGTATTCACAGCTTAATAATTTTCAATAAAATATCAGTAAAACTCACCATCATATTTATAGGATTTATAACCAATGATACATATTATAACCTATATTTACCTATCATTTAAAACAATTATACAATCAACATCTCTGACACGTTTCCTATATACACATACATTATAATATTCACATAATATATAGAGATTATATATATAATACCAACTGATCCCTTATTCCCATGCACTTTGTTGTCCGTAAAAATGGCATCTCTTAAAAAAAATTTGATTGTTCAACTCCTTCTCGGCGTAACTTGCTGCAGTAAGTACAACTCACTTGTTAACACTGGTAGGCAATCCAACTACGTTGCGAACATAAGACCACTCATCCACCTTGGCAGGCAATATTCGAAAATTCGATTTGATGGCTTTGTACCTGAACTACCCGAATAACCAATGGTAACCAATAATAAATAAATACCTACTAATTTCTACTAATTATTTCTCCTATAACTAATAGCAACCATTACGTAGGTATATAGGTTAGGCATATAATTTACAAGTAAAATTATGTTTTTTTCCAATTTTAACTCGCTAAAATCAAAATTTTGCAAAATCCTTTCTTAGTGCTCGGTGAAATTATAATATTAATCTACATTCTACACTCAACATTTCGAATTGATATCTCAAATATAGGTTCGGCTTTGCGTTGATTTTTAATAGAGACCGGAATTATATCCTTTTGCGTATTTTTATTGTGTCTATGCTGTTAGACAGGCTAGGGGGTTCGAAATCTTTACAAAATATCATGAAACGTGTAAATAAATAGCAAAAGTTTTTTTGCATATTTTAGAATATTTTGTATAATAAAAAATATTAGAGAATGCATCGATTAATTTTAGTTTTTCATTATTTTGTATTGCAGTGGCGTAAATAATAAAATTATATGCCCGATAATAGTGATATATCATATATGTACCTACTTGTATTATATACGAGAATTATACGCCATATAGTAATTTTATAGTCTGTAGATAACGACGAAAAATTGTCTTAATTAAAAATACGTTATCAATCTAATGTAATTAAATAAATAAAATGTTATCTATGGTCGGGAGAATGAAATGAAGCCGCTGATGTGTCACTGATGAGCGATGAATTTCTGTAATAGTTAAGAAAAGCGCGAATTTTGAAATATCAAATTTAGGTATAATTAGCTAATACAGATGTACCTATTATAGAATAATGTTGTATATGATTTTTAGTAGGTATTCAAAGAAAAAAATGTTGCAAAGATATCACCAGCGGCCACTGTTCATTTTCCCGATTATAAGTTTAAGTTTTTTTTAAGCTATATTATTTTTGTACTACCAGCTATATACCAGATAGGTACCTATTTATATAAGTATTATTTTATATTATGTACTTTATTCTTTTGCATGTAGAAGTAGAAGCATATTTTTAATTTAAAAGAATATTTTAATATGAAAGCATATTTTTTGCATATTTTATTATGAATTTTAAAGAATATTAAAAGAATATTTTCAACTTCTGAAGAGAATATATTAGCATCTTATTTTAGCTATTTTAAAAGAATTGTACTCCAGCATCTAATTATGAATCACTTAGGACAGTCTCGTATATATAAAGATAAGTCACCTAGTTATCTACTATATAAATACAGAGATACTATAATATAATTTATATGATAAAATAAAAATATGAGTATATATTGCAACAAATTTAACAAATTTTCACATTATTTTGTTAAGTACTCTGTCCTGTTTTGATTATGATATTAATTTATTTTCATAATAATTATATTTACAATATATATAATCGTAATATGATTGCTAGCGGTTAATTTTCTTAGTTGTTACTTGTTAATGTATAACATGAACGAATGCTTATCGCAATTAATTTCTGCAGAGATATATTATTGGTACAAAATATAATTGTTAAAATAAAAAGATTGAACTATCGTCATAATCATAACTTTGATGAGCCCCTTCCTAACATTGCCTTTAATGGACTCTCGGCCACCTCCAGAACCATTGAACAAATACCACTTGCGGTGTCGTCAAAGTCGGTCTATTCCTTCTCGATAACGCATCCACAGTAGTACAGTAACCACGAAAACGCACAAGCCGGATCATCGATTAAAATCCGTCATCTACACATCACTAACAGCCAAAATTATTCCTGTTTATTCCATTGTTAACCGAGTATTTCGTCTAATTAGTGCATATATATTATATTTACTCAAAGTCGTATAAACAGTATTTTCGGTTCTTCGTTGTTTTCAAACGAATTCACCAATATTCGATTTGATTAAATATCTCGTCCATCAACAGCCAGTAAAATGATTGACGTTTTTGGGTCTATGAGAGGTCTGATGAAGTTGGACGCCGTGAGTATCGACAACAATATCTTCCGACTACACTACAAAGTAACCGTCATCTTGCTGGTCACATTCTCGGTAATCGTCACCACCCGTCAGTACGTTGGTGACCCAATAGACTGCCTAGTGCACGATATGCCGACTAACATCATGGATACATATTGTTGGACACATTCGACGTTCACTGTGGACAAAAAAGTTCATGCTCGTATCGGCAAAGATGCCGTACAACCTGGCGTCGGACCCTACGTAGAAGGCAAAGACGAGGTCACTTACCACAGGTATTACCAGTGGGTGTGTTTCGTCCTCTTCTTTCAGGCTGTATGCTTCTACATACCTAGATACTTGTGGAAGACGTTAGAAGGTGGCCGAATGCATGCACTGGTTACCGATCTCAAAGTCGTTATGCTCGACAAAGAGCAAAAGTCTAGAATCATAAATCAGCTGGTGGAATACTTCATAGACAACTTGCATACGCACAACTCATACGCCATGTGGTATTACATCTGCGAAATGATAAACCTTGCCAATGTCATTGCCCAGTTGATGTTCCTCAACTACTTCTTCGAAGGCGAGTTTGTGCTGTATGGTCTCGATGTTTTCCGATTCACCACCATGGATCCCAAGGAACGAAGAGATCCCATTTCCCGGATATTCCCCAAAGTCACTAAGTGCACGTTCGAAAAATATGGTTTGTCCGGTAGCATTCAGAAGATCGATGGCTTATGTTTATTACCGCTGAATGTATTCAACGAAAAAATCTACGTATTCCTGTGGTTCTGGTTCCTGTTCATTGCTGTGCTAAGTAGTTTCAACTCAGTGTACCGTACAGTTGTCATGATGTCGTCCAAGACCCGTTTGTTTTTGTTGAGAAAGGAATCTCGCCGTTCTCCTCGGAGTGAATTAGTTACGATAAACGAACAGTTCAAACTTGGCGATTGGTTTATTTTGTGCCAAATAGGTAAGAACTGTGATACCATGATATTTAAGGAAGTTGTATCAAATTTAGCTAACCACTTTAACGGTAATACAGATGATGTGTAGGATTTGGTAAAATTTCATATTACTTATACTATTTACTTAATTTAATATTTAATGTTTACTATAAGCTAGAGAAACTTGGTTTATACCATAAAATTATTGATAATTTAAACGATAAAGATACATTTTTATTATACAGAGTGTATCTTATGTCATTGTACGCGGGGTTTTGTAACGATTATGGATCGATGACATAGAATTTCGTTAAAACAAAAAAAGACGTGTTTCTTTATTTTAAACAGACAATATTTTTATAACAATTTCAAAATGTTTAAACACGCAGGTGTACCAATAGCAAAATCAACTTTATTTTTCAAATGATAACTACTATATTTTTTGATGGATTCCAGTTTTTTGACAATTTTAATAGTCAAATCATCAATTTTCTGAAAAAAAACTTTAACAGAATCTATTAAAAATTATAGTAGTTACCGTTTGAAAAAATAAAGTTGATTTTGCTATTGGTACACCTGCGTGTTTAAAAATGTTGAGATTATTATAAAAAAATTGCCTGTCAAAAATAAAGAAATACGTCTTCTTTCGTTTTTACGAAATTCTATGTCATCGCTCTATAATCGTTAAAAACCCCCAGAACAATGACATAAGACACACTCTGTATATTTTTAATCTTAAAATTATTACAATTCTAATTTCTAACATACTTACATAGTATTGTTTTCGATACGAAAAAAATAAAAAATAATATTAACCATCTCAAAAACATAACATTGTACCTACTACCTATTTTTAGGATTACTTAATATTAATTCATATTCCATATCACTTTTTATCGTAATATTTTGTTGTGTATAAAATTTAAAAATATTTCAACTATAATATAATATATTATCTGTATTTTCTGTCAAATAAAATAAAATCATTAGATTTTATTATTTTTTTTGTTTTATTATTTATATAAACTATATAGTAGTAATTTGGATTTAGTAATTATAGACGCTTGTAAAACATATTATTTTTTCGTAATATTTTATTGTGTACAACATTTAAAAAAAATATTAAAAATATAAATATGTATATTTTCTGTCTAATAAAATAAAATAGTTTTTATTACTTTTAGTGTATTATTACATATTTGTATTAACTATATGATCGTAAATCCTCAACTAGCATTTAGTAATAAATTACAGGCACTAGAGTCCTATATATAACTGATTGTAAACAAACGGTGAGTAAATTCAAGTCATTGTAACATGTTATGTAATTTTCTCGTTCAGAACATGTAAACCAAATGAAGTATGAACGGAAATAAGTAGTTCAAGAATATGTTCACTTTTTCTCTGTACAGATTGTAAATTTTTCTAAAAAATATCCACTTTAAAGAAATAAAACTATCAATTATATTTAGTAGTAAAAAGGTGTGCAAATGAATATCACTCTGATGTACAGAAATTGCAGTCGAGTAAATCACTTTATACATTACACATTATCGATTATAATCAATGTGATACATTTACCATGAGAAACGATTCGGAAGCTTGTCTGTAAGCTAAGTATATTTTATAATATTTTTTATTGTAACTATAGTAATTTATTTTACTAATAAAATACGAGATAGGGTAAATTAATTTTTTCCGAAATCATTGCATTTATTATATGATCATAAATTCTAATAGTTGATAATATTTATATCATAAATGTATTATTGTTATTAACATATTAAAGTCAATATCGACTTACTGTAGAACGGTGTGAATAGTTTCGTACATAAAATATTAAACATATGTAAGCACAGTTTTATTTATTTTAATATTGTAAGTTCAAATTTGGACGAAATTAGATACTTAAATGAAAAATAACTATTTAAGGTTGTGGACATTTTTCTAGGAGAGGGGAGTCCCCTCTTCTATGGAGAAATGGAAAAAAAATGGTTAGGATTTTTGTAAATTTTTATTTCGTCCCATCCAAGAGATGGCAAACTATTACACTAATAACTAATCAGTATTCTATAATCAATAATCGTACATTAATTTCATAAATATAATAATTACAAAAATAAAATTTGACCGACCGACCGTCACCGATAAAAACGCCCGGACGACTCCCGGTTGTCAGTGCGGCTAATAATACATTTTCTTACATTATAAAAAGTTTAAAAAACTAATAATTTAATGCACGAACGGGTTGTATGCATTTATACTAAGAAAAAATACGTGTATACGTGTGAGGGTAAAAGTTTTTTGTATCTATATAATGATATTAGAAGCTCATCGAATTCTATTAAAATATATTAACATTAGTTTTACTAATAATATTATTATCCTCACGTGTCATTTTACAAGTTAGTAATATCGTTCTACCTACATGTATAATGTTTTGATAATTGAAGAGCTATGCTCGAGTATAATAATATATTTTATATTAAACTATGTTATGATTAATCAATAATCAAGAATGGGTGGCTAAATCTTAAAAAACTATTTGGTTATTAAGAGAATTCCGAACTCACATGTGTTGCCTCTATCTTACAAACGTTCACAAAAATACATTTTATTCTATAATTACTAAAATTAAAGTAAAATTACTTTTTATCAAATTTAAAGGAAGATCTGGTCTAGAGTATATTATAGGCTTTTTATTATATTTTAATTTTAAAACGAGTTATGAATATTTTAAAACTGTAAATTGTTTGTACACCTTAAAATTGTATAACTCACTTTAAAATTAAAATATAACAAAAAACCTATGATATGCCCTAGATAATAATCTTTAATAAACATTTAACAAGAGATAATTTCACTTTAATTTTAGAAATTACAGAGTAAAATGTACTACCTATTGTGAACATCAAAATTGCCATGCTGTAAGTTTGTAAAACAGAGACAACACATGTGGGTTTGGCGTCTAATTAATAAATTATTTAAATTTAAGCCCCCCCCCCACCATAAACAACCACCCATAGGTACATAACCCAGATTGTCATCATCGCACATTTGAGTCAAATTTATTCCTGTTCTAACTTTACATAAATTCTCATAATATAATAGATATTCAATACTTCATCGTTATTTTTGAAGTTAAACTTCTTTACGCAGGGTAGTGAGGAAAAAAAAGCGAACGGGCGGCCGTACGAACGTTGACGCGTACATGGTTACCTGGTGAGTTAAATTTGTATAATATTAAGTACTTGGCAACATAATAATATAAATATATTATACTAATAATAATCATAATAATAATTTTCAAATTTTCATAACTATAAATATATAACTTCAAAAAAAAACGAACGGGCGGCCGTACGAAAAGCAACAATTTTCTTTTTTCACAACATTCGAAATAATTTACGAAAAATAAAACAAATATATATTTATTGTGTGATATAATAACAATGACAATTTAAAGAAAATAATAAAAAAAATAAAAAATAAAATAAATAAAGAATATAATTTACATTGTTTCTTTTCTTTATTATCCTCATTACCCCACTCTATCCATGCCTTTCTTTCTTTTTCACTCACACACGTGTACCGTTCAAAAGAAGTTTAACTTCCCCCGCGCGTACTGGTAACACACACACACTTATTTTGGGAATTTTCGTGTGTCTAGGATAGGCGTGTACCATTTAAAGAGTGTCTAGTGGCCGATATCAACTGTTTTTTAAATTAATAAGAACAATCGTAAATTGTCGAGAGTAAGTTTTTTTAGTTTTTTCTGTGAAGTAAATATTACTGCAATGACAGTCTTCAGACTTCAGATATACCTACACAATGCATAATGAACTAATGTTATACATAATCGTTAATATAATAAAATAGGGCCATCTGCGTATACTGTAAAAACTACGAGTCATTACTTATATTATGACTAATAAGTAATAATTTAATCGATACCGAAAAGGCGATATCTTTTTATTACATACATGATATTATTATCTTATTTGATATTTCCAAATGTTCTCAATTCTAATCGTGTATCAATAAGTAAATACAATGTCCATATCTTAAAATAATTGTTATAATATACGCTTGGAATAAATTAGATATTATATATTCCGTTGTGATATATGATATTATATTATAAATATATTATATTTAATATTGTATTGCGCACGAAGGTAAATAAAATATTATAAATGTTTGTTAAATTATTAAGAAAAGTACTAGGAAATGTGGATCCTTCAAAGTACCAACTATATAGGTTCAGTCAAACAAAAGGTCTGCCCGAGCGAGCACCAAAAAATTATACAACCAGACCGCTGCCCGCCGCGGTCCGCGTACCCGTACACCATAATAGCCCGCTCTTTGTTTAACTGAGCCTTATATTCACTTTCCTGTCAGAAAAGATATAGAAGTATTTTTTCTATTGTATAAATTATCTCCAAACATAAAAAAAAATCACATCACTGTAAAATACTAAAACTAATAAATTCATCGCTCTGTTCAATATCTAAAAATTAATTTTAGTTATTTTATATTTTTTTTCCAATCGTTTAGGTTATTACCTACTGACTTCTGACTTAATTATTTTTAGATAATTCAATAGTACACATTTAGAATTTAATAAAATCTGAGCACGTTTAAAATATTTTTTAAAATATAGGTAAAATGAAAAATAAAAATGATTTAATAACGTATAAGTGTATAACTCATGTAAGTTGGGCGTACCTCTGTAGAGTTGGTCTTTACTATTGGTGTGCGGGAGTCAGCAATCCGCCTAGTGTGTAATCAATAATCAGATACGCCCGTTTTTTTAGAAACAAGCAATATGCAAATACGCAACGACAGCTATCTTTGTTTTTCACTCATTTATAAATATAATATAGATAAAAAAAAGGTGTGTGTGTGTTACCAGTACGCGCGCGGGAAGTTAAACTTCTTTTGAACGGTACACGTGTGTGAGTGAAAAAGAAAGAAAGGCATGGATAGAGTGGGGTAATGAGGATAATAAAGAAAGAAAAGAAACAATGTAAATTATATTATTTTTATTCTAATGATTGATTATCATTTTGCTCAATCGGTTTAGTAGTTATGATTGGCATATGATAACTAAAATAGGAAACGTACATTTGCGACTGAACATTATCGATATATCACGTAAAAATTGCATCAATAGTTGTGCCTGATTTGGTAGTCGATATTACAAAAATCCAAGTAACCATTAAAATTTAAAATATTAAAATAGGAATTACTTATTACTTAATAACAATCTAATACTATAAAATCATAAGAAAAACAGCTGATCTATAAGGATATCATAGAGAATCTCATTGTGGAAAAAAATTAAACACCGCTCCGTTTCCCCAGTCCGCCGGACCGATCCCGTCGATTCCCTATAGCGCGACCAATCGCGTACCTTCGCCGCGGCGGCGGTGGCGGTCGGTTTTAAAACGTTTTCGAAAAATGTTACGCTTTTTACGCTGTTTTTCGCCTTTTCGACTTTTTCTCATTTCACATATAGTTCGTTTGTTTTAAAAGCCGCGTGGTTTGTACGCGATATCGGTCCATAGCCGAAAATATAGATTTGAAAATTATTATTATTATTATTATTATTAGTAGTATAATATATTTATATTATTATGTTGCCAAGTACTTAATATTATACAAATTTAACTCATTAGGTAACCATGTACGCGTCAACGTTCGTACGGCCGCCCGTTCGCTTTTTTTTCCTCACTACCCTGCGTAAAGAAGTTTAACTTCAAAAACAAAGGATTTTTGAGTGGTAACAGCTTTAGTGTACAGTTTTGAAAGATTTTTAATTTAGTAATATTATGAGCAGGGACGACTCTACTCACACGCTCCTACTCACACGTCACACCTCAGATCTACATAATTCGAATCTAACTATACCTATAAAGATAAGTAATTAAATAAATTTAAAAAGTATAAGTACAAATATAAATTTATTCATTTAATACATTTGAATCCTGGACATTTTAATAAATAATGTATAAAGATACATTGTTAACTACTTATATTATATAATATTTAAAAATATTTAAAAAATAAATTTGTGTTCTGTAGCTCCATCGTTATAAGATTATATTAGGGTAAATTTTTAAATGTTTATATGATTATGAATTGATGAGGAAATAAACTTTGAGCAGTTTTCTTTAGTACACCCATTTTAATTATTGTTTACGGATAATAACATGCGTCATGCAGTAATTAAAAGTCCTATTTTTTATATATGTCACGTTATTATTATACCTATGTTTTAGGTACTTAGATTTTCCAAGTATTGAGTACAATATACTCACAATAAGTGTCGTAGGCCCGTAGGGGCGTATACATATTGCACAGTTTGTATATTTCTGCAAGGATATATGTATAACTTGCGGTAAGTCTGTGAGTAATATTGGATAGTGGTAATATATATGAGCCATCCGACGTTTGATTTTCGTAAAATCTATTTTGACACGTAACCATTTAGGCAATAAAAAAATATACTTAATTGTATTTAAATATAATATATAGACAATTGAAAAATACCAAAATAAATAACAAAAAAAATTATTTAATGTAATTTATAGGAACGCAATAAAATATATCACAGTAATTTTAAGTCAAATTACCAAAATTGTTCGAAGATATTAAAAAAATATATATAATATAAATATATATAAATGTATTATATAACTAATAAATCTCACATTATAGGTATACGTTTGTCAATTTCTTTAAATTTTTTTTACTTCCTTGGAGAACTGTTTTTAGACACTGGGTAAGGCGAGTACCTATCCATATAACTTTAACAAGGGTTGATCATAAAAAAAGTTATCATACGTTTCTATTTTAGATTACGTAATTTATATACAATTTTTTTATTGGTGGCTTAGATGACATGGGGTGCTCAAGCACCTATAGCACCCCCCCCCCCCTTAATCAATGTCAGCACATTATATGTGTCGCGTCTGGCATAAATTGTTATTGAAACATGGAATAAATGTCCTAATTGCTAGACAAGTAGGTATCCATATCTAAATATAAACTTTGGTTTGAACTATCTGTTTTCCACCAATTTTATCTGGTTGAATTCTACTATTCAATATTCATTGACAAAGATTCCAGAGGTCAGACGAATATCGAGATATTCTCTTACCGATGATATTTTAATTTTCTTCCGTAGGTATGTACATTTTTTCAAGCCACTCAAATAATGGCATAGACTGATATATTTACTGAATTGTAAACCTTAAGTACAGTTGTAGAGGAAGACAAGAAAATAAATAGTGACAAGAGAAACACGGGACATATAAAATACCAAAATAACTATTACCTATATACGCTTCCTTGAATGAAAGTATTATTAATAATATGTATACTCCAGGCTACAAGTAAGTACTTATTTGTTATCCAAATTACCTAGCTAATGTAAAATTTTAGATTTTAGAACGCGTAGATTTTGTACGATCATACACATAATATTATATACCTACAGAAAGTATACTATAAACTATACAAGTACAGGTATAATATAAAAAAATCTGAATAGTATTACCAATTATATTAAAAATGTTATTAAGCTTAAAAACCATTTGATATAAGATTATTTGGTAATATAATTATAATTTATAAATATATTACTGCACCAAGCACCTTATGTATAATATGATTGTTACCATGCACAGCAGATATATGCATAGCAAACATGTCAATTTAAAAAAATTAATTATTTTGCCTTGTTTACCTATGCATATATTATATTATGTATAACATCTTTAATTTGTATTTAAGTTTTAAATATAAAATAAATAAAATAATGTTTAAATCTCATCAAACTTTATAAGATTATATTAAATATTTATATATACATAATATATTATTATACTTTTTGTATATAATAGTACAAAGTATTCACATTACGCATTTTAAACACTGAACCGTACAAAGGGACCGTTTGCTGTGATATGGCGTGAGGGTTACCTATTCTTGCGATCTAGAACTATAATAAAAAATAAATAAATCGGTAGTAAAGATTAAAAAATTCAAACAGAAAATCAAAAAAAAAAAATTAATTATAAAACGACTAATAGATCAGTATTAAAATATTTTAAAAAAAATTAACAAATGTAAAAATTACTAATTTAAAATTAATTGAAATTAAACGAAATATTTCGAGCGAATCTGCGTAAAAATTATGTTTTAGTTCCGGTTTAGGTATATAATATGAATTATAAAACCAATGATATTGTTCTTAAGTCATAACTAATTATATCCAAGTTTCGCAAATACGTAAATTTCTAAACAACTACCGGTATTTGACAACCACAATTTTTTATACCTAATTATTTACTTTGCATATTATAAATTTTAAAAAGAACACCAACACATTTTAAATTTATGATTTATGATATTACAATATTACAATATTTCATATTTTACAATTTACTTTGCCTATAAAATTTAAAACACCGACGTATTTTCAACCACATCTCATTCGAAAAAGTCCTTAGATTGTATGAAGATCAAAGGAAATTGCGTTTTCGAAAACTGGAGCCGTCTGGGAACTGAAATATATTTTGCACAACGGAAACCGTTTGAAAATCGACCTTTTTGTTAAATGGAAGACAAAATGTAGGATTAGCCAATGTATTAAAACAATTTGATTAAAATCCAACCGTCCAAAAGGTTTTATCCATTTGTCCCTATTAGCAGTTATTGCAGGTTTAATGTCCACACACACACA
The DNA here is from genome assembly GCA_008086715.1 of Sitobion miscanthi. Taxonomy (NCBI): domain Eukaryota; kingdom Metazoa; phylum Arthropoda; class Insecta; order Hemiptera; family Aphididae; genus Sitobion; species Sitobion miscanthi. The sequence goes on from CM017804.1 coordinate 14,744,981, forward strand.
CACACACAACCCGGATTGTTATAAAATTACATTTTAAGATTTCAGGAATAATCATTAAAATAATAATATCGAAATCATGAGTCATAACTTATGACTAATACAAATAAAGACTAAAGAAAAATAATGTAAACGAGGCCGATACGGCGATATCTTTAATGTTAATTGTTACACATGGTTATCAAATTTAAAAATATCCTCGATTCTTACATATTATTGTATGTCAATAAGTAAATATAATATGCATATCTTAAAATGTATATACGTATTATTAATTGTATTATTTCAAAATTATTTCTATATACAGGAATAATCATTATTATAATAATATAAAAATTGTGAGTCATTACTTATGACTAGATATGACTAAAGACAAATAATTTAAACGATGCCATTATTATAATATTCTTTTATTTCATATTATTATCTAATCTCTAAATATGTTTAGTTCTAATATATTATTGTACGGCGATAAGTAAATAAAATATAAATACTTTAAGAAAAATTTAACATAAAAGGTACTTCCAGAATTACTATTTTAGCAAATCATATAATATATTATATTTTCTTTTATACCTACCTACATCACATAATGGTAAAACTCGAAACCAGAACATAGCTTATAAATATGTTTCCTTTTCCAATAATATTTGTTCTATATAAGGTACATTACCTGTTTTTAGAAAATTATTATTAAGATATAATTTAAAAAAAAACTAATGCAAATTATTTTTTGTTGCAATGAATTGTAATGAAAGTAGGTACATAAAATATTAAATTAATAAAAAAATGACTAATGGGTGCCTACAGAAGTCTATTTCACCCAAGTCTGAAATTGCCTTCCCGCAAGAGCTACACAATACACATACTATTTTTTGTCACGCATTTGCATTTATCGATCACGGGAAAATGTAATGCAGGGATTTATGCAACAACTAGTCTAAACTAACTTAGAATAATTATTCTACGACAACAATATTTCATGAAATAAACGATTTGGTTTTGTTTCTTTTAAGCGTCACGTATTGACTATGGAGGTTATAATATGAATATAAGATGTAACCAAAAGTTTATGTTAAGTAAGGACCGTTGTATAGATTTCAGTATAAGTATAAGTTGTTATATTAAAATAAAATAACAATAAAAATATGTTGCAAAGGTGCAAAGCGTAGGCGCAACAGTCAAATTATTCTACAAAAACAATTTCATGAAATAAAAATGTTCATGCGTTATACGAAGAGGTTATAATATGAATATAAGATTTAACCAAAAATGTTTTATTTTTTTTATTGATAAAAACTGCCTCGGCGACTTAGGCCATTGGCTACATTATTTAATATTTTACATTATTGTTACATTAAGGTGTAAATTATTACAATAGGTAAAAGCTTATGACTAATATAAATAGATTAAAAGGAAAACAGAGAGAGCCATATAAACTTAATAGTAAAATATTATAGGTGTTTGTATTATACATTTTTAATAAACATTACTAAACATGATTGATGAGTTCTGTGTCCCTGATGAATTTAAGAATATTGATGATACCAGTGTTTGGATTTTCAGCTAGGAGGTGGGTTAAACTGTATTTCAGCCGTTGTGGTTTATACACCCTAAATTCGGTTAGAATGTGTTTTACCGTCGGGGGAAGTTTATGTTTTGTTATGATAATATGTGCAGACAGCACTTTTAGGGATTTCCATTTTACCACTCGGCACTATTAGGGATTCCCACTTTACCACCCCCTGGACGGAAAAGGGACGCTTCAGCCGCTGTCAAAACACCAAACATTCAGTGCAGGCTTGACAAAAAAAGACGTTTTTAAATAGTATAAGTACAAAATAATACACAATTTGTCTCGGCCTCGAATCATAGGCGCATTTTCAATTTTTGACTGGAAGTGCTAATCATATTAAGACCAAACAGGCCTGTGGGTTGTGAGGGAATACTTCCTTAAAACAGTCAAAGCCGTTTTCCACCAGAAGTATACCTTTCACTTTTCCACTGCTTAATATTTCTACCAGAACATACATTGGTGGATTTGCTTGTCCACCAAAACAATATAATCTACTTTTCAGTGTAATATCTTACGACTTTTAACACCATAATCGTAACATAACCTAACTAATTAGGTATTTCACATAATATTCACTGTAGGTAAATGGACATTTCCCCCGGACATTCCCCTCCCCCCCCCCGATATATTTTTGATGTGGACATTTTCCCCTCCATTTTTTTAAAAGTTTATTATTGACTAATATAATTTAATAATACAATATTATTTATTATTTAATATGAAATTATTATTTTAAATAAAATATATATACATTTTTTTATTTTTGTAAATATTATAATAGATTATAAATGTATATGTTTAATCAACTAAACTAATTTAAACAATAAAAAAAAAAAAAAAATAAAATAAAATATAATTAATAATTAATAAAAATGGCTATAAATTCTGACATAAAAATGATACATTTTATAAAAAAAACATTTGATTACTGGTTATTTTGTTGCTTCTAAACACATATTGTTTAGCCTTTGTTCATAATTATTTTTTATTTATCAAAACTGTACCAATTTGGATATTTAGCAATTTAATAATTGCTTTTGAATTTGATTCAAGTAGTTCAGTTGATCAAAAATAAACCTATATCTATAATTTATTATATTTATGAAAATATTAAACAATAGGAAAAAAAATAATTTAATACTATATAATAAAATAATATTATTAAATAGTAAATTTTTAAAAAAAACTGGTGGGAAAATGTCCGCGAATCATTATTATAACTGTTATTTCCTACAATATTTTATCATTATACTTCTCACTGAAAAATAATTCACAAATTCACGACATATTGACGAATTTGGTTAAAATTTGAACTTATATAATAATTATACCTATAGGTCATATAGGTAAATACACCTGTAAAAACAAAATTACTATATATTTTTAATATTTTCCGATTATGGCAAGAATGTGTGGCAACTATTACGTTAAATTATAGAGGATGATAAATTTGAGAGTATAACTCATAGGTTTTATATTTTAATATTATTTGACTTTTATTCAACTTTGTAATCAAAATAAAAAAAAAATTTACAAATTTACAATATTTAGGCAAATCGATAAGTAAGTGATACGTCATAGCCTCAAAAGAATTATTCTCTATCGATTTTGTAATGGGTGATTTATTTTACTCCAGAACATAAAAAAAAATGATTCTGCGTAAATGTGTTTTGTCTATGTAACGTGTGAGTCGGAGAGAGAAAACAAACAGCGCGCTGACATCTTAATTGTAAATGGTTAATATATAATATTGACTTAAAACAGCTCTGCCATTTATATATTGATTGGGCGGACTGCCCGGGGTGCTATATAGTGTGATCACACGAATCGATTCTAAATCTAAAAAATCATAAATAAAAGTTATGATAGATACCTACCACTTATGCTATATACCTACAAAATAATATAACTTTATTTTGTTTTATCTGTATTGCTTAATTTTTTTTAAAAGGTTTATGTTTTATTAAATCCAAAATTTTATATAATATATAAAATGCCTATATTATCATATAGTAATATTATAGTCACGATGGATTGGTTTTTTGTCTTTTTGATTCTCATATATCTGACTCACAGTATACCACGGTATTTATTTTTATTTACGTACCTACTTAAATAATGGGAAAATGCGTGATGGCCCACTTTATACCTTAAAAGGAAATACATTCTTAATGACAGTTGAGCGGATATAAAATTATAATGGAAATATAATACTCAAATAAGTATTTATAAATAATTGTGTCTGATCACTTCTAAAGAATTTAAACGACCTTTTTTTGTGTTAAATTAGACGATGTTGATTGTGTTAAACTCAGCTATTATAGATGGTGCTTAACATGTCTTTTGTGTATTGTACCTAATACATGTACACACAATAATGAGTACAGACAATGTTCGAAAATTAAAAAAACTAAAAATTCCATTCATCTCTAAGTGCCTATACATATGTATACTAATGAAATAGCATTTATTGGTAAATAGACGACTTATTTTGAGAAGAATTAAAATTCCGTTGTTCGTCGTTCGGAATTGATGACACTGAACAATATTAATCGATAACTATGTAAACAGTATAACAAATAACAATTCTATCTAAATGGTGTAGGTCACAGCTGGTGATGAAAACATATTAGTATAGTATATTAATCGAATGAATAGGTTAAGCAGAATGTACGGGAAGGCGAAAAAGAAATAAATTGAATATAGGTATAATAATAATATGTTGGAATATAATGCGGATAGTCGTCGTTGGAATGTAGGTATTCCCATTATTGAGTATCGATGATTGTTATCGCGAGAACTTCAGTTATATATATAGTAACTACATGTTTTTATATGTATATAATATTATTTACTTGCAGCTGATATAATGTCGACTGTCTAAACTGTATAGAAATACATTAACACATTACACACAAACGCATTATTAAATGGACACAATATAATATGGAGACATAAATTAAGGTACGACTAACCCATCGCAGTCTGAATATAATATAATAATAATACAATATTAGTATTATAGTAACGTGCTGAACAAACCGGAAGCTATATTTCAATAATCGATTCGTCAACGACACTTCGTTTGTAGGTATAATCAATGATATACCTAATGTATATAGTACCTGCGTCCTGCAGGGATACCGCTATTATATAAAATATAGTGTGGCGCAGGAAAACTGAAGTTTAATATTGTGTGTTATTAAAATATACTTGTACTTGGTGGGTATAATATAACTTAATATAATATTGTTATAAGGAATGTTTCTGCAAAGTGGTTCCTAAAACTACATTTAGAAGGAAGGGCTGTAGAGTATTGGAGGAGATTTAGTACTTCCCCTCAGCACACATGCAAAAAAAAACCAATAGGCTATAAGTCCAGTATAAAAAAAAATCTCCCGCTGGTCACGTTCTAGGAACATCACGCACACATATTATGCACGCACATGGCTATGTATCGAATAAAAACACAATATTATTATAAACCTTCAACCCCGTATAAACAGCAGTTGCAGCAGTCGGGTTTAATATTGTAGTGTGGCAAACCTACACTACAAAGACGACAATTTCCGAGACCCACCCCGCCACCTCTGCCACCGAACCGATCGTTTTGGACATTTGGACTTGTTCCACGAACATCCGGACCTCCGACCGTGTCAGGTTAGGTTAGGGCCAGTACGACAACACGTGTTGTCTGTATATATTATTCGTAGTTCATACATATATAGTAATTTATATATTATACCACAATAGGTCACAGAAATTCTGTGATAATACATGCACATGCCGTATACGCGTCGTATAATTATATAGTATATTATATAATATAATAATATAGTCTCCCGTCGCGCGATGGTCAAAACCGGAGAGGCAAAAAAAAAGAAAACCCGAGAAGTCACTCTGCTATATAATAGGTTTTAAGTGTATACCTCATCATAGATTAGATATCTGTTGAGAATACATATTAAATTTAATTACATTATAAATCATTGCATACACAAACAAAATAATTCTGAGCAAAGATAGTGAAGATATCGTCTCCATTTCAAACACGATATTTCATAATAAACATCCACCTTCACACTAAAACGTAACAATAATTTAGGACTAACGCAAAGATAACTTAAAAAAACCCTTAAACTATAGCCACTAGCTATGAGCCGCCTTAAGATACAATTTTCTTAAAATTCTTAATTGTAATTATTGTCCATTGAAAAAAAATTGGCGTATATTATTAGGTGTATAGTGTTTTGGTTATTTTAGGATTTTTATAAATAAAACTTATGAGGAATTTTGTATAAATTTCAAATCCCAATGCTGAATGTTTAGCAATAAATTTCCTAACTACCACCCATCTAAATTTAACAACGTTTTCAAACGCCAACATTTAGTGCTCCATTCCTACCAATTCCTGCCATTACTTCCATCTTTCGGAATTCCTGCGCAACACCCACCCCGCGAAATGAATAAATTTATGACAGGATGGGGGAAACGTTTCTACAGCTCCACCAATGGTCAGGAATTTACTTTTTCAATTTCTATAACTCCAACATGTACCAAAAAAAATCCAGCTGAATGTTTAATATAATATATTAATATACAGTTTAAAATTATTTTACAATAAACAGGATGCCTGAAAGTACATGATTGTACGTGCATTTTTATTTACAACATAATATACTAATTTTCGATATTTTGCAAAAATGCATACATTGTTGTACATTCCGTTACCGGTCGGCACCACGTGGCTGTAGGGTAGGGCTCAGCCAACCAGGTATTTTATACCAGTATAAACAATGATTAAATAAAAAATGTTCTATATTATAATAAAGCTGCTGTCCTGGTGACATCGATAGCCGATACTCCCAAAAATGGACACATTCCAATGACGACTATCCCCATTATATTCAAACATATTAGATATTATCATTTTTCGCCGTCCGGTACAGTCTGCTTAACCTTTCATTCGATTTATGTACTGAACTAATATTTTTTCGTTCTTGTATCTACATCTTAAACTCCAGCTGTGACCTACACCATTTATACATTATTATACTGTGTATATTGTAATCGGTTGATATTGTTCCGTATCATCAATAATTCCGAACAAGTGCAGGTTTGATCACTTATCAAAATAAGTGGATTTACCAATAAATGTTATTTTGTTAGTCTACCAAGTATACTGAGAGTGGAGTAGAATATAATTTTATAAATCTTTATAAAAATATTTTATGCACATTAAGATTTTGTAGCAATATAACATAACAGTTATATTTCTTTTTTATTTCGTTTTAAGGTAGAGGGGGCCATAAACTTTTTTCTAGCTTTAAGTAAATACAAATAAATACTGAGGTCTACTGTGAGTCAGATTTGTGAATCAAATTGATAAAAACATTTTAAAAAAGGTGGGTAAGTGGATGTCACTCTGCTGTACAGTAGGTATTAAGTGAGTCGCTGTAATGGATGGTGCTAAATTTGAATTCAATGATATAATATCATTGTAAAGAAAAACGATTCTGAGCGAAAATGGTCAGTCAGCCTATGATATATTACCAAGTATATTTGATGATATTATTATGAATAAAGTAATTTACATATAACCTATTTACGTGGTACCTTGTTTTAAAATTTCAATCCTTGGCTAGAAAATTTGAAAATTATATATATTTTTAACTAAAAAATAATTATTAAATTTTAAATTTGATAAATTTGGTAAAAATTTGAAATTTAAATGCTTATGAAAAAAAAATGTGGCTATATATTTAAAATTTAATGTATCTACTTTTATTCGTTTTTAAATTACAACAAAATAACAAAATCGCTACTTGGGAAATTGAGTGAAGATTCAATATTGTAAAAATATGAACTTCAATCGCTAATAAAAATTTAATTTGATTTGCTTGTGGACATTTTTTTTTTTTTTTGATATAGGTAGACAAACTTATAAGGAATATTGTAGTATTACGTTTTGAAATCTTAGATTTTAAAAGAAAAATTTATATGAATTTTTAACTCAAAATAATTTGCTAATTTTCGTGTTTTTTCTATATTTTGTCAAGATTTGAACTTTAAATGTTTTTAAATAAAAACTGCGACTAAGGATTTTTAATATTTTTCAAATGTCATTGTAGCAATATAATAAGAGCCTTGTATTAAATTGTCAAGCTTTTCACCCTACAAATAAAGTTGTATAGTCTTATAGTAACACCAAAAGGCAAAAGCCAAAATCGATTTTGTCAAAAACCGTTTTGCGTAAAAATTCCCGCTTTTCCTTAAATTTAATTATGTTTTTCCGGGCGCTTTGGAAAACAATTGGGAATTTTAAATTTTGACCTCCTAAAAGTACCAACAAGCTTTACTTTACCGTTGAATAAGATACTGAAGTTGAAAATCGAAGCATTATTTTGACTACTAATCGTGTACACACACACAAAAATAAAAATAATAATAAAAAAAAATTTAAAAAAACACACATCATGGTAAAACCAATACATTTATCACTCTGCTTAGAATCTTAAACACACATCATTGTAAAATCAATACATTCATCGTTCCACTTAGAATCTAAAATAAAACAATATAACGTAAATAATATAATATAGAAATATAAGGAAATATTTTGCTATAAAACCAAAAGTAAGTATAAAATACTTTAAAGTTTATAATATTTATTTTCAGAATAGAAGAGAAACTTGGACATTCTAAAGAACTCAAGAATGCATTACTACTGTTGTATAAAATATGTTTTGTTTTTTATTAAATGTTATTTTAATTAAACAATTTTTTTTAGATTATACTAAATTAAATACATTTTTAACCATGTAAGTCACCAACAATATTATATAAAATTAAGTAAACTGTACTTTGCTCAAATGATATAAAAGGACACTATGTTAGTTTTAACATACCAAATTCATGATCCCGTTTACCTTTGTTAGTTTAAAAATTAGAGTGACTTAAACTATTATGAAATTTAATAATAAAAACATAATCTGTGTTAGCATGGACATTTTTTTACGATAATTCAGTTTTTACGTGAGTTTTGAGCATTTTTAATTTACGATATACCTATTACTTCTATCAAGGCTGGGAATTAAAGAGTTAAAAAGTTAATTTTAAGTTAAATTATAACTTTTTAACTTAACTATTAACTTACTACATTTACATTAACGCGAGATTAACGATTAATTTCTCATTTTAAGAAGTAAGATAATTTATCATTATGTTTTAATTGTATTACATTTCACTATTTCAGTTATTTAGTTTTCATGTCAAAAAATATCTACCATGAATTGTTCATAGTTAAAAATCTTATATTATTGAAATGAAAAACATCAATGAAATACATATTATGTGGAAATACTGTAAACAGTATAAACACTATAGTCCATAATTTAGTATTGGGTTTTGAGTTGTTAAAATATAAAGTACGATATGTTGTATAAAAAAAATTGTTAGTTGTATACTAAAAAGTTAAATAAACATATGTATTAACTTTTAACTTCTAACTGAGTTCACCGAAAATTAAATTACCTTTATTCTTATTGATGCATATTAAATAAACTTAACTGAGTTATAACTGAGTAATAACACTTAACCGATTAATTACATATTTTTGTTAAGATGTTTTTACCATAACGACCAAAACTATAAACTGTTGTTTAAAGGTAATAGTGTACCTATTTATTATAATGATAGTGTTTACCAGGGCTGGTTATGGTCATATAAGGAAGGGGGATATTACTTTTCTGAGGGCAAAACAATTTTGTTATTTTAATAGATTTAGTAATTTGTAATAAATATTAATTAAAATAAGTAAAGTATATTTGTATATTGTAGTATAATCACGTTTGTTGATAAAACAGTACTATATATTTGTTAGCCAACTATTATAAAATATGTCAGAATCTAAAAATATATATATTTTAATCTAATCAATATTTAATTGTTTACAAAACTTTTTTTCTTGATTTTGTCTCCGTAATTTTTCTTATAACGTAGGTAATCAAATGAAATATTCATCGTCAAAACACACTATTGAAAGTATTGATGGATATGTCTATTCATTCGTCCATCATACAACGATATTTATTTTAACTATTGATAGTTAATAAAAGTATCGTTTGCTTTTACAGTTAATATCTGGTATAGGTACCTGGTACACTAAAAAAATCGGAACTCTACATAAATATGCGGAAAAACACAGTAATTTACTACTTATTTTTTTTCAACATAATTTGCAATGTTATAGCATCAAATTATAATTTATTATTTTATTAATATTATTAATATTGGTATTATATTATAATATAACGCCTAAGTATTTGATATAATTCATGGTCTATTTTAAAGAAGTTGTTAGTTATGTATGATGTTGGATCTCAGTAATAGGTACAGAGTAGACACAGTACAGACTAACCGACTACCGAGTAGGTACTACCGACATGATTATACTTGAACGACTTTTCTGTTTATGTAATTATTCTTCAGAAATAAAATATTTCGAAATTACAAAAAAAAATTATTTGAATAATCGTAAGGTCAATAATATGTATTTTAGAGGTATTCTGAATATGATCGAATAATTAATTAATTTTTCTTCAATAAATACGATTCGACGTTCAAATACTTCATAAAATATTCGGGAAGAAGTATCCTGTGCTTACATACGTTCTAAACCTTTATGATATGAAATAAAAAATAATATCAATTATCATTTTAATTATCGTTCGCGACCAAAAAAAATGCGCTCAACAAAAAAAAAAAAAAATTTGGTGTGAGACGGATTTGCGGTTAATCAAACTTTATGACTACTTCAGTGCGCGGCCTGGTGAGAGATCACTTAATGCACAGTGAAGCAATTGAAATTCCAACATACGAGTATATAGGGGGGGTTTGAAAACACAAGTAAACAAAAATCTAGCTACAGCTAGAGCCTGCCGTACGGCTGATCTGACGTCGACTAGTGCGACCGTCTCACAAATATCACGTATCGGTTTAGATGTATATATACATAGCAGATCGGCAATGGTAATAACAAGTTAGAACCAACTTTTCACTTGCTATCTTTCGTCGTGTGGCCGGTGGCCTAGACACCGCGCTATCTGGCGCTGGCGTACTGTCCTCATTGTCGTTTTCGCTACCGAACACACACCTCAGTAGAGCGCATTGTCTTTACCATAGTTGAGCATATTATTAGGAATTTCATACCAACTCTAAAGTCTCTTGTGGAACGTGTATAATAGGTAATCGTAATAAATTGTACGCGCATAGTGTGTAAAATAAAATATATTAGTGTGCTCTCGAGGGTTTTAATTAGGTACCTTTACCGGCCCAATAAATGTCAAGGCTTTGATACGTCAAACTTGGGTCTATATGTCTAGGATCTATAAAGATCTATTAGAATATTTCAGTGGAGAACGATTCCGCAAATTCGCGGAATCGTGCAGCTTTTAATAGCAATTTGTATACATACACGTTTCCGCAAATTTCATAAATATATTATACACGATTCCGCATGTTTTTAAATGCAACGTTGCTATTCCGAAGATAAAATATATATATTTTTGAAACATAATTCATTTCAAATCGTTTTGTGCTTTAAATTACTTTCGCTTTTGAAAAGAAATCTTTCGGAAAACATGATTTTAGTTTTTCTACATTTCACACATTTTTTGAATCGTTGAATGATCGTGTTTTATATTGTAAATTGAGCTTTTGGTTAAATATTTCCTTACAATGATATATATTTTAGAATTATTCAATTATATCAGGCTTCATAGGAAATGTCGTCACTCATAAGTCATTACTCATAAGCATTAATTATTTGATACAAAAACTCATTTTTTTTCGAATGATATCAAAATTATCAAATATCAATCGTCAAAATATTATAATTTTTGTATACATAATTTTATGTTATTTTAAATTTTGATAGCTTTAATATCTTTATATATGAGGCGAATAGCAAACTTAATATACCTACCCACTATAATTTTGACAACTTTAATAATCGTATGTGTTATCTACCTAATAATTGTATAATATTGATTAATAGCTGATCATTTTTTTTATATCTAATGAAATTTTATAACTACCTATTAACTATTTAATATAATTGTATAGAATATAGATGATATTTTTTATATACATCATATTATATTTTTATCATGTTACTAAACTTCATATTCACCAATTAATTAAGTAGCCTGCTATATGTAGCACTTAATTTTTTGATAAACGATTAACTAAAATTAAAGAAAAAAATTAATCTGTCAAAAATTACAATCTATAATAACAAGAGCAAACAATTGTATGGCAACGTTGTATTTAAAATTATGCTGAATCGTGTATATTCTGTATATTAAATTTGCGGGATTGTATTATAGCCGAATATTTATTTTATAGATGTCTAAAACAATGATTATTGTAAAATATAATAGTAATTATTTTTTGATCATGACGCCTGGCAACTTTGTCCATTAGCTGTTTGCTTTTGTTTGTAGGGGAGGAATTGTAGGTTAGTAAACACGTGTGTTTTTGGTCTTGGCAGATATTTTAGTGGGCACCCGTAAGTATCTGCCATACCCGGGTGGGAGATAGCGGCACTTCTCTCCGGACACCGTGACTTTCCCGAAGAAAAATGCCGCCTTTGGCCGGAATTCGAATCGGTGCCGGTGTGCGTCGCAACCGACGCCGTAATCTGCTCGGCTAGTCTGTCCCCCAAAATAACAGTATATAATATTATTATTGTAATACGAACATGGTACAATTTGATGTATTAATGGATTATAGCCGCAGGTAGCATGTAATAAATTTGTAGTAGTGGCCAGAAGGGCGCAGTATCAAACCATCACTAAATATAAAGGTACAATTTTTTATCAACATTATAAATGTAACCACAGATAACATTACTATATTACTTTATCCAACAGATTTATAAATAATGTAGTACAGAAATTTGTGCTATATCCATAACAAATATTAAATAGAACAACTAGATTGCCGATTACCTACTATCGCCCACTACTAAGCAACAGTCATGAAATGTCGTTGTCGGCTGTCACCATTTATTTTCCTAAAATATTGTTGGTGTAATCACTAAATTAATTAAAATACTCCAGCCATTTAAAAAAATAAAAATAGTTGAAAAACTGTTTTTGATTTTCCTGAAAAGTTACAATATTGGACTTGGCCCATTCTATCTCTCATAAAGCGGACGCGTATTCAATAACAAGTTACAGTAAAGTTGTCCTATAATAATATGTCAATGGTTTCATCACAGTCTACTCTATACCATAAACATTAAAGAATATTTTAGAAATCTACCAATAATATATTAATTATTGTAAGCTAATTATAATAATTCATATAAATTCTAATTTAAACGAAGTTCAAAAAAATGATAAATAAAAACTTTATAATCGTTCATGTTATGTTTTTGTTATTGAAAAAAAAACTGTTTATTGTTCAAGTTTCCTATAATAGTCTTTATTGTTAATTATATTAATTTGATACAGACAAAAAAGCCAATCGTTCGTAGCGTTATGAGACATGTTTTTCGTTTAATATTTTAATAGTAACCTGCAAAAATGTAAATTTGTATTATTTTAAAAATATATTTTTTAACATTCATTGCATTTAACAAATTTACTCTTTAGCAATTGTAATGTTCAATTTATGTAATGATATCCATGTGTTTTGAGAAATTTATTGTTGAACATACTAGGGTCGTTTGGAGCTGAATTAATTCGTTATTTTGGTATAAGTTTATTAGTTAGAAACCTATAACATAACTGTTTAAATTCTAATTGAATATGATTAAATGTTTCAAAATACTGATTATTGATCAAATTACCTACCTAGTGTAGTAGTGTTTTTCTTAATGTGTAATCATATTATATTCATATAAATTTCCAGTAGACAAAAAAGTCAACCATTCGGTAACGTTATGAGAATCGTTTGCCGTTTATTATTTTAAGAGTACCCCTCAGACAGTTAAACTACATGACTTAAATGTCCTGCGACCTTAGTACCTAGTGCGTCCGATTACGCTGGGTAGGAGGTCAAAGGGGTCCGAACCGCATCGCCGCTGGAACTGTGCAAGGAGAAGCGACTAGCATCATCCTGCGATCCTGGTACCTAGTGCGTCCGATTACGCTGGGTAGGAGGTCAAAGGGGTCCGGACCGCATCGCCGCTGGAACCGTGCAAGGAGAAGCGACTAGCATCACCCTGCGATCCTGGTACATAGTGCGTCCGATGGATAAGCAAAAGAAAAAAAGAGACCGATTAAATTCAGGATCAATGCAACAATCAGACTATTCTACGAAAACAATAGGTATTTTAAGATAGAAACAACTTGGTTTTATTTATTTTAAGCGTCATAATATAAGGTTATCATAATATGAATATAACTATATAAGATGTAACCAATAGTTTATGTTTTGTAAGAACCGTGGTATAGATTTCAGTATAAATACCTAATAATTATTATATTAAAATAAAATGAGAATAAGAAAATATAATCAAGGGTAAGGGAATGCATTATGCGGGGATCTATGCAACAACCAAATTACTATAAGAAACAATTTCATAAAAGAAAAATGTTTACACGTCATGTAAGGAGGTTATAATATGAATTTAAGATGTAACCAAAAGTTTATGTTATATGAGGATCGTAGTATAGAGTTTAGTTTCTGTTGCTTCAGAGAATACGCTTGATATCTGAGGTCAGTACTCTTGGGGATTCCCACTTTACCGCCCGCTAGACAGAAAAATGTCGCTTTCCAATGCTTCAACCGTCTTCGAAAACTAAACGTTCGGTACTGACGTGACAAAAAATACTTTAAAGTTTATAATATTAGATTCTGAGCGGAGCGATGAATTTATTGATTTTACAATGATCTATGTTTTAATTATTTATTTTTGTGATTGTCATCACGCTTCGGGGCAGTAAAACTGCTTCGATCTTCTTCAACAGTATCATGTTCGATGGGAAAGTGAATCTAGTTGGTGTATTCGGTAGGTTAAACTCAAATGTTTTCAAAAGCGCCGGGAAAAACAACATAAAAATTAGGGAAAACGGGAATTTTTACACAAAATCTGTTTTTGACTAAAATGTTTTTGGTTTTTGGTGTAATTTTAAAACTAATAAACGTATATACATAACATTTTCACTGGTTGTTTATATTTGCATTTCATATACAGCATAAGTAATTCAAAATATTTTGATTTATTTTGAACTATTCAGGAATATTGTCAGTTTTCAATTTTTTTAGTTTTTTTTTCTATAAATATCAATAAAATTTATTTGTTGGGTAAAAAATCATGAACATGTAATACAATGCTTTTGATATATTGTTAAACTAACAGTTGAAAAATATTAAAAATACATGGACACAATTTCTTTTATAAGTATTTAAAGTACAAATTTTGACAAAATTTATAAAATTTAAAATGTAGTTAAAGATGTATCAAATGTTCAACTTTTATAGCTATGGATTGAAAATTTAAAACAAGGTTCAACGTGAATAGGTTATATATAAATTACTTTATTCACAATAATATCATAGACTGACTGACCGTTTTCGCTCAGAATCGTTTTTCTTATACAATGCTATTATATCATTGAATTCAAATTTAACACCATCCATTACAGTGACCCATTTGTAACCTACTGTACAGCAGAGCGACATCCACTTACCCACCTTTTATTTTTGTATTATTGTGTAAATAATTAAATTATATAATCCGTTAACCTTAACGCTATATTATTATCTTGTTATTTTATTCCTATTTATCTGTGATCACAGTAAATGTGAATTTGGATTATAAACCATACATGTCTTCTTGAACGATCGTTTAACGTTTTATATCAATATGTATCGTTAGTTATTGGTTGTTAGTTGTTACACTCAAATTTGTTTCTTAAGAGTGTTAAATGTTTATGAAATATACACAAATACATACACATTAACAAATACATAATCGTACAAGCTACAAAATTTAAAAAAAAAACCTAGGTTTAAAATAAAACATGAATAATCCCTATATTAAAGCCTTAAAGGATTATATATTGTGTAGATGGTGGAAGAAAATAGAAAATAGAGACAAGAATTGCTGTCAATTGAATGCTGTTGCTGGACAGTCTGACAGAGTAAATATAATCACTTCTAATACCAGTACTGAAAAGAAAAATCAGTAAAAATGCATTCAAATGCACATCTGTACAACACTAAATTATGTAATGATACTTTATAGTGGACAGATATTGTGTTTTAACTTTCAGTAATTTCTGTCATTAATTTTTGCTTATCTTAAAAAGTTATATACAATTCACTAGTTAGAAAAACTAAAAATACATGCTTCAATTTAGAGCTTACTATTATTCCTGAAAACTGGGCCATCCCTAATTAATAATAATAAATTATATTGTTTAAATAAATATATAACTATTGAAAAATATTGTTATTATTATATTACAGTACAGCATATTTATAAATATTTATAAAATAAATAAATAAAGCCAGTTTATCAATATCAGAATTTGTAACATTTGTTGAAGACAGGTTTTTAAGGAATTCGTTATTTTTACAAAAATCAAATAAGGAGTTATAACTATACGTTTAATATTCCATTTACATTATATCATAATAAATTAATAAATTCAAGTTTATATGATAATTATATAAAAATATATTTTTATGGATAAGTATATTTATTTGATAATTTTGTGTATGTATTAAATAATATATATATACACATATACACAATATATTAAATCTAAAAAAATATTAATCTTCACATACAATAATAATACATTAATATTACCAGTTAACTTTTTTTTTGAGCCACAAATAAATATAATTTCCGATTACAAAATTATCTTATATAAAACTATTGTATTCAAAAATAAGAATACCAACAAACTTTGATTATTGCTAATTTTATTGTTTAACAATATATAGTTTTTTATACTACATTTATATAAATACTAAAAATCATTCTTTTTAAAAAAAAAAAAAAAAAAAAAAAAAATGTTTTTAATTTTAAAAAGGTAGATAATACTGTAAAATGACCAGCAGACAGTGTTATAATATAATAATTACTAATAGTTTTTATGATTCCGCATTAAGGGAAAATCAAATAATATATAAAATCTGAAGTTAATTTATAGTGAACTTCAATAACGACAAAACACATAATCAATAAAAATGATATGTTGAGATTATAATACTTGAGTTTAAATTAAAAAAAATATATAAATGGAAACATATAATAAAGAAACTGACAAGGCTGGGCAAGTTAATGATTATTTTTAACTCAGTTAAGTTATATTCACCAATAACAAAAAAGTTAACAGTTAAAAGTTAATACACACATTTGTCAACTTTTTATTAAGTTAGAAAAAAGTTAATTTGTTTATACAATGATAGCGCACTTAATTTTTTTCCAAACCAAAACTAGATTATAGGATATAGTGTTAATACTTTATACAGTAATTCCATATAAGTTAGATTCGAATGATATAAATTTTTAATTTTAAACAATTTACGATACATTTTTTTTGACATGAAAACAAAATAGACTGAAATAGTGAAATATTATAAAATTAAAAACAAAATAAATCAACTTAACTTACTTCTTAAAATGAAAAATTAACTCGTTAATTTCACGTTAATTAAGAAAGAAATGTTGTAAGTTAACAGTTAAGTTAATGAAAAGCCAAAAGTAACTAGTTAAGATAAAAAGTTAAAATTAAATTAACTTTTTAACTCGTTAATGCCCAGCCTTGGAAACTGATAATTAAAAATTTGATGACACAGTGGAATGTTGGGTAGAGGTTTTTGGATCTGGTTCGCCATCACATATATATTTTTACCTGAAAAAGTTAATGATTAGTATAACATATTTTTTAAAAAAATGTATGTGATTTTTTTTGTGTATATATTTTATCAGTGTCAATGACAACTTTCAGTAATAGAAAAAAAAAGGAAATTAAACTAATAGTTATAGTTGTTTGTATTATTTTTTAGTATAACTCGCACATGTACCTACAATTATAAAATCCCACCCAAGCAATATAAAAATGACTTATAATGTAATATTGATATCAAAGTACACGCAGTAAAAGTACCTTACATTAGTGGGTTATTAAATTTCATAAATAATACCTACCTATGCCAAAAATGTATATTATGCTTTATTAAAAGTAGGCTAACAATCCATGATGTTGAACCCTAAACAGATTCAAAAAAAATGAAAAAATAGTAGGTACCTATGGCCTATAAAATAGGGTTCCAGAGACATGTGCAAATGCTCAAACCTACAACTACTTCTTATCTTACTTATAACTGTGGACATTACAACTTTTATTGTTTTAATTAGTATTGCAATCCCATTGCAATAAATTACACAATTAACATTGTGTATACCTACACATTTTAATTTAATGAATATTGTAATATTTAGATACAATATATATCTAATATTATGTTACATATGATTTAATTAGGCGTGATTCCTTTTATATTAAGTTATTAAGATTGTTTGAAAATATTGATTAGAATTAAAATATATATATATATATATGTCTGGATTATCCAGTTATATATAATTATTGCTAAGAGTTAAAATAAAATTTAAAAAAAAAATGTATCAAAGTGTAATGCAATAAATCCCATTAAATGTACATACATAAATTAATGTTTTTCAGGGAATTTTTATCAATGTAAACCTTTGATCCTCTTTTATGTTTATTTAATCCGATTGATGTATTTTATTCGATTGCCAATTGGAATTGTTCCAAATATTTGTCCATTTTTGGAAATGTTCTAAACTTTTACAGTTATTTCCAAAATCTTAACGTCTTTGGAACTTCTCCAATAACCAACATATTTATAAATGCATTGTATAAGACTGAGTAAAAATACCATAACGCTTTCAAAATTAATTGAACATTGCAAGCAGAATCCTCTAATTAACTAATGACTAATAAAGAAAAAGAACACCTCATGGCTACTGAGGTTTTTTTTTAAATCTTCATCTGGTTGTACAAATGGAAAATAATTCCTTTTTTAAAAAGCTCTTAGATTATATATAATCAATACTTTTTTTAGTTTAAACATGATCTTATAAGTAAAACAAAACAAAAACTACCCTGGATTATTTCAAGTTATAATTGATTGCACTGCTGTACATTTTTAAAAACTTAATTGTTAAAAAATATTTAAATGTATAACTTTTTAATAAATTATAGTTATCTAAGTTATTTGTTTCTAATTAGAATAAAAAGTATATTTTTAACCGTTGATCAGATTTAATTTTTAATTTGAATGAATACAATTAGTTTTAATTCCTTCTAACACAGAAATGTACTGAATTTGATTTTATTCTCATTATTGCAAGGCAAAGGATAGAAAGAAGCGGAAGAGCGTGTGGGAAATGGTGATAGTCCTAAAAAGACTGTTATAACTTATAAGTATTTAAATTGACATTTTTAAGTATATCTTAGTAAAATGTTTGATATCAGTCACATTAAAATTATTTAAATAATTCTATAATTACCTCAAGCCATGAAAAAGGACGAGAAATAGAACACACCGGCGGAGTTGTTGATGGAGGTCTCTGTTTTGAAATGGACTGTTGAGTATCTCTAACATCGAAAAACAAGAGGCCTAAATCCAAACAGTTTTAAATTTTATTACAATATACTTTTTTTTTTATTATTTTAGTTATTTTAATTTATTATTATAACTATAGGTAAAATATGAAATATTTTTTTTTCTAGTTAGGTACCTTTAAAGTATGTGTTCCTAATTTGGGAATGAGGTCCAAACATAATAATCAATGATTCAAGATATTTAAAATTCTTAAACCCAAACAGTGAGTAATTCACCAATACATTGTCCTTAAACATATGGCCAATTACCCAGCAAACAATATTTCTTAAATCATTACTGTCGGGGTAAACAAATAATTTCATTATCTGTAAAAGAAAAACCTCTGTTATAAATATAGTAAAATAATTAAGAATAATAAACAAAACATTTACAAAATGTCTTTCATTACGAAAAAGAAGTCATTTTACTAAATATAATTTTTGAAAGATATAAATGCTATATTATTTACCAATGATTCTCTGAAACTAATATCCCGTTTGATTTAATTTTCCTAAGTGTATAAATCTTCATATTTTTTAATAGGAAACGTGTTGCATCAATGTTTGAAAGTTGAAATTGGGAACTAAATGTAAATCGTCATAACTGCTGTCATCATCTTGTTCCTGCATTATTTTGCATTGTTCAATATTGTCTGTACAACTTAATTCTTCACGTTTCCATTCTAAATAATCTTAAAAAAAAATAAATTCATAAATGTTCTTCAATTTATTTTTAAAAATATTAAACTAATAAGTGGTATAATTTAAATATAATAAATTATCATAATATTTTGACGGACGGGTATATGGTTCTTTTGTAATTAGACCAGATTGTTACCAATGAATCTATGATATTAAAATTAGATTAATTTCCTAAAGTAAACCTGAAAATATTTTAGAAACATATTATAACTCCCATTTCCCAATTTTCTTGCTGGGCAGTAATAAAATTCCGTGGTGTTTGGTTTAAAATGATTTACTATAAACCATTTAACCGATTTCGCATTTTTAACCCATGCACATTTAGACTTTTTTACTCAGGTGTAAGGTACAACTTCCACAGTATTTTGTGATATAAAATGTACAACATCCCAAAGTTCCATCTATTAAGTAATATTAAATATTATTATTTACTTTATACATATGACAATATAATTATATTTACCTATTAAATACACATAGTATTTAAATCATAAAATATGAATTTATTATTGCTATATAATTCAAACATAAACAATTAAAGTATTAATAAGTATAGCAAATCAAATAATATTTAAAAGCTGAAGTTAATTTATAGTGTTCATTATTTTATAAAAATAATTAACACAACCTAAAATAATGAAGAAAAACATGGTCAACAAAAATTATACGTTGAGATTATAATACTCGAGTTAAGAAAATAAAAAATATAATTGATAACATATAGAAAAGAAACTGATAGTTAACAATCTGATGACACAGTGGAATGTTGGGTAGAGCTTTTTGAATCTGGTTGGCCATCACATATATATTTAACTGAAAAAGTTAATGATTATAAATTAGTGTAACATATTTAAAAATAAAGTATGTGATTATTTTTGTTTATAAAGTATCAGTGTCAATAACAACTTTCAGTTATAAAAAAAAAAGAAATTAAACTAATAGTTATAGATATTTGCATTATTTTTTAGTATAACTCACAGATGTACTTACAACTGTCATTATTATATTATTGTAAATTGGAATTTTATTCCGTTAATAAAATATTATTATTATAGGTACCTACTTACAATATAATATTTATACATGTAAGATAAAGTATTAAGATCTTAGTAAAAAAAAAGAAGTTTACAAATATTGTAAATCAATATCAATTCTTACTGATATTTAGTTAATATAAATGTATTATGTTCAAAAGTTTAATGAGAAAATTTCTCAACGATAATATGATATTTATTAGGTAAATAGAATAATTAATATTGAAAATTACCAGCAACGAAACGTCTTTTGATTAATGACACTCTATAACCACTACTTGCTAGCTCAAATTCTAGTCCCAATAATGTAGTAACCTCAAAATTTAATTGAGTTACTATAGTTGATAATGAGCATAAACTGCCAATTTTAAGATCCGTATAAGTATTGTTGCATTAGAACATGATACTAATTGGAAAGGTCATGAAGCGGCTGCAGTATTGCGCAAATTTACCTTAAACATACAATAAAAATTATAAAATATTTGATTAATTATCATGATATTAATATAATTAACTTGACATTTAAGAATATCAATCGTGTAGGCTCAGGCCACCATGGAGTATGTATTATGTATGTGTATTTGTTGTTGGATGATTTTGCATAATTTGCATGGCACAAGATAGAAAAAAGTGGAAGAGCGTGTGGGAAGCAGTGATGGTCCTAAATAGACTATTATAACTCATAAACATTTAGGTTAAAATTTTAAAGTAAATCAAAAGTATATCAATCACATTAATATTATTTAAATAATTCTATAATTACCTCACGCCGTGAAGAAGGACGAGGAATAGAAATAGAACACACCGGCGGAGTTGTTGATGGAGGTCTCTGTTTTTAAATGGACTGTTGAGCATCTCTAACATCGAAAAAGAAATCGTCTAAATCTGAACAATTTTAAAATTTATTACAATATACTTTTTTTTATTATTTTAGTTATTTTAATTTATAATTATAGTTTTAAGTAAAATTTGATATGTTTTTTTTTCTAGTTAGGTACCTTTAAAGTATGTGTTCTTAATTTGGGAATGAGGTCCAAACATAATAATTAATGAATCAAGATACTTTTTTTTCTTAAACTAAAACAGCGAGTAATTCACCAATATATTGACTTAAAACATACGGCCAATTAGCTTGCAAGTACTATTTCCTAAATCATTGCTGTCGGGTTTAAACGGATAATTTCATTATCTGTAAAAGAAAAATATCTGGTATTAATATAGTAAAATAATTAAGAATAATAAACAAAACCATATAATAAATATACAATTGACAAATTTATTTTTATTTTAATTTTGTGAATTAGCTGAAAAACACTGACTTTGCAGACATTTACAAATGTCTATCATTGGGAAAAAAATGTCATTATGCAAAATATAGTTTTTGAAATATATACCTAAATGTTATATTATTTACCAATGATTCTCTGAAATCATTATGAAATTTGATTTTGTTTTCCAAAGTGTATAAATCTTCATATTTTTAATGTGAAACATGTTGCATTCAATGTTTGAAAGATCTACGGATGGATATTTGTATATTTTTTCGCAAGGAAATCAATGTTTAAATGTTTGGATTGAACAACATTTGAAACACTATTGATTTAAATTAATAAAGTATGTTGACAACAAAAGCCAGAAAAACTAAATGAGCACAAAAAAATTTAAATTATTATATTTCTCATCATGTAAGTTATAAAAAAACCTATTGGTGGACAAATAAATCTATATCTAAAACATTTAATACATTTTGAACATAATAAATAATTTATGTATTAATAGGAATAAATGTACAAAAGGTATAAATTATAATATTATTGTTGGGTTATTTATGAAAAAATACAAGATGATTATTTATATCAGAGTAGAAAACAACAGCTATTTCAATTTTAAATAAAATATTAGCTATTATTATAATAATATGTAGAGGTATTTTTTGTTGACTTTTATTTATTATTTGCCAGTTACAATTATTGTTGATATAATATTATATTACATAAATTGTATATGGGATTGATATAATTATTGAGTTGTATTAAAATACATTTAGAAACTGGGAATTTAGCACACTCGCAAAATGAGCTTTCCTAATCTTTTTGTAATTAAAATTATCGTCTATTATTATAGTCATATTATTGAAATGCACATATATTTGATAATATAATTGTGTAAACTCAATGATATTTTAATATGAACTATTAACAAATGTTATTAATAACCTGGTTTTGTGTGTGGATCCTCAACATATTTGAATAGCGCTCTTTATACTGGTGGTTCTTCATTGTATGTTGTCTCAAATGTTTTGTCTACAGTCCATTTATCAGTAGCTGAAGAATGTGTAACTATTGTTTTATATGACATTGTTCTGGTTAAGGTATGATTTAATATTTTCCAGTTGTCTTTGGTCGAATATAGTTCCTTTACTACCTTTGACGGAGTTCCAATAACAATGTCATCATCATCAATAGTAAGTAACTGAAACAGTTTAAATTTACAAGTTTTTAAAATAACATTTTCCAAATTATAGAAATGTAATACTATCAAAAATTTATTTTGACTTCCAATTGGGAAATAAATAAAAACGTAAATGTAAATCATCATAACTGCTGTCATCATCTTGTTCCTGCATTACTTTGCATTGTTCAATATTGTCTGTACTAATTAATTCTTCTCGTATTCGTTCTAAAAAATTTAAAAAATAAATAAATTATAATACACAATTTATTTTTAAAAATATTAAATAAACGAGTGGTATAATTTAAATATAATATATTACCATTATATTTTGGCGGAAAGGTTATAATATGGTTCTTTTGTAATTATACCAGATTGTTGTTTACTATTGGTAAGAGTATAACGTTTAGCTGACTACATTTTTTTTACAAAAATTGTGCATCACCAGTTGAGGACAAATCAGTAGTAACTGTAGCTTTGGCAGCCTTCATTTGAGCCTATGCCAATAAATCTATGATATTGAAATTAAATTAATTTCCTAAAATAAACCTGAAAATATTTTAGAAACATATTATAACTCCCATTTCCCAATTTTCTTACTGGGCAGTAATAAAATTCCGTGGTGTTTGGTTTAAAATGATTTACTATAAACCATTTAACCGATTTCGCATTTTTAGCCCATGCACATTTAGACTTTTTTACCCAGGTGTAAGGTACAGCTTCCACAGTATTTTGTGATATGAAATGTACAACATCCCAAAGTTCCATCTATTAAGTAATATTAAATATTATTATTTACTTTATACATATGACAATATAATTATATTTACCTATTAAATGCACATAGCATTTAAGTCATAAAATAGGAATTTATTATTACTATATAATTTAAACATAAACAATTTAAGTATTAATATGTATAGCAAATTTAAATATTTTCTGTAAGTAAATTGATCAAAAAATATAATAACTAAGATATTATTTTATTTTCTAGACCTATCATACAAACACTTGGTATTTGAAATTATACTAAATTAATACATTTACAAAACAACGTGTCTAACAGAATAAAAATGATAATAAACACTCTAATTGAATATATTTATACCTTTGTTATATTTAAAAGTTATTTACAATAAGTTATATTTTATAATTATTCTTCTACTGTTGAGTGAATAATTGGCATGGATATAATCTTTCCGCCGTGTTTTAAAATCATAATTTTTTTTTTATTTCACAAATTTCCCAATAATGGATGTTTCTAGAAAGATTTTTGACTTCAAATATATTCAACAATGAGGAATAATATGGTTTCATGTAATATGGTAATAAAGACTTAAAGAATTATCCTATTAATTGGTAGATGATTATTTATGGGATAATGATTTTGAAGATGATACCATGATTCATGAACTACCTACCTACCCAATAAGCAGTAAATCCATGTTTGAAAGTTGATACAATATTTGTTTATAAACAAATCAATGAACCACTAGCCAACATTATAGTCAGGAGAATGAAAAGTGGCCGCTGGTGATATGCAACCTTTTGTTTCTTCGGAAAGCAGGGATACTAAAAATCATATACAACATCATTCTATAATATATTTGTATTAGGTAAGTAATATCTAAATCTAATATTTTAAAATACGTGCTAGCAAAACCATCACAGAAATTCTCCATCAGAAGTGTGAGCAACAGCAGCCAGATTTCATTCTCCCGACTATAGTGACAGTTAGTTTCATTGTAATAAAATTCATATTTTTTTTACATTTTCACATTTTTTATTTAAAACTCAGCTACAACTGCTGTGTAGATAAAAAGAAAATAATTCTCTTAAGCTGTATTGCTGACCAAATAAATAACATGAATCTAGGTACAAAGATGGAACACAAAATATTATGCTATTTTATTATTTTATTATTTTTTTTTTTTTGTACATATTACTAATTCAATAAACTCTAACTTAACAGAAAATTGACGTCAATTGGTGATTTATAATAAGTCTATTACAGAATATTTCAATTTTTAGTCAGTAGTTTTATAATTATACTTTAAAAAGGGATTTTAATTTAAATTAAATAAAAGAAAACTGTACTAGGATATCAATTGCATTTTATCAAGAAAATAATATACACAATATTATATTGGAACTTACAGTAAAAGTTTAAGTCATTTTTTATATAAATTAATCAATACTCACACAAATCCGTTATTTGAAATCTACTTAATTTAATAAGGCCAATTACAGTTAAGCTGGTAAAATGTACAACAAATGTTTAAATCCAAATTTCCTTATATTAAGATATAAACTAAAATAAAATTCCTATTACAAAAAGTAAGAAAATATAAAATGAGGGTTTATTATTGAATGAAAAATTAAATATATGGCGTTGGCAAAAAAAAAATACATATGTAGATAAAAATTAATTACTTTTCCTCACACCATTCATTCTCTTTACGTACTTTTTCCTCCTCCGCAGCCGTGAAATCATTTTCGATGTTGAATTTTTTCCTTATTTCTTCAGGTGTCTTACCCTTGATCATATTAGCGACTGTCTTGGAAGTTACAGCTAACAAGCCTTTGATATCCAAATAGTTGGCAGCCAGTATGAGTTCAAACAGCGTACCCTGATCCTCCACCTTCAAGAAATCCGCGTCCCAACTGCATATATCATCGGTGCGCATATCGAGTTCTTCGTCGTCTTCAGGCATTGGTGGGTCGTCCATGTGGTAGGTTGCCCACTGGATGACTTTCTTCAATATATTAGCGTTCACATTGGGCAACGGGACGATCTCCTCGTCTTCCTCTTCCAAGCCCAAGTTTTCCACCATAGTTTTGATGGTCACCGAAGCTTTGGCGATCTCAAAGTCGACTTGAAACACTACTCCATCCGAACTCTGCAAATTTATCATAGGCATCTTGTATTGACGTGATGCGTGAACAGGCGGGTGAAAATATACTATCGAGAAAAACAAAAATAATTAAATAATGACAACTGACGAATTAAATTTGTTATTTGATAAGATACAAGCTGAACATTGTACCTTGTGTGCCCCTCGAATCAGTTAGATATTATATTATGATGTAACGTATAAACTATTAAGTACTCAAGTGGAAAGTGCTTGACGCGGGATGCTTACAGCCATGGCTAAATAAACAGGTACGACAGCAATATTTTCATTATGATGATTTTCTGCGCAAATATGGCGTACGTTATGACCACTTCTCATTGGTCGATAGTTGATCACATGACTAGGGAAGGGATTCTGGATATCATGAATAAATAAATAAAAACAACAGTGCGTCCAACATGATTTGACCGGAAATGCTGATAGTCAACTCTACACTCTGTTATCGACACATATAAAAATACTAGATAGACGACTCTCTATTCCTACAATGTAATAATTACCAGACAGGTATTATAGACAGGTTATATATAAAATCTTATTTATTTATATTTAAAACAATTATTAGATAGAAAATACATTTTGGGTTTTTCTAATATTATCATAAAGTTATTTTCAAAAATTGGACCAATTTTGAAGAAGTAGATACCTAGCCACTTTTAAGAGTGCAAATCTTCGAGGACCAGGATGTGTAGATGTGGATTTAAAAGTAACAACATATACCTAGTTCAGACTTCAGACAATTAGTTACACATGAGCTATAGAAATTGGATTCATTAATTTTTGGACATTGAAAATAACTTTATGATAATATTAGAAAAACCCAAAATGTATTTTCTATCTAATAATTGTTTTAAATATAAATAAATAAGATTTTATATATAACCTGTCTATAATACCTGTCTGGTAATTATTACATTGTAGGAATAGAGAGTCGTCTATCTAGTATTTTTATATGTGTCGATAACAGAGTGTAGAGTTGACTATCAGCATTTCCGGTCAAATCATGTTGGACGCACTGTTGTTTTTATTTATTTATTCATGATATCCAGAATCCCTTCCCTAGTCATGTGATCAACTATCGACCAATGAGAAGTGGTCATAACGTACGCCATATTTGCGCAGAAAATCATCATAATGAAAATATTGCTGTCGTACCTGTTTATTTAGCCATGGCTGTAAGCATCCCGCGTCAAGCACTTTCCACTTGAGTACTTAATAGTTTATACGTTACATCATAATATAATATCTAACTGATTCGAGGGACACACAAGGTACAATGTTCAGCTTGTATCTTATCAAATAACAAAATTTAATTCGTCAGTTGTCATTATTTAATTATTTTTGTTTTTCTCGATAGTATATTTTCACCCGCCTGTTCACGCATCACGTCAATACAAGATGCCTATGATAAATTTGCAGAGTTCGGATGGAGTAGTGTTTCAAGTCGACTTTGAGATCGCCAAAGCTTCGGTGACCATCAAAACTATGGTGGAAAACTTGGGCTTGGAAGAGGAAGACGAGGAGATCGTCCCGTTGCCCAATGTGAACGCTAATATATTGAAGAAAGTCATCCAGTGGGCAACCTACCACATGGACGACCCACCAATGCCTGAAGACGACGAAGAACTCGATATGCGCACCGATGATATATGCAGTTGGGACGCGGATTTCTTGAAGGTGGAGGATCAGGGTACGCTGTTTGAACTCATACTGGCTGCCAACTATTTGGATATCAAAGGCTTGTTAGCTGTAACTTCCAAGACAGTCGCTAATATGATCAAGGGTAAGACACCTGAAGAAATAAGGAAAAAATTCAACATCGAAAATGATTTCACGGCTGCGGAGGAGGAAAAAGTACGTAAAGAGAATGAATGGTGTGAGGAAAAGTAATTAATTTTTATCTACATATGTATTTTTTTTTTGCCAACGCCATATATTTAATTTTTCATTCAATAATAAACCCTCATTTTATATTTTCTTACTTTTTGTAATAGGAATTTTATTTTAGTTTATATCTTAATATAAGGAAATTTGGATTTAAACATTTGTTGTACATTTTACCAGCTTAACTGTAATTGGCCTTATTAAATTAAGTAGATTTCAAATAACGGATTTGTGTGAGTATTGATTAATTTATATAAAAAATGACTTAAACTTTTACTGTAAGTTCCAATATAATATTGTGTATATTATTTTCTTGATAAAATGCAATTGATATCCTAGTACAGTTTTCTTTTATTTAATTTAAATTAAAATCCCTTTTTAAAGTATAATTATAAAACTACTGACTAAAAATTGAAATATTCTGTAATAGACTTATTATAAATCACCAATTGACGTCAATTTTCTGTTAAGTTAGAGTTTATTGAATTAGTAATATGTACAAAAAAAAAAAATAATAAAATAATAAAATAGCATAATATTTTGTGTTCCATCTTTGTACCTAGATTCATGTTATTTATTTGGTCAGCAATACAGCTTAAGAGAATTATTTTCTTTTTATCTACACAGCAGTTGTAGCTGAGTTTTAAATAAAAAATGTGAAAATGTAAAAAAAATATGAATTTTATTACAATGAAACTAACTGTCACTATAGTCGGGAGAATGAAATCTGGCTGCTGTTGCTCACACTTCTGATGGAGAATTTCTGTGATGGTTTTGCTAGCACGTATTTTAAAATATTAGATTTAGATATTACTTACCTAATACAAATATATTATAGAATGATGTTGTATATGATTTTTAGTATCCCTGCTTTCCGAAGAAACAAAAGGTTGCATATCACCAGCGGCCACTTTTCATTCTCCTGACTATAATGTTGGCTAGTGGTTCATTGATTTGTTTATAAACAAATATTGTATCAACTTTCAAACATGGATTTACTGCTTATTGGGTAGGTAGGTAGTTCATGAATCATGGTATCATCTTCAAAATCATTATCCCATAAATAATCATCTACCAATTAATAGGATAATTCTTTAAGTCTTTATTACCATATTACATGAAACCATATTATTCCTCATTGTTGAATATATTTGAAGTCAAAAATCTTTCTAGAAACATCCATTATTGGGAAATTTGTGAAATAAAAAAAAAATTATGATTTTAAAACACGGCGGAAAGATTATATCCATGCCAATTATTCACTCAACAGTAGAAGAATAATTATAAAATATAACTTATTGTAAATAACTTTTAAATATAACAAAGGTATAAATATATTCAATTAGAGTGTTTATTATCATTTTTATTCTGTTAGACACGTTGTTTTGTAAATGTATTAATTTAGTATAATTTCAAATACCAAGTGTTTGTATGATAGGTCTAGAAAATAAAATAATATCTTAGTTATTATATTTTTTGATCAATTTACTTACAGAAAATATTTAAATTTGCTATACATATTAATACTTAAATTGTTTATGTTTAAATTATATAGTAATAATAAATTCCTATTTTATGACTTAAATGCTATGTGCATTTAATAGGTAAATATAATTATATTGTCATATGTATAAAGTAAATAATAATATTTAATATTACTTAATAGATGGAACTTTGGGATGTTGTACATTTCATATCACAAAATACTGTGGAAGCTGTACCTTACACCTGGGTAAAAAAGTCTAAATGTGCATGGGCTAAAAATGCGAAATCGGTTAAATGGTTTATAGTAAATCATTTTAAACCAAACACCACGGAATTTTATTACTGCCCAGTAAGAAAATTGGGAAATGGGAGTTATAATATGTTTCTAAAATATTTTCAGGTTTATTTTAGGAAATTAATTTAATTTCAATATCATAGATTTATTGGCATAGGCTCAAATGAAGGCTGCCAAAGCTACAGTTACTACTGATTTGTCCTCAACTGGTGATGCACAATTTTTGTAAAAAAAATGTAGTCAGCTAAACGTTATACTCTTACCAATAGTAAACAACAATCTGGTATAATTACAAAAGAACCATATTATAACCTTTCCGCCAAAATATAATGGTAATATATTATATTTAAATTATACCACTCGTTTATTTAATATTTTTAAAAATAAATTGTGTATTATAATTTATTTATTTTTTAAATTTTTTAGAACGAATACGAGAAGAATTAATTAGTACAGACAATATTGAACAATGCAAAGTAATGCAGGAACAAGATGATGACAGCAGTTATGATGATTTACATTTACGTTTTTATTTATTTCCCAATTGGAAGTCAAAATAAATTTTTGATAGTATTACATTTCTATAATTTGGAAAATGTTATTTTAAAAACTTGTAAATTTAAACTGTTTCAGTTACTTACTATTGATGATGATGACATTGTTATTGGAACTCCGTCAAAGGTAGTAAAGGAACTATATTCGACCAAAGACAACTGGAAAATATTAAATCATACCTTAACCAGAACAATGTCATATAAAACAATAGTTACACATTCTTCAGCTACTGATAAATGGACTGTAGACAAAACATTTGAGACAACATACAATGAAGAACCACCAGTATAAAGAGCGCTATTCAAATATGTTGAGGATCCACACACAAAACCAGGTTATTAATAACATTTGTTAATAGTTCATATTAAAATATCATTGAGTTTACACAATTATATTATCAAATATATGTGCATTTCAATAATATGACTATAATAATAGACGATAATTTTAATTACAAAAAGATTAGGAAAGCTCATTTTGCGAGTGTGCTAAATTCCCAGTTTCTAAATGTATTTTAATACAACTCAATAATTATATCAATCCCATATACAATTTATGTAATATAATATTATATCAACAATAATTGTAACTGGCAAATAATAAATAAAAGTCAACAAAAAATACCTCTACATATTATTATAATAATAGCTAATATTTTATTTAAAATTGAAATAGCTGTTGTTTTCTACTCTGATATAAATAATCATCTTGTATTTTTTCATAAATAACCCAACAATAATATTATAATTTATACCTTTTGTACATTTATTCCTATTAATACATAAATTATTTATTATGTTCAAAATGTATTAAATGTTTTAGATATAGATTTATTTGTCCACCAATAGGTTTTTTTATAACTTACATGATGAGAAATATAATAATTTAAATTTTTTTGTGCTCATTTAGTTTTTCTGGCTTTTGTTGTCAACATACTTTATTAATTTAAATCAATAGTGTTTCAAATGTTGTTCAATCCAAACATTTAAACATTGATTTCCTTGCGAAAAAATATACAAATATCCATCCGTAGATCTTTCAAACATTGAATGCAACATGTTTCACATTAAAAATATGAAGATTTATACACTTTGGAAAACAAAATCAAATTTCATAATGATTTCAGAGAATCATTGGTAAATAATATAACATTTATATATTTCAAAAACTATATTTTGCATAATGACATTTTTTTCCCAATGATAGACATTTGTAAATGTCTGCAAAGTCAGTGTTTTTCAGCTAATTCACAAAATTAAAATAAAAATAAATTTGTCAATTGTATATTTATTATATGGTTTTGTTTATTATTCTTAATTATTTTACTATATTAATACCAGATATTTTTCTTTTACAGATAATGAAATTATCCGTTTAAACCCGACAGCAATGATTTAGGAAATAGTACTTGCAAGCTAATTGGCCGTATGTTTTAAGTCAATATATTGGTGAATTACTCGCTGTTTTAGTTTAAGAAAAAAAAGTATCTTGATTCATTAATTATTATGTTTGGACCTCATTCCCAAATTAAGAACACATACTTTAAAGGTACCTAACTAGAAAAAAAAACATATCAAATTTTACTTAAAACTATAATATAAATAAAAAAAAATAAAAAAAAAAAGTATATTGTAATAAATTTTAAAATTGTTCAGATTTAGACGATTTCTTTTTCGATGTTAGAGATGCTCAACAGTCCATTTAAAAACAGAGACCTCCATCAACAACTCCGCCGGTGTGTTCTATTTCTATTCCTCGTCCTTCTTCACGGCGTGAGGTAATTATAGAATTATTTAAATAATATTAATGTGATTGATATACTTTTGATTTACTTTAAAATTTTAACCTAAATGTTTATGAGTTATAATAGTCTATTTAGGACCATCACTGCTTCCCACACGCTCTTCCACTTTTTTCTATCTTGTGCCATGCAAATTATGCAAAATCATCCAACAACAAATACACATACATAATACATACTCCATGGTGGCCTGAGCCTACACGATTGATATTCTTAAATGTCAAGTTAATTATATTAATATCATGATAATTAATCAAATATTTTATAATTTTTATTGTATGTTTAAGGTAAATTTGCGCAATACTGCAGCCGCTTCATGACCTTTCCAATTAGTATCATGTTCTAATGCAACAATACTTATACGGATCTTAAAATTGGCAGTTTATGCTCATTATCAACTATAGTAACTCAATTAAATTTTGAGGTTACTACATTATTGGGACTAGAATTTGAGCTAGCAAGTAGTGGTTATAGAGTGTCATTAATCAAAAGACGTTTCGTTGCTGGTAATTTTCAATATTAATTATTCTATTTACCTAATAAATATCATATTATCGTTGAGAAAATTTTCTCATTAAACTTTTGAACATAATACATTTATATTAACTAAATATCAGTAAGAATTGATATTGATTTACAATATTTGTAAACTTCTTTTTTTTTACTAAGATCTTAATACTTTATCTTACATGTATAAATATTATATTGTAAGTAGGTACCTATAATAATAATATTTTATTAACGGAATAAAATTCCAATTTACAATAATATAATAATGACAGTTGTAAGTACATCTGTGAGTTATACTAAAAAATAATGCAAATATCTATAACTATTAGTTTAATTTCTTTTTTTTTTATAACTGAAAGTTGTTATTGACACTGATACTTTATAAACAAAAATAATCACATACTTTATTTTTAAATATGTTACACTAATTTATAATCATTAACTTTTTCAGTTAAATATATATGTGATGGCCAACCAGATTCAAAAAGCTCTACCCAACATTCCACTGTGTCATCAGATTGTTAACTATCAGTTTCTTTTCTATATGTTATCAATTATATTTTTTATTTTCTTAACTCGAGTATTATAATCTCAACGTATAATTTTTGTTGACCATGTTTTTCTTCATTATTTTAGGTTGTGTTAATTATTTTTATAAAATAATGAACACTATAAATTAACTTCAGCTTTTAAATATTATTTGATTTGCTATACTTATTAATACTTTAATTGTTTATGTTTGAATTATATAGCAATAATAAATTCATATTTTATGATTTAAATACTATGTGTATTTAATAGGTAAATATAATTATATTGTCATATGTATAAAGTAAATAATAATATTTAATATTACTTAATAGATGGAACTTTGGGATGTTGTACATTTTATATCACAAAATACTGTGGAAGTTGTACCTTACACCTGAGTAAAAAAGTCTAAATGTGCATGGGTTAAAAATGCGAAATCGGTTAAATGGTTTATAGTAAATCATTTTAAACCAAACACCACGGAATTTTATTACTGCCCAGCAAGAAAATTGGGAAATGGGAGTTATAATATGTTTCTAAAATATTTTCAGGTTTACTTTAGGAAATTAATCTAATTTTAATATCATAGATTCATTGGTAACAATCTGGTCTAATTACAAAAGAACCATATACCCGTCCGTCAAAATATTATGATAATTTATTATATTTAAATTATACCACTTATTAGTTTAATATTTTTAAAAATAAATTGAAGAACATTTATGAATTTATTTTTTTTTAAGATTAT
Source organism: Sitobion miscanthi (assembly GCA_008086715.1). NCBI lineage: Eukaryota > Metazoa > Arthropoda > Insecta > Hemiptera > Aphididae > Sitobion > Sitobion miscanthi. The sequence continues at coordinate 14,779,125 of CM017804.1, forward strand.
TTAGAATGGAAACGTGAAGAATTAAGTTGTACAGACAATATTGAACAATGCAAAATAATGCAGGAACAAGATGATGACAGCAGTTATGACGATTTACATTTAGTTCCCAATTTCAACTTTCAAACATTGATGCAACACGTTTCCTATTAAAAAATATGAAGATTTATACACTTAGGAAAATTAAATCAAACGGGATATTAGTTTCAGAGAATCATTGGTAATAATATAGCATTTATATCTTTCAAAAATTATATTTAGTAAAATGACTTCTTTTTCGTAATGAAAGACATTTTGTAAATGTTTTGTTTATTATTCTTAATTATTTTACTATATTTATAACAGAGGTTTTTCTTTTACAGATAATGAAATTATTTGTTTACCCCGACAGTAATGATTTAAGAAATATTGTTTGCTGGGTAATTGGCCATATGTTTAAGGACAATGTATTGGTGAATTACTCACTGTTTGGGTTTAAGAATTTTAAATATCTTGAATCATTGATTATTATGTTTGGACCTCATTCCCAAATTAGGAACACATACTTTAAAGGTACCTAACTAGAAAAAAAAATATTTCATATTTTACCTATAGTTATAATAATAAATTAAAATAACTAAAATAATAAAAAAAAAAGTATATTGTAATAAAATTTAAAACTGTTTGGATTTAGGCCTCTTGTTTTTCGATGTTAGAGATACTCAACAGTCCATTTCAAAACAGAGACCTCCATCAACAACTCCGCCGGTGTGTTCTATTTCTCGTCCTTTTTCATGGCTTGAGGTAATTATAGAATTATTTAAATAATTTTAATGTGACTGATATCAAACATTTTACTAAGATATACTTAAAAATGTCAATTTAAATACTTATAAGTTATAACAGTCTTTTTAGGACTATCACCATTTCCCACACGCTCTTCCGCTTCTTTCTATCCTTTGCCTTGCAATAATGAGAATAAAATCAAATTCAGTACATTTCTGTGTTAGAAGGAATTAAAACTAATTGTATTCATTCAAATTAAAAATTAAATCTGATCAACGGTTAAAAATATACTTTTTATTCTAATTAGAAACAAATAACTTAGATAACTATAATTTATTAAAAAGTTATACATTTAAATATTTTTTAACAATTAAGTTTTTAAAAATGTACAGCAGTGCAATCAATTATAACTTGAAATAATCCAGGGTAGTTTTTGTTTTGTTTTACTTATAAGATCATGTTTAAACTAAAAAAAAGTATTGATTATATATAATCTAAGAGCTTTTTAAAAAAGGAATTATTTTCCATTTGTACAACCAGATGAAGATTTAAAAAAAAACCTCAGTAGCCATGAGGTGTTCTTTTTCTTTATTAGTCATTAGTTAATTAGAGGATTCTGCTTGCAATGTTCAATTAATTTTGAAAGCGTTATGGTATTTTTACTCAGTCTTATACAATGCATTTATAAATATGTTGGTTATTGGAGAAGTTCCAAAGACGTTAAGATTTTGGAAATAACTGTAAAAGTTTAGAACATTTCCAAAAATGGACAAATATTTGGAACAATTCCAATTGGCAATCGAATAAAATACATCAATCGGATTAAATAAACATAAAAGAGGATCAAAGGTTTACATTGATAAAAATTCCCTGAAAAACATTAATTTATGTATGTACATTTAATGGGATTTATTGCATTACACTTTGATACATTTTTTTTTTAAATTTTATTTTAACTCTTAGCAATAATTATATATAACTGGATAATCCAGACATATATATATATATATTTTAATTCTAATCAATATTTTCAAACAATCTTAATAACCTAATATAAAAGGAATCACGCCTAATTAAATCATATGTAACATAATATTAGATATATATTGTATCTAAATATTACAATATTCATTAAATTAAAATGTGTAGGTATACACAATGTTAATTGTGTAATTTATTGCAATGGGATTGCAATACTAATTAAAACAATAAAAGTTGTAATGTCCACAGTTATAAGTAAGATAAGAAGTAGTTGTAGGTTTGAGCATTTGCACATGTCTCTGGAACCCTATTTTATAGGCCATAGGTACCTACTATTTTTTCATTTTTTTTGAATCTGTTTAGGGTTCAACATCATGGATTGTTAGCCTACTTTTAATAAAGCATAATATACATTTTTGGCATAGGTAGGTATTATTTACGAAATTTAATAACCCACTAATGTAAGGTACTTTTACTGCGTGTACTTTGATATCAATATTACATTATAAGTCATTTTTATATTGCTTGGGTGGGATTTTATAATTGTAGGTACATGTGCGAGTTATACTAAAAAATAATACAAATAACTATAACTATTAGTTTAATTTCCTTTTTTTTTCTATTACTGAAAGTTGTCATTGACACTGATAAAATATATACACAAAAAAAATCACATAAATTTTTTTAAAAAATATGTTATACTAATCATTAACTTTTTCAGGTAAAAATATATATGTGATGGCGAACCAGATCCAAAAACCTCTACCCAACATTCCACTGTGTCATCAAATTTTTAATTATCAGTTTCCAAGGCTGGGCATTAACGAGTTAAAAAGTTAATTTAATTTTAACTTTTTATCTTAACTAGTTACTTTTGGCTTTTCATTAACTTAACTGTTAACTTACAACATTTCTTTCTTAATTAACGTGAAATTAACGAGTTAATTTTTCATTTTAAGAAGTAAGTTAAGTTGATTTATTTTGTTTTTAATTTTATAATATTTCACTATTTCAGTCTATTTTGTTTTCATGTCAAAAAAAATGTATCGTAAATTGTTTAAAATTAAAAATTTATATCATTCGAATCTAACTTATATGGAATTACTGTATAAAGTATTAACACTATATCCTATAATTAGTTTTGGTTTGGAAAAAAATTAAGTGCGCTATCATTGTATAAACAAATTAACTTTTTTCTAACTTAATAAAAAGTTGACAAATGTGTGTATTAACTTTTAACTGTTAACTTTTTTGTTATTGGTGAATATAACTTAACTGAGTTAAAAATAATCATTAACTTGCCCAGCCTTGTCAGTTTCTTTATTATATGTTTCCATTTATATATTTTTTTTAATTTAAACTCAAGTATTATAATCTCAACATATCATTTTTATTGATTATGTGTTTTGTCGTTATTGAAGTTCACTATAAATTAACTTCAGATTTTATATATTATTTGATTTTCCCTTAATGCGGAATCATAAAAACTATTAGTAATTATTATATTATAACACTGTCTGCTGGTCATTTTACAGTATTATCTACCTTTTTAAAATTAAAAACATTTTTTTTTTTTTTTTTTTTTAAAAAGAATGATTTTTAGTATTTATATAAATGTAGTATAAAAAACTATATATTGTTAAACAATAAAATTAGCAATAATCAAAGTTTGTTGGTATTCTTATTTTTGAATACAATAGTTTTATATAAGATAATTTTGTACTCGGAAATTATATTTATTTGTGGCTCAAAAAAAAAGTTAACTGGTAATATTAATGTATTATTATTGTATGTGAAGATTAATATTTTTTTAGATTTAATATATTGTATATATGTGTATATATATATTATTTAATACATACACAAAATTATCAAATAAATATACTTATCCATAAAAATATATTTTTATATAATTATCATATAAACTTGAATTTATTAATTTATTATGATATAATGTAAATGGAATATTAAACGTATAGTTATAACTCCTTATTTGATTTTTGTAAAAATAACGAATTCCTTAAAAACCTGTCTTCAACAAATGTTACAAATTCTGATATTGATAAACTGGCTTTATTTATTTATTTTATAAATATTTATAAATATGCTCTACTGTAATATAATAATAACAATATTTATTCAATAGTTATATATTTATTTAAACAATATAATTTATTATTATTAATTAGGGATGGCCCAGTTTTCAGGAATAATAGTAAGCTCTAAATTGAAGCATGTATTTTTAGTTTTTCTAACTAGTGAATTGTATATAACTTTTTAAGATAAGCAAAAATTAATGACAGAAATTACTGAAAGTTAAAACACAATATCTGTCCACTATAAAGTATCATTACATAATTTAGTGTTGTACAGATGTGCATTTGAATGCATTTTTACTGATTTTTCTTTTCAGTACTGGTATTAGAAGTGATTATATTTACTCTGTCAGACTGTCCAGCAACAGCATTCAATTGACAGCAATTCTTGTCTCTATTTTCTATTTTCTTCCACCATCTACACAATATATAATCCTTTAAGGCTTTAATATAGGGATTATTCATGTTTTATTTTAAACCTAGGTTTTTTTTTTAAATTTTGTAGCTTGTATGATTATGTATTTGTTAATGTGTATGTATTTGTGTATATTTCATAAACATTTAACACTCTTAAGAAACAAATTTGAGTGTAACAACTAACAACCAATAACTAACGATACATATTGATATAAAACGTTAAACGATCGTTCAAGAAGACATGTATGGTTTATAATCCAAATTCACATTTACTGTGATCACAGATAAATAGGAATAAAATAACAAGATAATAATATAGTGTTAAGGTTAACGGATTATATAATTTAATTATTTACACAATAATACAAAAATAAAAGGTGGGTAAGTGGATGTCGCTCTGCTGTACAGTAGGTTACAAATGGGTCACTGTAATGGATGGTGTTAAATTTGAATTCAATGATATAATAGCATTGTATAAGAAAAACGATTCTGAGCGAAAACGGTCTGTCAGTCTATGATATTATTGTGAATAAAGTAATTTATATATAACCTATTCACGTTGAACCTTGTTTTAAATTTTCAATCCATAGCTATAAAAGTTGAACATTTGATACATTTTTAACTACAAAATAATTATTAAATTATAAAGATTATTTACTCGATCACTTCCGGTGACCAGATATGGCTATACAGAGTTATATCTACTTATATAACTGTATCCGAGTTAGATCCCGTAGAAAAACTGCTAAATAGTATAAAAATAATATATACATTATACATACAAGATTAAGAATAATCATCAAATAATTTACCCACCTACAGTGGCGTCATTTGGGGGGGGGGGGAGGGGCAAGGTCGACAAAAACAACAACCGATTGGCACTCTTATTATTTATCATTGATCACGGACTTCTGTTAACTTGTGACAGTCGTGTATGATTCAACTATTCTGCGTATTGTGTTAATTTAGTTGAGTACCTTATTCTACCTAAATGAAAATTAATTTTTTTCGTGACGCATGTTTACATTAATCTTTTAATTTGGGCAAAATATGATCTAAAAAAAATAAATGGGTGGTGCGGCTAAAAATATAAAATTACCGCAAACTGCTCGAAAAGTATCGAAAATAATTTCTAGTATGTTTAATAAACAGACAAAACTTGAGCCGGTAAGCAAGCAATAAAAAAAATATATTAATATTTAAGATAATATTAATTTGTAAATATATCATATACGATATACCTATATAAGAGTAATGAATCATGTAAAATTGATTTATAGATAATGCTGTTAATATATTTTCAAAAATAAAAAAAAGAAGATATCCTAATAAGCTACTAATATTTTTGCGGTTTTTATTTTTACCCATTCAGGCCGGTCAAAACCTTTGCCCCCCTCTATTGAAAACTGAAATGACGCCACTGCCCAAATATAATTTATACAAACAGTTCTATAAGTAGACTGATATATATTAATTAATTCATTTAAAATTCTATATTTTGCCCCAGAATTTTGTAAAGATCAATTTTTTGATAAAAAGTGGTGACCGTGATTCGTGCTACATATGTGTTACCAGATATTTTCCACATCGAAGAAAATGTATGAATCAAAATTAATAAATAATAATTAATACGTATTAATAAAAAAACCATTAATTTATACTAATATATAAAGAGTAAAAATTATTTGTTTGTTAGGGGTAATCTCTGGAACTTCTTAACTGATTTTAAAAATTAGTTTACTATTAGAAAGCAACACTATCCCATGGATCTATAGGCTATATTTTATCTCGATAAGTGGCTCTTAATTTTTTTTTATTCTAAATTTAAGAATTATTGATAGAACATAGACTAATAATATTTAATAGTAATATTTGTTTATTATATGGTTTCTATTGGCTACAACAAATAAAAAAGTTATTATGATTGATTATTATATTACATTTTTATATTATATTATATTATTTATATTATTATGAAGAAGAAGTAAATTAGCAATTGGTTATTAGGTTCCAATTAAAAAAATTCCTACACCTATACAAAGCTAAAAATGCGAAAAAAAAACGTTAGACCTGTATTTTATATGATTGTGTTAAAAATCTTTATTACAGATTAAAATGGGTAAATCCACGGGAATTTGTCACCGGAAGTTTTAAACACTGCTACGCTGGGTATTATATGACGGACTGATTTTGAATCATTATAGAATTGGTATTTAGAGCAGCGAAGAGCACGGAGTCAACTAGTTGTATATAATAAACCCTAGCAGGAATTAAGTAATTTTTACTTTTTATTCGTTTCTATGGTAATATACAAAACGTTCCGCATAAACAATTAGAAATTAAAAATATCTGTAACCAGCTCAAAAACATATTTAAGTTAAAAAACAATAATTTCTGAATTTTTAAAAATAACAGTGTGGGCCAGCTAAAATAATTTTCTTCTATCATATTATGTGCAACGCGTGCGTTGTTAGCCCTTATACAACCACACTCAAACTATTAACTAATTATGTGCTAAAAATAAAAATAATTATCAGTTACGAGCTACGACTAGCACAAAAACCACGGGCGGCGACGAGATTATATTATAAACTAAAATAATTGCCTAGACAGTTTGACGCTTTTGCCTTATGCCGCCAGGATCGGATTTTTTAGGCGAGCTACGGTGAAAATCTCTGTGGGCCGCTTAAAGTTTGGGCCGGTCGTGTGAGCAATGGTGTACTCACAGGGGGGGGTCAAGGGGGTTTGAACTTGAAATTTTCACTGGTTGTTTATATTATTTTCTATACACGATAAAATTAATTATTAATATTATTTGGATTTATTTGAACTGTTTACGGAAATTTTCGGTTTCCAATTTTGTTTATTTTTTTTTTCTATGAATATTAATAAAATTTATTTGTCATGTAAAAAAGTTTGAAAATTTAATACGAAATACAAATGACATTTGAAAAATATTAAAATCCATAGGCACAATTTATCGTATGATTATTTTATCAATTCTTATATGGCTATACTTGATAAAATTTTCAAAATATTTTGACTTGTTTTGGGCTTTTTACGGACAATTTCAAATTTCCAAATTATTCTTGTTGGCGATGCACAATATCTTATAAATTGACCAGTTACTGAAGTAGTTAGTAGTGTAAAACGGTAAAGAGAATGGATAGAGATCATGGACTGAAACTTGAAAATATTGTGTTTTGAAATGTTTGGTAAATCATTATGGTTTTATGATTATTACAAGAACACTATCTCTGAACGGTTTATATTTGTTTACACTAAATTATGAATATACTGTTTTCTTTTAATCACAAATATTGTTTAAGTTTCGGATGATTAATATGATCAATATGACAATATCCCTATGAAATAAACATTAAATTATTTTTATTAGGTTATAACAATATAACCTAATAAAAAGTATATACTAGCCTACCCGTCACAGCTTCGCCCGTTATTGGTTGTTTATTTTGCCTCCGGAGGATGATATGTATAATTTCTTATTCAAAATTTATCGTTTAATGTGATCGGCAAGTAAATATAAAAAATGATTATTGAACACGTATTGAAATGTTTCTAGCGATGTTAGTGATAAATATATTTTTATCAAAAATACCTGATCCTGTGCACTTCGTTACCCGCTAAATGTAGGTACCAACTCTATATGACTTAAACTTTGTTCAATTCGTTATTTAATAATCGGTGTATGGTGTTAAAACTTATTTTAACTTTTCCATTGCCCAGAATAAAAATTCTGCTTCGCATCAGTATAATATCAAGTAGGTAATCTACCTGTGGTTTGTACGTAAATGTATGATTTAACTCTTAAGTATCAAAGTTATACGAAGTTTGTCGTTTTTACTTAATTCCACCTACGGTGGATTAATATAATCAATTAATACAAAACCCTAACCTAACCGTACCAAAATAAAATTTAAAACCAAATTTAACCCTTTTTAAAGGCTATAATTACTTACTATAATGTAATGAGATAAATTCAATTATTTCGTTATATTACAAGTGAATAATTTTATGAATCAAATATCATATGTAGGTACTATATTTAAATATAAACTTTTTTTTTCACTTTTATTTAGAAAAGAAATATACTTACCGAGAAAAAATAATTAAAAATAAACGTCAAAATAAGATTAAAAGAAAAAAAAAGATACATGAAAAAATGAAGGGTGACAAAAAACCAAATGATAGTGTTTAAAAAACAAATGAAAAGCCTCCTAAAGTAAATGGTACTAAAATGAAGACTAAATTAGTATTCAATCGGATAAATTTCTTAGGAGAACAAAGTGAAATAGCTCCACCTCCAACTAGTACAAATGCAAAAGTGGCTTTAGACGAAATTAAAACAAAGCAACAAATGTATAATGAATTAGAAAAATCTGGTGAAATAAAGCCAAAGAGTTGAAAGAACGCGATGCTTGGAATAACGTTTTGGCCAAAGCTGAAGGGGTAAAAATTAAAGACAATGTGGAGTTATTAAAAAAGACCATTGCCAAAAAAGAAAGACAGAAAAAGGTTAGTAAAATAAAACGGGAAGAAAGAACAAATACTCTGGAGAAAGCCAAGAAAGAAAAGCAAGATAAACGTACAAATAATTTATTGAAAAAGAAACAAGAAAAAAAGGAAAAACAAAAAAGAAAGCTATAAAAAAAGGCCGGCTTGTGCCAAGTATAAATTAGTAAAAAAACTTATGTATGTAAAAAAATTGGTGATCTTATTTGAAATTATAAAATTATCAATATTATTTCATATTTTTTTGTTTCAACACAATAATATATGATACATTATATTAATTGTTCATAATTATATTATATAACGACTAAATGTAAAATATTATTAAGGTAACTCATGTGTTTACTCATCCATTGAACTGGTGTTTTGTGAGGTATGCATAGGCCACAAGTAAAAATTTTAGCTGAAAACAAATAATATTTTTTCAATATTAAAACAAACTTTTCAATTCTATAAACAAACTTACAATTATTTACTAATGGATAGTTCAGTTTCATCAGTTCTCCCAAAGTCATATGATTTCCATCATCTGAAACTGGCTTAAATAGTGTTTATGTCATAACTGATGATCCTGATCGATAAAAATGTACTGGTATGTACTTAAAATAACTGCCTTCAGATGGTTCCATAAGTTTTTTATTCTCCGACCAAAACTGATTGAATTTATCTGAGATGTAATATTTAATTATTTTACAAAATACAATATATTAAAAATAATTTACCATTAAGTAGTCCAGTTCATAATTTATTGATTGTGTTAATGTCACTGCATGGTAGAAAATACTTGACTTCTGTGTTAAAGCATATCATGGATTCTTTCATTGATGAAATAAAATTAGATACTATAGATTCTCTATAAAAAAAAAAATGTTATTAATAATTTGTAGGATACATTTAACATTATTTATTTTACCGGCATGAGCATCGCAATAGTTGATCTTCAGGAAAATTATCAAAATAAACAGTTATTTTCCATGGTAGATCAACTTGTTTATCATTGCTTGTAAATAGATCATAAAGAACACCAATAGGATTCCTATATAAATTAAAAACTATTTATTAAAATATTTTTGCTATTGGTTTCAAAAATAATTATTAAATTAAAACTAAATGCTACAAAAATGTACACTTCTAATAATTAGTGTGATTGATTCATCATAATATGAATTATCAACTGTAGAAAATAAATATATTATTTGCATCAGGTCAATACACTGACGGACACGAGAAAAAGAAGAAGATTCGCATTAGGTAACTACAAACTACTACTTGAAATAAATCTTTTTTTAAATAAAATAATTTTTGATCAAACAACAGGTTGATCCTCGATGGTCTGTATGATCTGTATGATAGTGAGCAAATTTACCTCATATTTTTATACAAATTAATTAAAATCAGTTAAGATTTAGTATAGAAATAGTCAAAATATTGTATAAAAAGTGTTTTAAAACCACTGGGAAGAATCAAAAAATAATCTATTTTATGTATAACGTTTGTAAATCATTTAATATAGCTATTAACATTTAAGTAGGTATATTGGTAAATGATAATTACTAATTATTATACTACAGCACCACAGTGCATAACTATCACAGTAAAAGAAAAATCATTGTATGACTACCATTGTCCATGACCTGGGTCAGATTGGTTAGACAAGCTACTAAGAAAATCTTGGTGGGCCGCCTAAAGTTTGGGCTAGTTGTGTGAGTGTAAATAAATTCATGTTTAAAATACGATTGGCCACTTATAAGCTCGTTATAATTATAGACGTAATTTGGGCCACTGAGTATGTAAATGGGCCGCTTAGAAGTGAAAATCGCGATGGGCCGATACATACCAATCCGGACCTGAAGGTGTCCCTCAAAAGCTTTAATAGTCTAGCCGGGATATTTGTATAGAAATTTAATATATTAAATAATATATGTATATGTTGTCATTAATAAATCACCAATATAATTTTTCAACAAATATTTAAAAGAAAAAACAAGGGCAATAAAAAATATTGAAATTGCTTGGATTTCTAATTTTAAAAAAGAAAATATCGAAAACAGTTTATTCTTCAAAATAATGAGTAGGTATATTTACAATTGAAATAACTAATATGACAACACGTATAAGAGAAATGGTATATATAAGAAGATAGGTACTCAATGACGATATTCACTCAAAATCTACAACAAAGCAGAGCAACTTCTCCAGTATTTTAATTTGTTACTCTTATATTTCTTTCAAACTTTTTAAATGCATTCAATTATATTTTAGATTCCGTACAATCATCAATAGTCATTAGGTGTTGTCCATAGGTACTATGAAAACATGGTAAATTGACAAGTTTTAGCTCACATTCAGGACTCGAGACTCGGGCACTCAGCATAACATATTTTGGCAATAAACGATGAAGACGCTGATTTCTCTTGCATACTTCTATCTACATATATAATGGCCGAGCTATACATAACAATAGGTACCTACCTAATTTATTATATAACAACTAAAAAAAAAAATTAATAGGTTATTTTATCAAAGTTCAAAGTAATAAATTATTACAATTTAATACCATTGACGTTGTGTGTGTTTGTTTGTATTAGTAGGTATGTGCATTATTAGTCGCTTTAACTAAACCTTTTTTTTATAGAGCTTAATTATTATTTTTCACCACTTTTAGATTCTGAGCGGAGCGAGGTTAGTGGTTTCACGGTGGTGTTTATTTTTTTATTATTTTTACAAAATTTTTACCAGATGAAATGCTTCGATTTCAACAGATAGTACTTTATCTTTTAGCAAATTGGATCAAGATGATACTTTAGAGAGGCCATTTTTCGATTTTCTCAATAGTTATTTAATGTCACGAAAAACTACTGAAAAATTACGAAAAACCGCTTAAAATGGAATTTTAATTTCTAACGATTTAACCGTAGCAACGAATAAAAATTATAATATTAATTCTACTTAAAGGCTACAATAAATAATAACAATTTTAAAAATCCAGACTGATAAACCGTCTCCGCTCACAATCGTTTTTCGTATACAATGATATTATATCATTGAATTCAAGTTTAATTCAATCCATTATACATTGTCCCACTTGTAACCTACTGTACAGCAGAGCGACATCTACTTACCGGCTTTTTTTTAAAAACTAATTTCTGATCATAAAATATTTTACTATTAATTAGCCATGATATGAATGTAGTAGGTACCTACGTGTAGTAATTCATGATTTATACTTTAAACAAGATTATAGATATTATGTTTTATCCAATTATTATCTATAGCCGTGATTTAAATACACCAGTAGGTACTTGTATATTTTACAAGATAACTTATACATAGAGCCATAGAAGCACAGAACAAAATAATGTCCATCGTCTTCTATGCTAGAATAAGACTGAAGCACAGTTTAAGGAGTAGGTACTCTTAAGTACCTATACCTGCAGTGGCGCACCCAATGAAGGGGTCTTTGGGGCTGAAGCCCCCGCCCCCCCCCCCAAAAAAATTAAATTATACATTATTATAGCAAATATAATAGTATAACAATGATAAATGATAATGTTATATTTTCAAATTTTTTTATGTTAGATACACATATATATAATAATAGTTCAATATTACGCAATAAGGTTTGTGGGAATCGCCGATTTCTTACTTCGTTGAAAATTAATTTTAGATTTATAGATATTAGCGATTAGCGATTATGTAGAATCGACTTTGATTGGTAACTACGATAACAATGATAGTTATAACTTTCGACTGTCTGTCGTGGCATGAAAAACTCGTTTAGATAATTTAGTCTGTTCGATTTTTTTCTTTGTGATAGCTGTGTCGAATGTGCTTATGTGTAAAAAAAAGCTGAGTTAAAATGAATCAAAAACGAAAGAAACCTGAAGTTGGTACTAGTAGTACTCTTCTTAATTATATTAGTATTAAACCAAAAATTTCAACAATCAATGAACCGCCCAGCCCTCAAAAACTTTTCGCCTCACCGCCACCGTCAACATCTGATATTGTTGGGAATTATGAACATTTTTCTTCTTTAGATATATCATTATCTGTAAATAAAAAACTCGACGACAAACAAAAAATTGAAGTTTTACAAAATGTGTGGGTCCCAAATAATAATTATAATTTTCCCAATCAACAAATTGGCAATCAAAAAAGAAAATTTAATATATTATGGTTAATTAAATACAAATGGTTAACATATTCAAAAATTGAAGATAGTGCTTTTTGTAAGGTTTGCATATTATTTCCACCTTCTGAGGCTAGTTATAGTTCCAACCAATCACTTCATACATTTGTTAAAAAGGGGTACAATAATTGGAAAAAAGGCTTAGAAAAAAAATTTGTACCAGTAGAATCAACTTCAGGTCAAAATTTAGCAGATGTTCTTCTAACAACATTGAATTCATGTGGTATAAATATAAATTATTTACGAAGACAAGGCTACGATGGGGCTGCAGCGATGAGTGCCAAATTTAAGGTTAGTCGCTGACTGGCAATTTTCAGTTGCGCGATAGTTAGATTATGACCGCGCTTACAAATGCAACTAAACTATCGTGTCATACTAGAAGCATGCACAAGGCACAACGATTGTTTAGTCGTATCATGGATTTTATCGAGATAGCTGCAGTATGTGCTCTCGAGTTAAAAAGAAGGAAGACAATAAAAAAAAAGAAGAAATATTGGGTACATCCTGTAACTTCACAGCGATTATTGAAAGGACAGTTTTATAAACTTTACAATGAATTACGGTCTTACCTGGTTAAATTTTTTAATTTTTATCGTATGAGTGTTAAAAATTTTAATGATCTTCTAAATTTGATATGATCTTCCATCACTTATCAAGATTCAAAGGGGAGAAAGGCGATCCCTCCTGAAGAAAGGCTTTCTGTTACCTTAAGGTGAAGAAATAATGTTTATTAACAAAAAATTCGTACTTTAAAAAAAACTTGATAGTTAAATAACAAAAACTTAATACTTTTAACAAAAAATTAAATACTTAAATATGAAATTACATAATTTAAAATGTAAGTTCAGTCCGCCATTTCTCAGTTTTATATGCCTTTATATTTTGTAACCTATTAATATTATTTATTATAAATTGTAAAATCGTGTTACTGGTCATTAAATTAATTTATGAGCTAAATATTGAAAGAAACATTTAAAAAGACGTCGAGAAATATAAAAATTTAGTGGTTTAATTATTAAAAGGCTAAAAAGTTGATACATTTTCCAAATAAGTTTCAATAATTATATTTTAACTATTGATACCTATGCTATAAAAATCTATGTATAAATAGGTATGTTGAACAATTGAGTTTAGATAAAATAAAATTGTACAGGATGATTGATGATTTACCAAGCATGCCCACCGCCTTTTTTCCTAAATAATGTCTTTAAGTACCTATATTTAAGAACTCTAAAACTTTAAATTATTCAAATTCATTATTAAAGAGGAACATGGGTCCATGAAAGTGAGCCTGTCTGGTAAATTATCCTGTAATTAAGTTAACTTTTGATTGCATCCAATATTTATATAAATCAATTTATTTTATTCAGTAACAACATTTTAAGAAGTATTAACACATCTACGCATAGAACACTTCAGAATAATTTTCTTAAATTCCGTTCTTAGGTATTTTATAATTTATTAACTATAATCCAAATTTATATTTATTTATTTTCTACCTATATAATATTAAATACCTATGTTATCTATTCATAATTATATTATATATGCTGTTTAGGCTGTATAAGTACTTTAGAATTACTAAATAATAATTAGAAAAAATTAATACCGGTGTTATGAAACTGAAGCTTAATTCAATTTTCCAAGGAACAACAAACATTTTGGTAGTTGGGATTATTATAGCTAAACAAAATCCTAAAGTAATTGTATCAAAACAAGTTAAAATAATAACATTTTAGAGTAAACTATTTTCTGTTAACATAAAATGATAAACACAAATATAATGTTATATTAAATTTGAATAAACGATTTATATATAATTTTAGGTTTTAAATCATGTTTAAATATATACCATTACCTTCTTAAAACCTAAACAATACGCATATATTGAAACAATTTTTTTGATTCATAAATATTAAATGTTTGGTTTATAATTTAGAATTAAAACTATTAAAAATAATTCAGTATAAACATTGATTATAAATATCTATGTACTATTAATTATTATATAATAAATAAATATATTAAAAAAAAAACTAAAAATATGAACGCGTACCTAATTATATATTTTTAAACAGATAATAAAGAAAAATCCGTATTTTTGTTTACAATACGTGACTCTCCAGAAGATGTGGCGTTAATATAAGTGTTTGGGGTTCTAATGATTATATACTACACGTTTATATAATGATTTTAAAATTTGAGATGTTGGTAAATATAAAATAATATGCAATATATATTAAATAGTGTGTGTTAGTTTTTAAAATTATTTATTTATGCTTATAGTTGACTTAGTTAATTCAAATGTTATTTATAACATGGGTATCAAAGATAAATATATGCCAAAAAGTTCTAGGTAAATATAATATACTAATAAACTTAATGACTTAAATGATTACTTATATTGTATACCCATCTAATTTAATATTATTAAATATTTAGCCCATTCTAATTAACATTAAATTAAATGTCATCTCAAATGTTACTACATGACGTTCATGATTCTTAGAAGTATAAATATCTTCTCAAAATTCCTACTTGTCCACGACACATGCATATTAATATTGAGGATATCCATTCTAGTGGAAAAGAGATGAGATGAGAAAAGAGATGAGGAACCATAATTAATTGGTTATATTTTTGTATTTTAGTCTTTTCTTTCTCAAATTTATACTTGGAATAGAATGTTTTTAAAAGAAACATGACAGCTGTTGTTTCCAATAAAACAATTATTACCGAAGATCCAATTACAAATGAAGCTAACAATTTAAAAAATTACGCAAATACACTTGACAGGCCTGTCTACTAAATTAAACATAAACATTCCCGATTGTTATTAATAGTTATGTTTATGGTTATAGTAACTTTTAAGTGTTAAAAGAGTTTTGAAGGAAAATATATGTGGTTCTATACTGTACATAGTACTATTGTTGATTTCTTATATATTTCTTACATAACGAACATGCATATTATAGTTTTTATTTTTATTTTTTTTAGATAATATAAATATTTTAAAATTTTATTATGTCATTTTATAACAGTTACAAATTTTACCATATAAGAAATTTAATTTTATTTATCTAACAAATATAAAAATTTCATTTTTAGGTTAGAATACTTGTCTGTCCAACTAATATTTAAAATAATTTTTATGTCTTCAGTGTCAACTATAACAGACATTATGACTTTTAAACGAGTTTTAGTCAAGTCTAATGAAATTAGAAGACAATTTACAGCTATCTTATATGCAATAGTGAGCAAATTTAATATTGATGGATTATCTCCATTGGTTTTAACTAAGTGGCAAGTTATTTTATTATTCTAAATTGAAATTGTAATAAACAGTTCTTAAGTGTATGAAACACTTCATGCAGTAATCTATATAGTATGAATATGAACAGTACATACTTAATGTGCCTTAATTCAGAATGTAATTCTGATTTTGAATTAGTACAATTAATACAGAAAACTGTATATTGCATCATCAAGTTGCTATCAAAATATTAAACGAGGTAAGTAATATTGAAAAAGAGAAATAAGTTTGGTATTGACGCTCATAAAATACAAATTTAGAAAGAATAATGAAATGCTTTATTCAATAGCGTAGCAACACTATCTTTAAACATTTATTAATATTTCATTTGACTTTAATAAAATAGTTAAACAATAATAGTAAATAAAACTTATCAATCATAGTTAGTAATTACTAGTTATATAATATTTTTATCAGGTAAAATATTTTCAAAATATGAGCTTGAACCAAAGGACAGAATTAAAATGAAAATATTTATTCACTAATTGTATGATCAAATTAGTGGCAACAAGCCTAACCTGATGAAAAGTTAACAATTTTAATAGTAGATATAGAAAATGAATATGGCCAATATCTAAATTTATATCATGTATACCAATATATTAAACTTAATTCACAATTGAAGTCTCAAAAATGTTTTCTTGTATTTAAAAAGTATGACTTCATAATTTGTAATTAAATATTTTAAATGTAAAAAATCAGTTTCACAAAGCAGCATGTACATGTAAATACTAAAATTAAACGGATAAAGTTTAATCTACATTTTAATTTATAACTATACATATAATAGTTTATTGCTTCATGAAAGTATACCTAAACTATACCATATTTTAAAAATTGTTTTTTTTTAGTTCTAGACACCATTATAAATATTTAATTATTTATAACTTTTTCCCACAATATACAGATATACAGCTCAATAAATGAGCTAATGTTTTTTTAAAAATAATTTTTATATTAAAATTAGCTACATTTATTAGTTTACAATACTGAATACGTGCATAATGCGTAGAGTTATTTTTAAATATAATTTGTTGAATTATAAATGATTAGTGATTACTGTTTAGAGAAACAAATCTGGGAACCAATAACTGATTAGCAACAGCCACTTTCCTTAAATAGCCATCTAGCTATTAGGGGAACACTACAAAAATAATTATTTTATTTTTATACTGACAAAACAAAAGGGGAGTTAATAATATTAAAATTAAACAAAAAATAAACTTAATTTGTATTACTTATAATATTTAAATTAGTAAATTGTAAATAACTTTAAAAAAAAAAATTGATTCTATATTTGAAAAATGTCTTTATTTTTCGAGTCGAAGTTGTAGCAATTTTAAATTAAAAATGATTTTAGTCAAAAGCAATAAAAAAAAAATTAAGCATATAATTATATACAACATAAATGTTTAATGTTAAATCAATAATTGATAGTTTTAAAATATGAAATTATTTTACTGACCAAAAAACAATTTCCCATTCATTGAATTTAAAATTGAATACAAAGTTTACTTACTCAAGAAATTCATCAATATCCACTTTTCTTGCTCTTTTGCCACATAAATCATTTTTGTTTAAGACATCGTCCAGTTTTTGTTTGATGTCAAAGTCGTCTCCTATTTCCTAATTTTAAAATAAATAATTTATATATTTATAATAGATTTTATTTTTAACCAAATTGTTATGAAAGGACTATCCAAGAACAAATTTATAAAAGCTAAATCATTAGTACTTGGTATAACTAAAAACTAAATAGTCAAAAATATTATCTGCCTTTTCATTTGATTAGTGGAGACATTTAAAAATAGTACGTAATGCCATAAGTTTATCTGTTGGTTCACTACAATACACACATTTCCTTGAAGTGTCTTCATTATTGTATTTATATATTAACACAAGCTTAGATATTTTCCTACAATTTGATACCAACATCCTATTGAAATAATAAATCTTTAAGGTAGAAAACATTTATTATATTCATAAATTATATATTTTTGTTGTTAGTTCATAATATTTTATAAATAGACACATAAACATGTAGTGTATCTGGTGTCGTGTATGATGGGTTAATTGTCTCTGTCAATTTACAATTTTAAAATACTCATAACTTACTTGAAAATTGAAATATAATAAAAAGCCTATGAGATTCCCAGGATAATAATCTTTTCTTTAAATTTCATAAGAGGTTAACTCTTTCTAATTTTTTAAATAACGGAGCCAAACGTGATCTGCTGATCGTAAAATTTGCTATGTTACACACTTGTAAGACAAACGTGATGTCTATGAAATGTCCTCTTGAAGGGTATAAAAACCTAACCTATCCTGAAGGGGGAGGGGGGGGGGGGGGGTTCACTGCTGACTGTATTTCTGAACTTGAACAGAGTATTTTATTTGTATTTAATCTGATGTGTATTTGTATTTATGAGATTAGTGTGATTATAATTTTGATATACTTTCTAATTTGTTCTTAGCATTCAAAACTATTAGTATAAATATTATTTATACCATTGATGTACAACGTCAGCAGATTTTTTCAGTATATATTAATTATTAGGTAATTGTAGTATATATTACATTTTAAATCACATTATTGAAGAAATGTGTGTATTGTAATGCCAATGGACGGGCGGCCAGCAGATGGAACCCATGACATTGCGCATCATTTTTAAATGATGCTTAAGATAAATTTTAATTCAAAATATTTTTCGGTAAATTCTTCATTATATAGTAGTTAAAATAAAAATAATGTTTTTAACTAACTTGATTTTTTAAAGAACAATAAACTCTATAATTTTTCTCTAATGTTACTGCAACAGCATTTTGTTTAAAAATTGCACCTAATGTTTTATTTTTCCTGGAGAATGCAATTCTGGTTAAGCCATCCCATTCGTTGAAGTAATCTATATGCACCACATTGGACTCTACTTTTGGTGGAGGTCTAAAATTATTTTTTCCAACCTAAAATATATATATTTTAGTAATAAAAAAACATTTAAAAACTAAAAGAAATCTATAATTTTACTTTCATAATAAGATCAACTCTAGCTAATAGCTGTGTGTTGATTGATAAACGGCAGTAAAGTTTGTCACCAGGCTTGGCCTCAAGACGATATGCAAATTCTCGTTGGAACATAAGTACAGCACACCCGAAAAAAGGCCTGTACAGAAATTTTAAGTTATAATTTGCTTTTGTTAAAAGTACCAATCAAGGATACGACATTATATTATCATCTTTGCATAAAGTAAATGACATCAATAAAAAAAAGTATTATTTAAGTAAATTAATTTTTTTTTGTGTCAACTTAATAGAACATTTCAAAATGTTTTACCTGTGTGAAAGTAACTTGAAAACCAGAGGAGATGATATTTGATACGGAATATTAGCAACAAGTACATTGAAACATGGTAATTCAGATTTAAGGACATCTCCAACTCTTATTTGCAATTTATTTTGGTAAGGAGTGTTCATAATATGATTTTTCAACTCGGCCACTAACCTAAGAATACAATAAATTATAGTTAATTTCCATGTTTCATTAAAAATATATTGATTCATTTTAATATAAATTTGAATTAAATATTCATCAAATAGGTATTATATATTTAGAAAAAAATTAATACTTAATGATTTAACTATTTAACACCTAAACCAAAGATATTATTTAAAGTAAATTTACCTAACATCAATTTCACAAGCTACCACTGTCTTAACACGTTTCAATAACTTAACAGTTAAGTTTTCTGTTCCAGGGCCAATTTCAAATACAGTGTCTGTAGTTAATAAAGCTGACTTTTCTACCATTCCTTGAATAATAAGTGGATTTTTCATTATAAGTTGTCCAAAATCTTTTTTGAACATTATTCCTAAAAATTAACATAACATTAATATTGTGTATTTTATTAATATAATATCCAGTACTCTTTTGCTATCTGCCCCTATTTAATAACAAAAAATATTGGATTACATGCCTATATAATATATAATTGATCAAAATAAATTTAATCAAGTGACAAACTACCAATATAATTTTATTTTCAGTCTCTAACCCACTAAATATATTGGATACGAAAAAAAAGGATTATTAGATATTATACTGAAAGTATTGGGGTATTATTTTGAATATCCTGACTCCTGAGCATCTACTTATTATTCGTTTACACCAGTGGCGTATTTTGAGGGGGGGGGGGGTGGTGTCCTCCATGTCTGGACACTCCCGACTTTTAAAAAAATGTTCTAATATATTGGACATTGGAGTTATCATTTATTTTATAGTTTATTAGTATACTATTTTTATTTTACTATAAAATAAATGGTATTTTTATATAAACGCAAAACTGAAATTAATTTGATTAGACTTGACGACACAGATACTTATCTACTATTTATCAGGGATATCCAGAAATTATTTGAATTTCACCGGGTCATTACGATAATAAAAATATCCGCAGGCCATAGCAAAAATACAATAACAATAAAAACATTGTGAAAGATTACAATTTATCAGTTTAGATAATTATACATTTCATTATTAATAACACCACTGATTATACTATTATACTATAATAGTATTATTTGTCAATTTGTCATTTATTTTTTCATCTACCGTCTACTGTCTACCACCGTAACAGGTGTAAAATTGTTATTATTGGACTTCAAGTTATTAATTTCAACAGATGAATATGAAGCTCACTTCTTACGCCTGGCACAAAGTACATGGTTGACTTAAATGAATGTAAAGAATCTGTGTTATTGGCTGGGTTCAAATTATGGCAAAGACGTTTAGAAAATATTAGACCATCAAATATTCCAAGAAATGCCTTGGAAGCAATAGTTTTATGCAATAGACAAGTTTACCCAAGTGTATTTAAACTCCTACAGATTTTTGCAACTTAACCAGTATCAACTGCATCTAGTGAGAGGTCGTTTTAAAACTTGAAAAGAATAAAGACATACTTGCAAAACACTATGTCACAAGTAAATCAACATTAGTTAATTTATTCTTTTTATTCTTTTATAATTATGAGTTTTTAGGTTTTTTTTTTTTTTTAATATAGGGGCGGTTAAATGGTTTAGCTATGCTAGTTATCCACAGAGACGTTGGAATTGATGTCAATGAAGTGATCGACCAACTAAGTTTAAAGAAGAGGCGCTTAGATTTTTTCTATAGATTTACTTTGTTTTAAAATAATGTTAATATTTGAAGGTAATTTTTAAAATTAATATTAGTAATCAGTATTAAATAATAACCTACAACTTGTCTATTATATCATTTACATGAGTTTCAAATGTAAAACTTCTTGTCAATTCCTAACATAGAAATATGTTAAAAAGTAAGTTCAATGTTTTTTTACATTAATTAATAATTCTAAAAATGTTATTTGTGAGGTTCAACTATTAAATGTTGGACACCCCCCCCCCCCCCCCATAAATCACCTAAAATACGCCACTGGTTTACACAGTACTTAATCGAGACCAAAAATTAAAAACATACTAGGGTTAACAATTTTATCCATAAGACTTGGCACCTCGGTATAAATGCAGTTTAGTTCCCTCTCGCCAATTTGAATTCTTTTAACGGAACTTAAGTAACTCTGCAAGTTATAACCGATGAGACAATCAGAATTTGTTGCTCGGACTTAGTTTCAATGTGATAACCAAATAGAGTTGAGGATTTTGCAATTTTACGTATGTGCTATGTGTATTTTCCCACCATATAGTTTAGGCTAACCAAGAAATCCTAACCTCGAGTTTTCCGACTATCTATAATATATTATAATATAATAATATTTAACATTATGTATAGAGACCAGATTTTTATGTTTTTACATATCTTTACAGAGAGTATGCAGCTCCAATTGGATAAGCTTTACCAATGAAATAATATACAACATTTTTTAGCGCATAAAAAATAATAATTTAAGGTTAAAGAATATTTTGTGTAAAAAACATGTTTTAGGAATATATTGAACCCAATATGTTCAAATTTGAATATTTTATAAAAATCTAATAGATACCTTAGAAATTTTTTCATTTTTATTGTTTAAAACTTGTTATTTTTAATATTTTTTGAGTTCATAAGGCTGAATTAGTTAAGTTTGATATATTTTAATACTTAATATTATTCTGTTGTTAATTTATATACAATAATTTTTTTATTATTATTTTTTGAATTCATAAGTTTGTGTTAGGTACAACAGTTAAATATAGGTACACCAATATGGCAGTATATCATCATATTATAGATTAAATATAAATGTTTATTTTTATAAGCTGTTACTTTTATTTGTTTTTTCAGTGTTTAATACATTTTTATGGAAAAGAATGTTTTTGCATATAAAAGATTATTTTGATGAAATTATAGATCATAGAAGCATTTTATTTTCAAGATTTTAAGCCCATATAAATCCGGTCTTTTATTATATAGTATAATACATAGTTTTATTTTAGCATAGTTTTTCCATTTATAATTAATTAAGTTGGATACATTTTTAATTATTGTTGTATTTGTATACTTTAAGAATAAAACCTTGGTACCCAATAAGAGATTGTATTTTTATAGTATCATCTCATATTTCTGTTAGCAAAAAAACCGTTTTAAGCTGGATATTTGGTAAAATTTATGTTTTTGAAAATATGCCATATATTAAAGCCATTACCTGCATTATTTAACCAACCCAGACTTAGATAATAACGACATAGCAATTAACTCCGATTCAAACACTGAAATTGAATTGTTGTAGATTTAAAATTGTATTATACTACATTATTATTTAATTGATATATTTATTCTATAATTATTCTTTATTATTTTTCTTAGAACTTCTAAAATAATCATGATTTGTAAATTTTGATTGTCCATTGCTTTAATCGTAAAATAGTGTACCTAAATAATGAAAAAAAAATTAAAAAACATTAATTTTTAATATGTAGGTATAGACTAAAAATTAGTAAAAACAAGTAATTTTTTGATTAATCCAAAATTTAGCAATTATTTTACAATTACTTCAAAAGCAAGTTCAAGCAAAAAATCCTGATTGCACCATCGTTCTCAACTCAAGGAGTTACATAAGTTTTGTTAAAAAAAATTCAAAATGGAGAGTTGGAAGTAAACTGCATCTGTTTTGGCACCTCTAGGAGCTTAACATAATTCACTACTAATTCACTCCAAGCCTATGTGGTGAAAATACATACGATGAAAATCAACATTTAAAATTAATTATCATCAACTGAAACAATGCATTATTCGCTGAACTTTTTCTACCCAATAAATTTAGCTCATACGTGAGTAAATAGCATCAAGGCTAATTGTAATATTATGAATAGTAGTAATAGTTATGAATTATCGGAAAACGTTACTTAAGTAAGTTTAAACGAATTACGAAAACCATTTTTAAACACCAAGAGGCAAGATAATGTAGTAAAAATGTCTCTAAATATTTTGAAATATTACCTTGTCTGTCATAGACACTAAAGCCTTTTTTCTTTTTCACTTTGGGCATATTGAGCAGATAATATTATTTTGTTTATTAGTATACTTTAATTCTTGAGTATTCAAAAACCCTAGGTAGTATTAAAATATAATACATCAACATTTAGCGATTTAGCACTTCACACACGTGCTGTTATTTATCACAAAACTTTTGATCAAATCGTTGCCTTATCATTATTGTTACCAGTTATGAAGATAGGCAAGTAATTCTGGTCCTGGTACTTATTTAATATTTACGTCGTATTTCCATAGATAATATTATAAGAATGAATAGGACCACGGTCTTAGAAGATAAGGTCGGACAACTATACATTATCAGCATTCCGCTTAGTGAGGCAAATCCATTTCAAAATTTGGCCGCTATACAATTAAGCACTGCACTGCAGACTTTTTTTGAAGTTATTGCAGTATAGTATTATACAAGATTAAAATAACATTCGACCATATAAACTTGCTAGTTTATTATAAACCAACTAGTTAATATGGTCAGAGAAAATAATATAATAATAAAGTCTATAAAAAATAACCCCGAATGCCATATAAATATTGTTCTTAACCTCAAAATAAGTCTAACTGGCAGCGCTTTTGGGGCAACTTAGGAAATGTTTTTGCGCCATTAAGCGGAAATTTTGTAATAGGCGGGAGGGTGGGAAGTTGTCCGTCCTTATCTTCTTAGACCGTAGATCTACTAACACTGGATAATTGGTATAGCCGTATAGTAAATTACAGATGTATATAATAATATTAAGTATGTACTGGGATATGTGGATAAGATTAATTCCACATAGGATAACGAGAAATGGTGAAATCTAAAGTTATCACTAGAGAATTATTTGGAGATTCTATTTAAATGGTCAGTGCAACGACTTTTCCAGTAGTTAAATAGATAGCTTTCAAAAAGCATTAAAAAACCAAAAAACCATACAAAATTCGGTTTATTAAATAATCATAGATTGTAAATTATGAAAAAGAATTAATAATTAAGGTAACCATGGTTCAGGTTTTAGACGGTTACCACTTAAAATGTCAGTAAACAATAATTGAGGTCATGTTCATGATTGTAAATAATAATTATATTTTGATATTTTTAAATTTTAAATTAAATTTATTAATTATTAATTATTTCAACAATCGTAACTGTATGTACCTACTATTATAGTACTATAAGAAAATCCTGTAGCGGTAAACGTTGCAAACGTTTGATAACGGGGAAATTCGGAACGTTTGTTTGCTAAACGAAGCTTATCATTTGATAAAGATCTGTTACGGAAAGTTAACGAGCGATCGTGGCGATCGAGGCGAAAAAATTGAGTAATTAAAATTTAGTGACTGTATATAGTAATAGAGCAGCGTAGGAAGCTGGTGAAAAAGATAGATATTAGGAGATGACGCTACAATCGCTCGATGACTTTATGTAACAGATGTGCATCTTTTCATTATACAATGCACTATTGTTCGTTTCCAGTCCTATTAATCATAGTTCAAAAAAATTAGTCTGTATTGCTAATTTTCCAGTTTTTAAAAAGGTTAAGACCTTCATAGATTTTTTGGTGTGTACAATTGGTACAATTATAGTTAGTAGACAATAATTTATATACAATAGCTATCCAAGCAAATTTTATAAATACGCAGGTTACCTAATACGATATGGTTATTGGTTATTATTACTTTTTTTAGCAACAAATAACTTGTAATATTTTCTTTTTTTCTCTGATCCATCGGATGTATTGAGCTTGAGCATATCCATAAATGTTGAGAAACCTAAAGGGGGTTTAAAATAACACAACTATTTTGAGAACAATGGTTTTTATTTTATTTCCGGATTTTTACTTTCCGGTATATTACGTTCCGTGGTTTTACATTTTGGATTATAAGGACCCGGGATTTTACATTTCGTGGTTTTACGTTCCGGATTATAACGATCCGGGATTTTACATTCTGAATTATTACATTCCGTAGTCTTTTATTCCGGAATTTTATTTTCCAGGATTTTATCAACCTGGATAATTTATTTTCCGGAAGATTACAGCCTACCGGAATAGGGAGTCTTCAATCTAGTATTTCTATATAACTGTGCCGACAACAGAGTGCAGAGTATTTCCGGTCAATTCATGTTGGACGCACTGTAGTTTTTTATTTATTTATTCATGATATCCAGAATCCCTTCCCTAGTCATGTGATCAACTATCGACCAATGAGAAGTGGTCATAACGTACGCCATATTTGCGCAGCAAATCATCATAATGAAAATATTGCTGTCATACCTGTTTATTTTGTCATGTCTGTTAGCATCCCGCGTCAAGCACTTTCCACTTGAGTACTTAATAGTTTATACGTTACATCATAATATAATATCTAACTGATTCGAGGGACACACAAGGTACAATTTTCAGCTTGTATCTTATCAAATATCAATATTTAATTCGTCAGTTGTCTTTATTTAATTATTTTTGTTTTTTTCGACAGTATATTTTCACCCGCCTGTTCACGCATCAAGTCAAGACAAGATGCCTATGATAAAGCTACTGAGTTCGGATGGAAAAGTGTTTCGAGTCGACTTTGAGATCGCCAAAGCTTCGGTGACCATCAAAACTATGGTGGAAGCCTTGGGCTTGGATGAGGAAGACAAGAAGTTCGTCCGGTTGCCCAAAGTGAAAGGTCATATATTGAAGAAGGTCATCCAGTGGGCAACCTACCACATGGACGACACACCACCGGCCGAAAACGACAAAGGACATAAAAAGCGCACCGATGATATATGCAGTTGGGACGCGGATTTCTTGAAGGTGGATCAGGGTACGCTGTTTGAACTCATATTGGCTGCCAACTATTTGAAAATCAAAGGCTTGTTACATGTAACTTCCATGACAGTCGCTAATATGCTCAAGGGTAAGACACCTGAGGAAATAAGGAAACACTTCAACATCAAAAATGATTTCACGGCTGCGGAGGAGGAAAAATTACGTAAAGAGAATGCATGGTGTGAGGAAAAGTAATTAATTTTTATCTAAAAATATTCTGTGATAGAATTTTTATAAATCACCAATTGATGTCAGTTTTCTGTTAATTTAGAGTTTATAGAATTAGTAACATTAAATATGTACAAAATAATTAATAAACTAATGAAATAGCATAATAGTTTGTGTTCCATCTTTGTAACTAGATTCATGTTATTTATTTGGTCAGCAGTACAGCTTAAGAGAATTATTTTCTTTTTATCTACACAGCAGTTGTAGCTGTGTTTTAAAAAGTATGTTTTATATTTTATACAATATATTTATTGAAAATATTGTAAAAAAATGTGAATTTTCTTACAATGAAACTAACTGTCACTATAGTCGGGAGTATGAAAAGAGGGCGCTGTTGCGCACTTTCTGGTGGTAAATTTCTGTGATGTTTTCACATTACATAATATTTAATATTACTTAATAGATGGAACTTTGGGATGTTGTACATTTTATATCACAAAATACTGTGGAAGCTGTACCTTACACCTGGGTAAAAAAGTCTAAATGTGCATGGGCTAAAAATCCGAAATAGATTAAATGATTTAAAGTAAATCATTTTAAACCAAACACCACAGAATTTTATTTCTGTTCAGCAAGTAAATTGGGAAATTGGAGTGGTATGTTTCTTAGATATTTTCAGGTTTACTTTTGTGAAATTAATTTTAATTTTAACATCATAGATTCATTGGCATTGACTCAAATGAAGGCTGCCAAAGCTACAGTTACTACTGATTTGTCCTCAACTGTTGATGCACAATTTATGTAAAAAAAATGTAGTCAACTAAACGTTGTACTCTTACCAATAGTAACCAACAATCTGGTCAAATTAAAAAAGAACCATATACCTGTCCGCCAAATATGATGGCAATATAATATATTTAAATGACACCACTGATTAATTTAGTATTTTAAAAAATAAATTAAATAAAATGTATTAGTTTATTTATTTTTAGATTGATATCCTAGTACAGTTTTCTTTTATTTAATTTAAATCCAAATCCCTTTTTAAAGTATAATTATAAAACAACTGACTTATAATTGGAACATTTAAAATTTCAATATTTATATCTTTGTAACTTGATTCATGCTATTTATTAGGTCAACAATACTGCTTAAGAGAATTATTTTCTTTTTATCTACACAGCAGTTGTAGCTGAGTAATAATAGTAATAATAAATTCATATTTTATTTAATAAATAAATATAATTATATTGTCATATGTATAAAGTAAATAATAATATTTAATATTACTTAATAGATGGGACTTTGGGATGTTGTACATTTCATATCACAAAATACTGTGGAAGCTGTACCTTACACCTGGGTAAAAAAGACTAAATGTGCATGGGTTAAAAATGCGAAATCGGTTAAATGGTTTATAGTAAATCATTTTAAACCAAACACCACGGAATTTTATTACTGCCCAGCAAGAAAATTGGGAAAAGGGAGTTATAATATGTTTCTAAAATATTTTCAGGTTTATTTTAGGAAATTAATTTAATTTCAATATCATAGATTTATTGGCATAGGCTCAAATGAAGGCTGCCAAAGCTACAGTTACTACTGATTTGTCCTCAACTGGTGATGCACAATTTTTGTAAAAAAAATGTGGTCAGCTAAACGTTATACTCTTACCAATAGTAAACAACAATCTGGTATAATTACAAAAGAACCATATTATAACCTTTCCGTCAAAATATAATGGTAATATATTATATTTAAATTATACCACTCGTTTATTTAATATTTTTAAAAATAAATTGAGTATTATAATTTATTTATTTTTTAAATTTTATAACGAATACGAGAAGAATTAATTAGTACAGACAATATTGAACAATGCAAAGTAATGCAGGAACAAGATGATGACAGCAGTTATGATGATTTACATTTACGTTTTTATTTATTTCCCAATTGGAAGTCAAAATAAATTTTTAATAGTATTACATTTCTATAATTTGGAAAATGTTATTTTAAAAACTTGTAAATTTAAACTGTTTCAGTTACTTACTATTGATGATGATGACATTGTTATTGGAACTCCGTCAAAGGTAGTAAAGGAACTATATTCGACCAAAGACAACTGGAAAATATTAAATCATACCTTAACCAGAACAATGTCATATAAAACAATAGTTTCACATTCTTCAGCTACTGATAAATGGACTGTAGACAAAACATTTGAGACAACATACAATGAAGAACCACCAGTATAAAGAGCGCTATTCAAATATGTTGAGGATCCACACACAAAACCAGGTTATTAATAACATTTGTTAATAGTTCATATTAAAATATCATTGAGTTTACACAATTATATTATCAAATATATGTGCATTTCAATAATATGACTATAATAATAGACGATAATTTTAATTACAAAAAGATTAGGAAAGCTCATTTTGCGAATGTGCTAAATTCCCAGTTTCTAAATGTATTTTAATACAACTCAATAATTATATCAATCCCATATACAATTTATGTAATATAATATTATATCAACAATAATTGTAACTGGCAAATAATAAATAAAAGTCAACAAAAAATACCTCTACATATTATTATAATAATAGCTAATATTTTATTTAAAATTGAAATAGCTGTTGTTTTCTACTCTGATATAAATAATCATCTTGTATTTTTTCATAAATAACCCAACAATAATATTATAATTTATACCTTTTGTACATTTATTCCTATTAATACATAAATTATTTATTATGTTCAAAATGTATTAAATGTTTTAGATATAGATTTATTTGTCCACCAATAGGTTTTTTTATAACTTACATGATGAGAAATATAATAATTTAAATTTTTTTGTGCTCATTTAGTTTTTCTGGCTTTTGTTGTCAACATACTTTATTAATTTAAATCAATAGTGTTTCAAATGTTGTTCAATCCAAACATTTAAACATTGATTTCCTTGCGAAAAAATATACAAATATTCATCCGTAGATCTTTCAAACATTGAATGCAACATGTTTCACATTAAAAATATGAAGATTTATACACTTTGGAAAACAAAATCAAATTTCATAATGATTTCAGAGAATCATTGGTAAATAATATAACATTTATATATTTCAAAAACTATATTTTGCATAATGACATTTTTTTCCCAATGATAGACATTTGTAAATGTCTGCAAAGTCAGTGTTTTTCAGCTAATTCACAAAATTAAAATAAAAATAAATTTGTCAATTGTATATTTATTATATGGTTTTGTTTATTATTCTTAATTATTTTACTATATTAATACCAGATATTTTTCTTTTACAGATTATGAAATTATCCGTTTAAACCCGACAGCAATGATTTAGGAAATAGTACTTGCAAGCTAATTGGCCGTATGTTTTAAGTCAATATATTGGTGAATTACTCGCTGTTTTAGTTTAAGAAAAAAAAGTATCTTGATTCATTAATTATTATGTTTGGACCTCATTCCCAAATTAAGAACACATACTTTAAAGGTACCTAACTAGAAAAAAAAACATATCAAATTTTACTTAAAACTATAATTATAAATTAAAATAACTAAAATAATAAAAAAAAGTATATTGTAATAAATTTTAAAATTGTTCAGATTTAGACGATTTCTTTTTCGATGTTAGAGATGCTCAACAGTCCATTTAAAAACAGAGACCTCCATCAACAACTCCGCCGGTGTGTTCTATTTCTATTCCTCGTCCTTCTTCACGGCGTGAGGTAATTATAGAATTATTTAAATAATATTAATGTGATTGATATACTTTTGATTTACTTTAAAATTTTAACCTAAATGTTTATGAGTTATAATAGTCTATTTAGGACCATCACTGCTTCCCACACGCTCTTCCACTTTTTTCTATCTTGTGCCATGCAAATTATGCAAAATCATCCAACAACAAATACACATACATAATACATACTCCATGGTGGCCTGAGCCTACACGATTGATATTCTTAAATGTCAAGTTAATTATATTAATATCATGATAATTAATCAAATATTTTATAATTTTTATTGTATGTTTAAGGTAAATTTGCGCAATACTGCAGCCGCTTCATGACCTTTCCAATTAGTATCATGTTCTAATGCAACAATACTTATACGGATCTTAAAATTGGCAGTTTATGCTCATTATCAACTATAGTAACTCAATTAAATTTTGAGGTTACTACATTATTGGGACTAGAATTTGAGCTAGCAAGTAGTGGTTATAGAGTGTCATTAATCAAAAGACGTTTCGTTGCTGGTAATTTTCAATATTAATTATTCTATTTACCTAATAAATATCATATTATCGTTGAGAAAATTTTCTCATTAAACTTTTGAACATAATACATTTATATTAACTAAATATCAGTAAGAATTGATATTGATTTACAATATTTGTAAACTTCTTTTTTTTTACTAAGATCTTAATACTTTATCTTACATGTATAAATATTATATTGTAAGTAGGTACCTATAATAATAATATTTTATTAACGGAATAAAATTCCAATTTACAATAATATAATAATGACAGTTGTAAGTACATCTGTGAGTTATACTAAAAAATAATGCAAATATCTATAACTATTAGTTTAATTTCTTTTTTTTTTATAACTGAAAGTTGTTATTGACACTGATACTTTATAAACAAAAATAATCACATACTTTATTTTTAAATATGTTACACTAATTTATAATCATTAACTTTTTCAGTTAAATATATATGTGATGGCCAACCAGATTCAAAAAGCTCTACCCAACATTCCACTGTGTCATCAGATTGTTAACTATCAGTTTCTTTTCTATATGTTATCAATTATATTTTTTATTTTCTTAACTCGAGTATTATAATCTCAACGTATAATTTTTGTTGACCATGTTTTTCTTCATTATTTTAGGTTGTGTTAATTATTTTTATAAAATAATGAACACTATAAATTAACTTCAGCTTTTAAATATTATTTGATTTTCCCTTAATGTAGAATTATAAAAACTATTAGTTATTATTATGCCATTAAGTAAAACTGTTTGCTAATAATTTTACAGTATTATCTACCATTTATAATTAAAAACATTTTTGAGAGTTTGAGAATTTATATAAATCTATTATATGAAACTAAATATTGTTTAGCAATACAATTAGCAATAATCAAATTTTTCTTTTATTAACTACCTATTTTATTTCTAAACCAAAACAAAATACAATGGATCTGACTGTATAATTTTGTTTTATTATTATATTATTATTATTATTTTTATTGTTGTGATAAAAAAAAATCAATATTAGGATTCTATTCTATGCTTCCTTGTTAAACTATAAAAAAAATAATAATAATAATAATAATAATAATAATAATAATATAATAATAATAATAATAATAATAATAATAATAAATATAATAATATATTTTTTTATAGGTAGTTTTGGTAACAATGTTGTATGTTATCGTAATATCGTTTATTGGATTTGTGATTATAAAGTGCACATACAGATAGTACCTTCTCAGACATCTGTAATAGATTAACTGTATTTTTATTTATTGATTTGTACCAATGTATTATGTAGATGTAACTTAAAAAGATATTACATTGACAGTTTAACTTTGTAAAAATCAGAACTTTAATTTAAAAGTTATTTGTTCGTTGGTATTCTTATTTTTGAATACAATTGTTTTATATAAGATGATTTGTACTCAGAAATAGTATTTATTTGTAGCTCAAAAGAACGTTAACTGATAAAATTAATTTATTTTTATTGTATGTGAAGATTTAATATATTGTATTATGTATAACATACATAAATTTATTAATTAAATTTACTTATCCATAAAAATACATTTTTCATTTATTATACTATTATCACATAATACTTGAGTTCTATGATTTATTATGATATAATGTAAATTATAAATGTAATAATAAATATATAGTTATTACTCCTTATTAGGTTTTTGTACAAATAACAAATTTCTTAAATACTTGTTTTATACACCGGTCCTCAACAAATGTTACAAATACTGATATTGATAATCTGGCTCTAGTTATTTATTTTATAAATATTTATAAATATGCTCTATTATAATATAATAATAGGGTTATTATTCGATAGTTATATTTTTAATTTAACAATTATACAAATTATTATTAGATATTAAGATTAAATTCAAATTAGGGATCGCCCAATTTTCGGGAGCATTAGTATTATTCGACATTTTTTTTCATAATGTAATAAACCCTCTAAATTGAAGCATATATTTTTACATTTTCTAACTAGTGAATTGTATGTAATTTATAAAGATAAGCAGAGATTATAGACAGAAATTATTGAAAGTTAATACACAATAATTGTTCACTATAAAGTATTATTACATACAAATATTTGCGCATTATTATTGATTTTTCTTTTTAGTAGGTACTGGTATTAGAGGTCATTATATTTACTCTGATTATATTATTTTTATCCCTTATCCAACTGGATTGTTTAAATATGGCGAAGGTGTATTGTTGATTGAAGTTTTTTATGATTGTTCCATGCTTCTTTTGAGGCTTCCTTTTTTTCATTATATTTTAAAACAATAATTTTATTTTTTACACTCTATATATTATACTTTAGTAAACTCTATTTTAACTGGATGTCCCTCCAAAACAATATTTCTTTATTAACAAAGTGCAGACTATTTGTGTATTATAAGTATTTGCTTGCAAGTATTTCTACTATGCCAGAGGCCAATTATACTTTTTATTTATTTTATTTATCCAAATAGTGTTTGTCTTACATTTAATTATATTTTATTTTTTATTTTGTTACTTAATAATTTTTCTATTTAATAGTTATAATCGACAATATGAGTATGTCTGATGATACAAATAACCGAAATAATTTAATGTAATGTTAAAAAAAAAATAAAAATAAAAGAAATAAACATTTATCCCATAATTAATGTCATAGTTTTAATACAATAACCTTAATCTACATTTAATTATATAATTTGAATACTGTTGGTTAAGTTAGGTTGGTTAACCCCACTATACTGGTATTTGACATCTCCTGTAGGTATCTGAAACTTGACTTTTAGGTTAACGTTATAACTATATCCCTATACAATAGTTGATTACTAACCAGGGTTAATTATAGCCGTTTTTTATTATAATTATTTTTGTTATTATCATTTTTATTATTATTATTGTTCATAAGAGTCAAGTTACCAAATGTTAATTCTTATCGTCATAAGTAGTGACATATTTAAAATTATGCTGCAGTGTGACTTCTTGTATATTAAATGTCAGGTGACAAAAAAAAAAAATATTAATGTAATAAGTGCGATCTCCTTATATTTTAAACACTCGTGTGGTTATATATTATATATCTTATACTAATTACTACGTATCTAAACTGTATATATATATAAACATGCAATAAATACAAATTAAAATTAAAATATAATGCGCTTAACCGTTTTCTTACCTATATTATTTATTTATTTTCTCGATTTTTAAATGTTTTTAGTTGACTAACGTTTTTATAGTCGTTAATTATTAACTGTCCATTCTTAGTTATTTCTACTACATATGTAACATCTGATATTTGTATCTGTATGCAAATTTTGACCCTTTATTTTCTATCTTTACCTGTTGTTCTGTTAATCTATATGGTGGTAAATTAACAGGTTCTGTTGTTGTTGTTGTTGGTATAGGTATATCTCTTACGTCTATCGCCCCTAAGTCAATTGAGTGTTGGGCAAAGCAATCTTTATAGTATGTATTAATTATTTTTAATTGTGTCTGTTGTGATTGCGTTAGTTTTGGATTTATATCAAATTCTAGTTCGTCCGTGTTTTGTTTGTCAATGTATGGTACATTATTATTATTTAACATTTCATTATCATTTTCCAGATTAGCTAATTTTAAACTGCTTAGAATATGATGGA
Organism: Sitobion miscanthi; assembly: GCA_008086715.1. NCBI lineage: Eukaryota > Metazoa > Arthropoda > Insecta > Hemiptera > Aphididae > Sitobion > Sitobion miscanthi. The sequence continues at coordinate 14,813,825 of CM017804.1, forward strand.
ATTTTGTTTTTTATGTCTATCTACTAAATTTTTTTCGTTTTCATTCATTAGTATATTATGATATTCTACAATATTCGTTCCGCATACATCGCAAAACATTACTTCTCACGTTGTTATAATTATTAATTATTTTAGTTGGTTCTATGCAATTTGTTTAATTTATATCCAAATAGTTACTATCTAATGTTTTGTCTAGAATAAATGATTAGTCGTAAAGATTTAAACTGCTTTGATCGTCTTTGTTTTCTGAATTTTTTATGACTATTGAGTGTTCCGTTATGTTATTAGTTAATGTCTCTATTGATTCGTTATTTATTTTAATATTTTTCCGTATGATATTACGTGCTAAATCTCTTAATTGTTCCTTAGTATGGACGTCTATTACTATGCCGAATTGTTCGTGTAAAATCGTTTGGAACCTATCTTTCTTTATGTATGGTAATTGTCCTAGTTTACCACTGAAAAATATATCCAATTCTTCTTGTGATAAGGAAGATTCAAAAATATCTAATTTTTTGTCGTTTAAATTTTTTATGTTACCTTCAAAATGTTCTAATCGAATTGCGTTACTGGCATTAAATTAAATCTGTACTTATTCTAACGTTAAATTATTAAGAAACTCTAATAATTCTTCTTTATCAGCTTTTAATAAATTAAAACTTTGAGACACCAATTTAATATTTTCTGTATTTAAATTTATAGTAAGATTATTATCGTTATTTTTTAAAAACCCCATTCCATTATTTATCTACCACTATTAATAAAAAAGACTCGTTCTAAATAGATTAACTATGGTTAACTTTGCTAACCTCTTTTTATTTTATATATGTTTAAATTTTAAACGATTCGTTATATTCTAACATAATAATATATACTAATATATTATTACCTTAATACTTAAAATCTATGCTTAATATTATCACCCAAAATTAGTTATTTAAAACTTTTCTGGCTTATAATTAAATTTATTACATTCGTTTATCTTTCTTAAAACTTAAAATTTCTCTTAGAACCTATAGTCAGTATTAATCACTTAAAATTACTTCGTTCAAAACTTTATCTCACTTAAAAATTAAATGTTTTCTTTAAATTCAATTGTCTTTCTTAAAACTTAAAATTCCACTTAAAACCTATAGTCAGTAATAATCAATTACACTTCTTTTATTCAAAACTTTATTTCTCTTATAATAATTTTATCCTTTCAAATTCGTTATCTCTCTTAAAACTTAAAATTTCTCTTAGAACCTACAGTCCGAATTAATCACTTACATATTCCTTATTCAAAAACATTATCTTCCTTATAATTACATTTTTACTAAAGAAAAATAAACATTTTTTAAACTACTTTAAATTATAAATTTATTAAAACTGAAACAAAATTCCAGGAACCAAATATAACTGTAATTACTACAGGCTTCAGTGCCTCCACTAATATGTAACGTGGTCGGGGGAACAACCAGTTAAATATAAGATATCCAGGGAGAATCGTAGGATCCTATAGATATAATTACCGTAGCCAGGGGCAGATATGTAGATATCAGGATTTTAAATATATTTAAAGTACTAGGATTCCTTTTCAGTTATATAATCGTACATACGGTAGAGTTTGTATTATATACATAGGTGTCATGTAACATATTTATATTTATAATTTTTACAGTAGATTCGGTTTACATACAAAAACAACTAGAAGAATTCGTCTGTATCGCTAACTTTCCAGTTTTTAAAAAGCTAAGGGACCTTCATAGATTTTTGGTTTGTGCAATTAGTACAACTCATAGCTTAAACTGAGGGGGCAAGAGGGGGCAACTGCCCTTGCCCCCTTCAAAAATTTAACGAAGCGATGCCCCCTTGGTATTTTGTAAATTAATTTGAAAAATATTATCAAAAAGGCATTTTAGATTTATAACAATTATTTTTTAAGAAAACTGAAAAGTACAATATTTTAAAAAGATAAACTATAGAAAAAAAGCTTCAGGTAACGCGAATGTAATTAAAATAAAAATATTTAATGTAATGAGTAACGTAATTGAGTTTCTTATCGAAAGTAATTTATCCAACACTGGATAGTTTTAAGCTCGTAGTTCTGATGATCAAGCCAGGATTAAGGGGAGGAAGACCCTAGGCTAACACGTGCTGTAACTTCGCTTTACTCGTTACTATATTATACTCCGGCCCACGCGAGAAGATTACAATCGTCCGACAACTCATCCTATTCCGGACAGCGCTGCTATTCGGCGCCGGTCGAAATCGGTTTGTATACTCGAAACGGTAAAGTTCTTTCGTGGCCCGTATTATACTTTAGTCCCGATACATACCAGAACCCCATGCTCATGCGATTCCGCGCATTCATCGGCATGCCGACTCCGGCACCGGTCGAAATTGGGTTGTATGCTCGAAACTGCAATGTTCTCCTTGCCACTGGACGATGTAGACGATGCCGTAGTTCGTGAAAACCGCATAGTCGCGCGTAGTCAGTATCCGTGGTTAAAAATCATAAATATAAGACTATAAAAAAAATTTGTCACAAACACCCACCAATATCATCAACATTAAATATTTTAAACTCTATATCTCTCAATCAATAGCAAACAAGTAAAATACCAAGTTCACACGCACACGCAATATCTGTGGTGAAATAGTAAACTGTCTACTTATAATTACTTTTTTTGAGCAACAAATAACTTGCAATTTTTCCCCATTTACAATAATTATTATTTATGATAACAGAAATAGAAATATAATGTGGGGTTAATCAACAAGTATAAAAAGTATAATAAATAAATACAGTTAATGTAATATCAACAATTATAGCAAAATTTAATTTATTAAATATTTTTTTCTTTTGCTTATCCATCGGACGCACTAGGGTCGCAGGATGATGCTAGTCGCTTCTCCTTGCACGGTTTCGGTGGCGATGCCCCTACCCGGCGTAAACTTCTTTTTTCCGCGTCAATCCATAGGAAGTCATGTAGTTAACTGTCATGTAGTTAACTATCATGTAGTTAACTGTTTAACTGTCTGAGTGGTACTATTAAAATAATAAACGGCAAACAATTATCATTACGTCATAGAATGATTGACTTTTTTGTCTACAGCAAATTTATATAACTAAATATCAACAATTAACACTAGGTAGGTAATTTGATCAATAATCAGTATTTTGAAATATTTGATTATATTCAATTAGAATTTAAACAGTTATGTAATAGGTTTCTAACAAACAACCTTATACCAAAATAACAAATTACAATTAATATAGCTACAAACGACCATAGTATGTTCAACAATAAAGTTCTCAAAACACATGGATATCATTACATAAATTGAACATTACAAGTTGCTTAAGAATGCAATGAATGTTAAAAAATTAATTTAATAATTAAAGATGATAAACATTTATGAGATTATGATAAACTATTGGTTATATTCATATTATAACCTCCTTGCATAACGCTTAAAATAAATAAAACAAAGTTGTTTCTTTCATGAAATACCTATTGTTTTCGTAGAATAGTCTGGTTGTTGCATTGATCCCAGCCTGAATTTAATCGGTCTCTTTTTTTCTTTTGCTTATCCATCGGACGCACTAGGTACCAGGATCGCAAAATGATGCTAGTCGCTTCTCCTTGCACGGTTCCAGCGGCGATGCGGTCCGGGCCCTTTTGACCTCCTACCCAGTGTAATCGGACGCACTAGGTACCAGGATCGCAGGATGATGCTAGTCGCTTCTCCTTGCACGGTTCCAGCGGCGATGCGGTCCGGACCCCTTTGACCTCCTACCCAGCGTAATCGGACGCACTAGGTACCAAGATCGCAGGATGATGCTAGTCGCTTCTCCTTGCACGGTTCCAGCGGCGATGCGGTCCGGACCCCTTTGACCTCCTACCCAGCGTAATCGGACGCACTAGGTACCAAGATCGCAGGATGATGCTAGTCGCTTCTCCTTGCACGGTTCCAGCGGCGATGCGGTCCGGACCCCTTTGACCTCCTACCCAGCGTAATCGGACGCACTAGGTACTAAGGTCGCAGGACATTTAAGTCATGTAGTTTAACTGTCCGAGGGGTACTATTAAAATAATAAACGGCAAACGATTCTCATAACGTCACCGAATGGTTGACTTTTTTGTCTACGGTAAATTTACATGAATATATGATTACATATTAACAATAAACACTACTACACTAGGTAGGTAATTTGATCAATAATCAGTATTTTGAAACATTTAATCATAATCAATTAGAATTTAAACAGTTATGTTATAGGTTTCTAACTAATAAACTTATACCAAAATAACGAATTAATTCAGCTTCAAACGACCCTAGTATGTTCAACAATAAAGTTCTCAAAACACATGGATTTCATTACATAAATTGAACATTACAATTTGCTAAAGAGTAAATTTGTTAAATGCAATGAATGTTAAAAAATACATTTAATAATTAAAGATGAGAAAAAGTTTTTTACAATTATCTATTATTTTAGCTGATTTGATCAGCATAGTTACAAATCCCCTCCCCAAATATTTCATTAGCCCCTTTCCCGAATAAAACTGTTTTTTAGTCGTGTGGGATTAAAGCCCCCCTAGTCACATTGATGTTAAAAATGTTAATCCCTCAATACATATTAAAGAAGTTGTGCCTATGATTAGATGTGAAATGCTTGTGTATTAAATAACTTAATATATTTTCTTTAAATATTTTTTTACATTTATGAGATTAACATTGAACTGTGACATCTTGTCCTATTTAGTTTCCTCCAAGTTTTGAAAACTAATAAAATGTTTTATTTGAAAGACTAAGCCAATATGATCTGACTTGCTATGCTGCTACCGGAAAAATATAGTAAGTTAAATTATGTGGAATTTATAAATACAAAATAATACTACTAGTCATCATTAAACCCATAGATTATACCATTATTATATGTACACATTTAACAATTCAGTATAGAATCATATTTGCTTAACATTTAAACATTTAAGTTATTAACTGTCTGCGCTTTGCAGGTTACTATTAAAATATTAAACGAAAAACATGTCTCATAACGCTACGAACGATTGGCTTTTTTGTCTGTATCAAATTAATATAATTAACAATAAAGACTATTATAGGAAACTTGAACAATAAACAGTTTTTTTTTCAATAACAAAAACATAACATGAACGATTATAAAGTTTTTATTTATCATTTTTTTGAACTTCATTTAAATTAGAATTTATATGAATTATTATAATTAGCTTACAATAATTAATATATTATTGGTGGATTTCTAAAATATTCTTTAATGTTTATGGTATAGAGTAGACTGTGATGAAACCATTGACATATTATTATAGGACAACTTTACTGTAACTTGTTATTGAATACGCGTCCGCTTTATGAGAGATAGAATGGGCCAAGTCCAATATTGTAACTTTTCAGGAAAATCAAAAACAGTTTTTCAACTATTTTTATTTTTTTAAATGGCTAGAGTATATTAATTAATTTAGTGATTACACCAACAATATTTTAGGAAAATAAATGGTGACAGCCGACAACGACATTTCATGACTGTTGCTTAGTAGTGGGCGATAGTAGGTAATCGGCAATCTAGTTGTTCTATTTAATATTTGTTATGGATCAGGGCCTAAAATTGTGTGCAGTAGCACACACTATGTGCAGCAGCTAATATTAAATGTGCAGTTGCAAATTTAAAAGTGTGAAGTACTATTTTCGGCATTTATAAATTTTTAATTGATTAATATTCAACATTGATTATTGAAAATTACTAATTAGCATATTGTATTCGTTTAAAATCCTTAACATTACAAATAATATCGACTACACCATATTCTGAGTGGATCATAAGTACATTAACTCAAGCTATTTAGTTTTTAATTTTAAAATGTTTAGTCATATAGGTAGGTATCAAGGACTTTTATAGAAGATTGTCTTAGATTGTATATCATATTATATTTATAATAACTAATTATTAATAAATATCAAAAACAATTATGCAATTAAGTTATATGTCGTATGTGCACTACTAGGTCATTATTTTATAATATTTTGGTGTAGAATTAGGTATGTGCAGTAGCAAAATATCTTAATTTTAGGCCCTGTTATGGATATAGCACAAATTTCTGTACTACATTATTTATAAATCTGTTGGATAAAGTAATATAGTAATGTTATCTGTGGTTACATTTATAATGTTGATAAAAAATTGTACCTTTATATTTAGTGATGGTTTGATACTGCGCCCTTCTGGCCACTACTACAAATTTATTACATGCTACCTGCGGCTATAATCCATTAATACATCAAATTGTACCATGTTCGTATTACAATAATAATATTATATACTGTTATTTTGGGGGACAGACTAGCCGAGCAGATTACGGCGTCGGTTGCGACGCACACCGGCACCGATTCGAATTCCGGCCAAAGGCGGCATTTTTCTTCGGGAAGTCACGGTGTCCGGAGAGAAGTGCCGCTATCTCCCACTCGGGTATGGCAGATACCTACGGGTGCCCACTAAAATATCTGCCAAGACCAAAAACACACGTGTTTACTAACCTACAATTCCTCCCCTACAAACAAAAGCAAACAGCTAATGGACAAAGTTGCCAGGCGTCATGATCAAAAAATAATTACTATTATATTTTACAATAATCATTGTTTTAGACATCTATAAAATAAATATTCGGCTATAATACAATCCCGCAAATTTAATATACAGAATATACACGATTCAGCATAATTTTAAATATAACGTTGCCATACAATTGTTTGCTCTTGTTATTATAGATTGTAATTTTTGACAGATTAATTTTTTTCTTTAATTTTAGTTAATCGTTTATCAAAAAGATTAAGTGCTATATATAGCAGGCTACTTAATTAATTGGTGAATATGAAGTTTAGTAACACGATAAAAATAAAATATGATGTATATATAAAATATCATCTATATTCTATACAATTATATTAAATAGTTAATAGGTAGTTATAAAATTTCATTAGATATAAAAAAAATGATCAGCTATTAATCAATATTATACAATTATTAGGTAGATAACACATACGATTATTAAAGTTGTCAACATTATAGTGGGTAGGTATATTAAGTTTGCTATTCGCCTCATATATAAAGATATTAAAGCTATCAAAATTTAAAATAACATAAAATTACATATACAAAAATTATAATATTTTGACGATTGATATTTGATAATTTTGATATCATTCGAAAAAAAATGAGTTTTTGTATCAAATAATTAATGTTTATTAGTAATGACTTATGAGTGACGACATTTCCTATGAAGCCTGATATAATTGAATAATTCTAAAATATATATCATTGTAAGGAAATATTTAACCAAAAGCTCAATTTACAATATAAAACACGATCATTCAACGATTCAAAAAATGTGTGAAATGTAGGAAAACTAAAATCATGTTTTCCGAAAGATTTCTTTTCAAAAGCGAAGAGTCATTTAAAGCACAAAACGATTTGAAATGAATTATGTTTCAAAAATATATATATTTTATTTTCGAAATAGCAACGTTGCATTTAAAAACATGCGGAATCGTGTATAATATATTTATGAAATTTGCGGAAACGTGTATGTATACAAATTGCTATTAAAAGCTGCACGATTCCGCGAATTTGCTGAATCGTTCTCCACTGAAATATTCTAATAGATCTTTATTGATCCTAGACATATAGACCCAAGTTTGACGTATCAAAGCCTTGACATTTATTGGGCCGGTAAAGGTACCTAATTAAAACCCTCGAGAGCACACTAATATATTTTATTTTACACACTATGCGCATACAATTTATTACGATTACCTATTATACACGTTCCACAAGAGACTTTAGAGTTGGTATGAAATTCCTAATAATATGCTCAACTATGGTAAAGACAATGCGCTCTACTGAGGTGTGTGTTCGGTAGCGAAAACGACAATGAGGACAGTACGCCAGCGCCAGATAGCGCGGTGTCTAGGCCACCGGCCACACGACGAAAGATAGCAAGTGAAAAGTTGGTTCTAACTTGTTATTACCATTGCCGATCTGCTATGTATATATACATCTAAACTGATACGTGATATTTGTGAGACGGTCGCACTAGTCGACGTCAGATCAGCCGTACGGCAGGCTCTAGCTGTAGCTAGATTTTTGTTTACTTGTGTCTTCAAACCCCCCCATATATGTTGGAATTTCAATTGCTTCACTGTGCATTAAGTGATCTCTCACCAGGCCACGCACTGAAGTAGTCATAAAGTTTGACTAACCCCAAATCCGTCTCACACCAAATTTTTTTTTTTTTTGTTGAGCGCATTTTTTTTGGTCGCGAACGATAATTAAAATGATAATTGATATTATTTTTTATTTCATATCATAAAGGTTTAGAACGTATGTAAGCACAGGATACTTCTTCCCGAATATTTTATGAAGTATTTGAACGTCGAATCGTATTTATTGAAGAAAAATTAATTAATAATTATTCGATCATATTCAGAATACCTCTAAAATACATATTATTGACTTTACGATTATTCAAATAATTTTTTTTTGTAATTTCGAAATATTTTATTTCTGAAGAATAATTACATAAACAGAAGAGTCGTTCATGTATAACCATGTCGGTAGTACCTACTCGGTAGTCGGTTAGTCTGTACTGTGTCTACTCTGTACCTATTACTGAGATCCAACATCATACATAACTACCAACTTCTTTAAAATAGACTATGAATTATATCAAATACTCAGGCGTTATATTATAATATAATACTAATATTAATAATATTAATAAAATAATAAATTATAATTTGATGCTATAACATTGCAAATTATGTTGAAAAAAAATAAGTAGTAAATTACTGTGTTTTTCCGCATATTTATGTAGAGTTCCGATTTTTTTAGTGTACCAGGTACCTATACCAGATATTAACTGTAAAAGCAAACGATACTTTTATTAACTATCAATAGTTAAAAATAAATATCGTTGTATGATGGACGAATGAATAGACATATCCATCAATACTTTCAATAGTGTGTTTTGACGATGAATATTTCATTTGATTACCTACGTTATAAGAAAAATTACGGAGACAAAATCAAGAAAAAAAGTTTTGTAAACAATTAAATATTGATTAGATTAAAAATATATATATTTTTTAGATTCTGACATATTTTATAATAGTTGGCTAACAAATATATAGTACTGTTTTATCAACAAACGTGATTATACTACAATATACAAATATACTTTACTTATTTTAATTAATATTTATTACAAATTACTAAATCTATTAAAATAACAAAATTGTTTTGCCCTCAGAAAAGTAATATCCCCCTTCCTTATATGACCATAATCAGCCCTGGTAAACACTATCATTATAATAAATAGGTACACTATTACCTTTAAACAACAGTTTATAGTTTTGGTCGTTATGGTAAAAACATCTTAACAAAAATATGTAATTAATCGGTTAAGTGTTATTATACAATATTAAATTATTAAAATGTGTTTTGTACATTAATTCTACTAATTAAAAATAAAAAAATTAAGGAAAAAAAATCTTTTATAGTATCTTGTTATAAAATATGTACTTTCTAGTTTCTATTAAGATTTTTTTAAAAACTATTTATAAAAATGTTGGCATATCAAGACAGTATACACAAATTTGTTATCTCCGTCTTACTAGTGCATAACACAAATTTAAACCAAATTTAAGCTCAGAAAATTACGTTTAGCTACGTTAGTTTAAAATCTACCTAGTTACAAAACTAAATGGTTAGGTATAACTTATAAGTTTACAAGATTATAGGTTTGTATGTAGGTTTTTTATGATGGATAAATAAGAACAAAGGTCATTTAATTTTTGGTGAACTCAGTTAGAAGTTAAAAGTTAATACATATGTTTATTTAACTTTTTAGTTTACAACTAAAATTTTTTTTTACACAACATATCATACTTTATATTTTAACAACCCAAAACCCAATACTAAATTATGGACTTTAGTGTTGATACTGTTTACAGTATTTCCACATAATATGTATTTCATTGAAGTTTTTTATTTGAATAATATAAAATTATTACCTTAAAACAATTCATGGTAAACATTTTTTGACATTAAAACTAAATAACTGAAATAGTGAAATGTAATACAATTAAAACATAATGATAAATTAACTTACTTCTTAAAATGAAAAATTAATCGTTAATCTCATGTTAATTCAAAATTAAATGAAGAAAGTTAATAGTTAAGTTAAGGAAATTTCAAAAGTAACTAGTAAGTTAAAAAGTTATAATTTAACTTAAAATTAACTTTTTCACTCTTTAATTCCCAGCCTTGATAGTAGATAATAGATATAGTGTAAATCAAAAATGCTCATAACTCACATAAAAACTGAATCATCGAAATAAAAATGCCCATGCAAACACAGATTATGTTTTTATAATTAAGTTGTATAATAGTTCGAGTCACTCTAATTTTTAAACTAACAAAGGTAAACGTGATCTGCTGATCATAAATTTGCTATGTTAAAACTAACGTAGTGTCCTTTTATCTGATTTGAGCAAAGTACAGTTTACTTAATTATATATGTATAATATTGTTGGTAACTTGTTTAAAAATTTATTTAATTTAGTATAGTCTAAAAAAAATTGTTTATTTAAAATAACATAAAATAAAAAAAAAAATCATATTTTATAATCCAATTTGTCTTACTATAATCAAATGTCAACTAAAATTTAAAATAAAAAAGATTATGGCTTTTTGCTACTAGGTAATATTTTTTCCTTGGGCTTTTTTCAGCAATTTAATTCAAACGTAAGTACTCCAAAGAAATCATGAACTCCGTTGAGAATAGATCAGATGTAATGTATTCTGGTGTTCTATAGAATGTCCATGTTTCTCTTCTGTTCTAAAAATATATTATGATTTATGAATATAAATTATAAAAATATTATAAACTTTAAAGTATTTTATACTTACTTTTGGTTTTATAGCAAAAGGAAATTCGTCAAATTTCACACAACCAGTAATGTCCAATTTTTGTGTTTCAGATCTCTGTAGATTAAATGGCGAGAATATAAGAAGCTGAATGTTTCAATGACACATCTAGTGTAAGAACGTATGGTAGACATCATTACATCAACACATCCTTTATATCTGTAATTATTTATATAATACATTATACAACAGTACAGTACCTACAGTAATACATAATGAGACTAAATTATTAAACAATTTATATTAAGAGGACGCTACCCATGCATTTGTTGTTTTCATCTTACACACGCATGACATACCAAATTTCCGTTCAATAGTTTCAATAGTGTGTTGTTAGTTTTAATATTAGAGTGAATTGACTTATCATACCTTTAGGTAAGAATATTATCTGTGCTTAAGCGTTGCCAATTTTTAATATTTTCATTTTCAAGTAAGATATGTGTACGTGAAATATCAAAAATTAAAAATGCTCATATCTCGTTTGAAAATGAAAATATCGAATAAAAGCCAACACTTAAGCACAGATAATGTTATCATCTAAAAATGCTATAATGGGTCAATTCATTTTAATATCAAAAATAACAGCATACCATTGAAACTAGTGAACAAAAATTTACCATGTCGTAAGTGTGTAAGACGGAGGCAACAAATGCATGAGTAGCGTCCTCTTAAGCAAACATAAAATATTTAGTCCTAACTCCTAAGACAAGTATCACACAAGTGTCAATATTCTTAAAAATGAACAAATATTATTTATACAATTGTATACAAATACAACTTAACAATATAAAGTAAATATTATTTAATTTAATATAAGGTTAATAAAAAAAATATAAACCATAACAATATAAATTTTCAGACATTTAATTCCAGATATATCATGTTGAGTGTGGCTGTATAATATGTCCCCAAATATAATAATTTACAATAAAACACTCTAATATGATCTCAATATACTCAACTATTTTTGGTTATTATTAATTTTAATTTATTAAACTGTGTAACATACATCTATGTAATAAATCTTAATTAATTCTTATAAAATAATGCATTAATTATTGTTAATGTTACCATTGCAAATTAAAATGTTGATTGTAACAGTGTCGCTACGTTGTTGTTGTTGTTTTTCAGTTGTTGTTTGGATCTCATTCACAGAATTGTCAGTGAGAAATTCTGCTGGTTAGCCATTTTGTAAATTCTTTATCCACTGAGCCAATTATGTGCAGCTCTACTATTGATCCAGATGGTGAAGTGTTTTAACTAATTCAAGACAATTTCAAATCCATCAGTGAATGTAAAATAGTTATTTATTTAATAAAATACAAGTTATAATTAATGTAATAAAATTTTACAATTCCTGCTGGTGCCTAACTTTATGGTGCTAACTTATAATAATATTATAACTTTATAATTATTTATAATTACTGTTACTGTAAGTACCTACACACAAGTGAAACATCCAATACTTATTGTACACTATGTGAAGTGTGTAGTAACTCGTAGACCATTCAACATTCGTGATTTTAGTGCAACATGAATGATGAATCTTAGTTCTTGTGGTGTACAGTGCACAATATAACTTAGGACTTGGCGTGTATGATGTAAAAATGTTTTTTCAACTTATAATGTTTATATTATTATATCGTATTATTGTCAGCTCAGCTAGTTTATCACACGACAGTCGAGTGTTGCCAAATCAGCCATTTAATGGTCAAAACGAAGGTGTATTAATACACCTTAGCTACAACTAGCCACTGAATATTACATCTATATTGCAGGTAGCCATAGTTCTAGCTATATTTTCTAATATTTTCAAATAGGTATTTTAAAATATGACATACTTTTTAGGGGTTATAATTAATTTCATCAGATTATTACGTGCAGCCCTGTCAGGGATCTAAAGGATGCTGATTTGAAATAAGTTTGTAGTCAATTCGAATAGTAAAATGAAATACCTAGTTGTTTATTCTAGTAATATATTTCATGTAGTAATCGTATACAAGTGTATGTGGCTGAATGTGGTGTGAAGTCGCTCTGGTCATAGCGGCTATGGTACATCTCAATATTATACTGTGTTCCTGTTCCTCCTATATACGATGTCATCTCCTCTGATATTATGGTCGGCATGTAGATTTGGAAGGTGTCTTTTGGTAAGGTCATTGGAAAGTTGTTTTTGCTGCGGATATTATGCTCTTCTAGTTGCCCAATATAAGAAGGTCGTTTGATTTGGGATTCGTGAATAATATGAATCTATTTATTCATAGTTTTATTTAATTAACTGTCATGTAATATAACATGATATTATATGAATATAATATGAATCTGATTATGAATATAAAAGTGAATGTGAATGCCGTTGCCCGCAAAAAGATATTTACGTAAGTATTTTCACAATACCCTTTAATTGTATTAATTTTATTTAATTATATTTATTACTTTTATAAAACGATTTTCACATTATCAATACTTATCAGTTATCACAGTCCACAGAACATCGCACGCCGTTGGATGTTAAATAATTAATAATTGTATACGTCCGACGTCCGTGAAGCATTGACATATTATAGATAACAATATTTACTGTTTTTCACGGCTGATATCCGTGCTGTTTATCCACATTTGTAGATAATATTACTGGTGTACTCCATAGATAATATAAGAATTATATTATCTTATATTGCTTACTTATGGTGTACTCTGTCTCGACTATTCACGATGTAGAGGTAGATAGGCTAAGATGTCGTCTTCTCTACATCGTGGTTATTAGTATTGTTGATGCACAATACTCTTTCCTAGTCGGCCTCACCTGCGGCTGCACAGACCTATAAACTAAATTTATACGTGCGACAGCCTACGTATTCCGCAGCCTCCGATCCGCACTCACACTCAACCGAGCATCCGAGTACGGCGTCATTCAGCCGGTTCACTGAACCATCGGCCAATTGGCCCTTACACGCTCTTCAGACACGTAGGCAGCTTACATTTTCCTATCATCTCAAGGATTCTCAGTTTTGACGATTCCAATCAGGGTAGTTGTAATACAGTAAATTATTGTATTTCGACTACCTTGGTCCAGATGTCAATGCATATTGTTCATTAGTGTAATTGAAACGCCCTTGAAAATCAATAGTAAGTATAAGTCCTGTTGACAGTCATGGCATGTCACAGTGGCGAATACATAATTTTTATGTGGAGGGATCAGAAAAAAAGTTTAAACCTACCTATAGGTTTACCCGCGCAATTTTTGCCTTTCTAGTTGTTAGTATACCTTTCAAAAAGTTGAAATGATGCCCCTGAATTAAACAATTACCTATGGTACAAAATTTAATTTTCTTTTTTTTTTAGTCACTTCATCTATTATTTCTTCAGCACTAATAGGAATATATATTTGATAGGTTTGTCAATTATTCAAAGTAATACAAAATTGATAATATTTTAGTATAAAACCGATCTTTGCTTAATTGCATTATATTATTATTTCATAAATCTTTTTCTAATGTAAGAAAATGTATTAAACTGCACGGACATGTGAGCAATATCTTTGCAGTGTTGTTATTGGCGACCGTCTGTTGATCAAATTGTATTCTTATAATAATTATATTTATGAATTTAATGCATGGCAATTGATTATTGATTAGTCATTAGTATAATAGTGTACCATCTGTCTGTCTGTTTGTCTGTCTATGCTGGATTTGACAAAATAAAAATTTACTCAGCCATTTTCTTTTTATGCTTCTTAGTAATAACGCCCTTACACTATAAGAACATTATAATTTTATAAAATTTTTAAAAAAGGCCAATGGTGAGGATCTGACTCCCGTATCACCCCTTGTACACGCCCCTGGCATGTCATGCATGTCATTATGGACAATACATACATTGCCTTTTACTGCTAAGTCCTATTAATATTATATCAAAATATTTCATATTGTATCCCAAATAATGTATTTATTATTTGTATACAGAGTTGATGTGTATGCAACGTAACAGGCCACAATATCCACATGGTCCAGTTCAAGATGGCTGACAATGCGTCGTTTAGAGAAATATAATGATTAACACTCGCTCACAAATCAAGATGACGTCTTACTCATGCACTCACTTCATTCGCTCACCTTCAACTATGGTTATGATAGTTAAATCCTAAACTCATCTATATTCATGAGGATATTTCAGAGAATGTCATTAATATCCTGATACTGTGATATTGTGGCAATTCTACTACAAGGACATACGTTTTTATGTGCATACTTCAGACAATCTAAGTGTCAATAGCCACAGTGCTGGCACACATGTTTTCATCCGATGGATGCAATTATAGCTATGGGATAAAAGTATGTATGACAACGCTGCAGCATTTAGATTGTTTGATGTGTGCATATAAAAACGACTGACCTTATAGTTACATGCATAAAAAGTGCCACAAATTAAGAATAATTATATATTAGGTATCTGAAATATGTTCATGCAAACAGATGCTAATTGAGATAAAGTTATTACTTGACCTAACTAACATGATGACAAATTTTGTTTGCTTTTGCATTATTAAAATAAATTGCAGGAATTTGAAAATATTACATTATCAGAAATATTATATTTTTTTTTTATAAAATTTACTTATGGTTATATTTTAACGAACAATAACATTAATATTTAAATATATTTTTTACAATCATCCTATGTTTTATTTTAATTTATTAATTTCTACTTTTCATAAGAAATTATAGTGAATTTTCATAAATGATATTATAAATGCATACATTATTGTATTTGGTATTTATTTTGTTTTTAAGTTTTAAAGTATATTGATGTGTTTCAATCCAGAACTACATTTAATGTTAATATGTGTGAACTGCCTTTTTATATTAGTAATACGTCAGTACATGGATATTTGAGCATCGAGCATCATTATAAGTTATGGAAAGCCTAAATAGTCTGTATTAAGACTAAAGGGATGCCATTAATTTTTAATTAATAAGCAATATAATCAAGGTTAGACATAAACGAGTTTAAGAGTTCAATGTTGGGTTGATTACTAACTATTAACATAACTGAGTAATTTTGAATTTTGATATTATTCAGAATAAATTTGTTTATTACCATTATAACTATAAGTTTGTAAGGATATAGAAAATATATATATGTTTTTTTAGATTTTTTATATTGTAAAATATTTTTATTTATATTTATAGATAAAAACTTATTTATCATAATATTAATTACTAATAATATAGAGTAAACATTAATCGCCCTTATAAAGACATTGTAATAGCAACATTGCCACAAATTATAATCATAATACTTATTTTGGTTATTATTACGATCATCATAGACTGTTCCTAAATATAATATATATTAATTTATATATATCAAAGAGATGTACATTTATGATAAATATATTGTATAAAGTATGTATTGATACCTATTATAATTTATATTATTCTACATTTTTACAGTTTATTAATTACCCACCATTACACTGCTATACTATTATTTAGTATTCACTACTTAGTACTTATTGTGATTGGTTAGTCCACTGTCCACGTATTAGCTATTGCCTATTGCATAGTTATTTTGAATAACCTAGTAGTTGTTTGTTTCATAATTTACTCTGGATATTATATGTAAACAAATTAAATATATATATTATATATATTTTGATTGTATTAACTTTGAAAGAGATATTAATTTAATCATGAACAATATATATTTACTTATAAGTAGTAAATGATATACCTTGTAGTTTATTCTTTGTTTTTTATATTAATGTTAGAGTTATTTATTTTGAAATTTATAAATTTTACGCAATACAGCAATTACATTTTACGATCTAATTTAAATTTAAATGATCCTCAAGTTTGAGATGTGAATAGTTCTATAAAATGCTACAGGCTTTAAATTGCATGTATAATATTGTATTATATAAAATGTTAATCCCTTATTTTAATACTTGATGCAATTTTTTTTTTTTAACTTATTAATCAGCTTACAATATATATAATTATAAAAAAAATTCCGAATATTTACCACATACTATAAAAAAGTATGAAAAGTGTGCCATTTACAGTAGACGGTACAAATTTAATTTATTTCCAAGCACAAAAACACTGTTTTGTTCATAATTTTTCATTAGCTAATTTCTTGCATTAATTCTAATGCTGGGGACTACTATCTTTCTATTCTTTAAAACAAAATAATCTACAATAAAATAAATTTAATAATTGGCCCAATATATAATACATAATAAAATCACATTATATTTTTAATAACTAGCGCCGGAATGGGAAGAAATTACTTACCAGGCTATCCGCCTAGACCGGCGCAAATCACTGATTCAAAATTTCTTCGAGCCGGCTCAACTCTTTCGAATTTTTAACGGCCTACCGGGTTTTGCCCAGTAGCCCGCCGGCTCAATTCGAACCTGTTAATAACATTTAGTATTTAGGTACATATTATTATATGTATCTAATTTAAAAAAAATTATAGTACTTAGGTAGTATACTTATCACATTTGTTCAATCCCTATTTTATATCCCTTTATTAGGTCTGATAATTGATATAAATAATTTACAAATACTTGTAATTGTATAATTTGATTACTACAGTCCATTTTATTTTTATATTTTTATACTTTATTTTTTTCTTCTTTTTGTCGTTGCATACACTTATTGATGTTAAAACACCTTATTTATACTATACATAATTTATAGATAATTAATAATTATTATTTATACTCTTATTTAAATTTATCAAAATACTTTATATTATGACTGTTATATTTGTACACAGAACACAGATTGTCAATAGAGTTTTGCTCCGTATATTAATAATAAATAAATATATCTACCATGTTTACTATGGGTTTTAAAACTTTAACTAAATCTACAATTTATCTGAGTTTTTGGTATTGTCAATTGTGTTCCATCGTTTTAACAATCGAATAAGTGACATATTGATGTTGAGGATCATTTTAGATATTTGTATCTTGTGTGTCTGAAATTGTCTGTCTTATGTTGATTATTGGCTATGGTTTTTTTGCTAATTAGGAAAATAAAGTTTATTTGTAGTCATGGTAATGACAGTTATTTAGTTCTGACTTCAATGTAGAGTATTATTGACTATATTTATGTAGAGGCTCTACTGACTTCAGTATCGTACATAAGATAAATCTTCATTTTCAAAGTATTCCAGTAGTCTATTCAATTCTTCAACTAAAACATATATTTTATAAATTAGTAATTAGTATCTAAATAGATAAAGTTCACTCAGGATAGGCAATAACTTAAAAAATCATTTTATATTTTATAATCCCTGTGAAGCTATATATATATATAATCTATATACATACACACTGAACAACTAAAAACATAAAAATCCTGACTGGTGATAATGGTAATTGATACATTTAATTAATGATCTCAGAGGACGTTGCACCCGCATGTATATCTCCGTCTTACAAATGTGCAACATAGCAAAAACTGTTTTGTGTGGGAAAGAACCGAAAACGTTACAGTCATAACTAAGAAACGAAATTTTCACCACATAAAGAGGAAAACTTTGACTGTGCAATATCATTTTTATTTTTTCGTTATCGGAACTTCATAAAAGATATTAAAGTTTAAAAAACACAAATAATACTGGATTTTGAAAGCATAAGAACTTTTTTCGTATAAGTGATAACAAAAAAACAAAAATGATATTGCACAGCCTAAGTTTTCCTTTTTATGTGGTGAACATTTTGTTTCCCAGTTATGACTGTAGCCTTCTCGGTTCTTTCCTGCACCAAAACATTTTTGCTATGCCGTACGTGTGTAAGGCGGAGACAACATATTATGCGGATACGACGTCCTCTTAATGTATAACGATGATATGTCATAGGTAAGTACTTAAGCTACTTAGGTGCCATTCAAACTCTATATAAACTTTTTATTATAAAACAAATTATTATTATTTTATAAACTAGGTATATATTATATCTATAGAGAACTAAGATTATTTTATATAGTTATTACTTATTTGTTTGTCAACTTCAAATATTTGTCATCAATATTTACTACCTACTAAAATATATGCTGATTGCTCTATATTGTTCTTTAAAATTGGTTTCAATTTAAAAAAGAACTGGGAAGTTGGTCTGCTATATTTTAAGTTTTAAGTAAACCTTGTCATTGTAAGTAGGTACTTCATGTATAATATGTTACAATATATGTTATGGTTTGAAATTTGAATTCAATAATAAATAGTTGCTTACCTTTTATGATTCAAATAATACTTAGGGCCTCAAATTAACCTTGGCACTATTTAAACACTTAATTACATATCACTACAGTTAATAAGTATAATAAACATAGTAAAAATGATCACTACCTATATTATAACAAAATGGTGATTTACCAAGCATGCTCATTCCCATTTTTCTTTTAATGATGAATTAAAATTCAAATTTTTGGAATTTTTAAATTTACTGAATGGCCTTATTTTCAAGTAAGTAAGTAGGTACCTATCCAGATTCTGTATCTCGCTCAAGTAGGAGTCCTGTGGTGATACCAGATGAAAACTTATTTTTTTCAAATGAGAATAAGATGTAGGTAATAACTTAGGTAGACATTACAATATCAAAGGTAGGTAGATACTTACTGTACTAATATCGGTGCAACACAATTGTAAACACTAATATAGACAATATAATATGTTAGTACCTAATACTATAGGCATACATTCATACATTTAATATGTACTGATGAACTGTATATGACTATACGCAATATAATAGTCTACTATATTATCGATTTGAGTAGACAAATAATTAAAATGTTTATATTTACATTTGTATATTAACACTTTCCAAATTCTTAGTATCAATAATTCAATAAATTATAATTATTTGATTAACACATTTAAAATTTTGAAAAAGATAAATTATATAATCGAATTATAATGATAAAACCTACTATTTAATATTGATGCGAAATAAAATTACCTGTTTATTTTTTTAAAACCAAATTCATTAATAATTACATGTAATTGTTAAAAAACTTGTCATGAATATCAAGCCTATCATCACTCATTGTCGATATTTACAAAAACAAGCTTTCTACAGTGAAAATTACTGGTTAACCTAATGTGTATTAATATTAAAATATTTAGTATACATTGTTCTTTGACTGCAGGGAAAAATTCAGATTATTTTAATAATTGTATGTAATCTTGTCTCCTGTGTTATAACATAAATGTAAGTTTTTTTATTTTAATTTTGGATATTCATACCAAATTAAACCATTAATTTATAATCCATCGCATATTATTGTGCTACATTTCATTTATTATAATTTATAGATCAATAACAGCATGTTGACATACAGATAGAAGAATAGTGTAATTAGGTTCATAGTATAATAATAAGTACCTTAAAAGTTAGAATGTGTAAAAAAAATTTGAATTGTTCAATGGTATATATGTATATAGATGGTAATTTAAATAATAGTGTAATGTTTTAAAATAACTATTTTTGTCCTAATTCTAGTCGTTTAAAATTATCGAGGTTTTCAAGTTTTTTTTCAATTTAAGAATAATAAAATGTTAATTTTTGAGTAATTAACTTGAAAATTAACCTACAAAGTTCCTTAAGTCAGTCCTACAGGATAGTACCTATATATATATCGTTTTGTTTACACCAAATTGTGTAAATTAAATAATACATTTGTTAAAAACATTTATTTAATTATTTTTAATTAACTTAATTATGTTATAGGTACTCTATTTTATTTAGTTTTTATAATATTATAATATTATTGCATTATTTAAATCATATTTTTAAAAGGCATTGTTTTGTTTTTTCTTAATATTTAAATCCACACGTCTAACTTATATTTCATTTTTTTACAGCGTCCTAAAAATGTTAAAAATCATATTAACAAATTTTATACATTTTTATACACACTTAAATTACAATTTTGACAAAATTGTATTTAAATGAAAAATTACTATTGTAGTGATTTTGTTTTTATTGAAAAAAAATATCATTTTTAGCAAGGACTTGAAACTTTTGGCCACTGCGTGTATACCATAGACGGAAATGGGGAGGAGGTTGGGAGACGTAGCATTGATGATATTAAAAATGTTAACCCCACGACATTTTAACGGATTTCCGCCTATGTACTGTACGTATATTATATCGAGGTAGGTATCTACATATTATTATATTATAATCTACATTTGTAATAAATACAATTTATCAGTTATTTTGATTACCTAGGTACTTTCAAACTATTTATATCACGAACCTATATTCTGATATTCACGCAGTTTTACGATAAGTACGTCGACTTTTAAGTTAATAACGGCTATAGTAGCCATTAGTAGGTAGTAGAGTGGCATAGTGCTTAGGTATGAAATAATATTATAATAATTATTAAGTATAGGTAGGTATGGTATATTTCGATGAACATTAAAAGGTCATTATTTATCAATGTACTAGACCGTCTACGTTTTTTCCAAGATCGTTTGTCAACAAATTATTATGTCCAGTTGCTGTTTTTTAACACAATATTTAATTGGTGGAAACATTATAACAATAATAATAATAATTATAAAATGCTTTATTTTTAAATTGAAATTGTTTTTTTTTATTTATTATATTACCTCAACATTTTAACCCTACTTATTAGGTACTATATATTAAGCAGAGTTATGAATTATTTTAATATAGGTTGTTTTATCTGCGTAGATATCTTATTAATATAGGTATCTAACTACCTATGTAAAATTCTACGAGGGACCTTATTCTACGATGACTTATGAGGAACTGGTTACAAAATCATTATCACAAAAAAAAAAAATATTAAAGTACATTAATAAGTAATAACACATGATAATATATTGATATGTACACATAATATTATAATGACAACGGTAAATCAAATAGTACCTACTATAATATAATTTAATGTAAATAAATAGTTTTGCTAAAAATAAACAATGCAAAAGTTTAACTAACGTTTTTGATTGGCCTAAATAATATTCTAACAAGTAGTAGGTACATGAAATCAAAGGGTTATACCTATCTTAAAACTTAAATTGGTAACACGTCCGTAGGAATGAAAACGTATCAAGACATAATAGGTATTTTAACAAAAACAATAACAATTCCATGAAAAAAAAATGTGGAATCACAGTATTATTATACAACGTGGCAATGATCACCGGACAAAATTTAAATTTAACTTTTAGATACGGTAAACACACACAATTTATGTATCTAGTAATGATTACAAATAGACCGAAAAAATAAAGTTAGAGCGAAAAGAGGTGATAAAGTCATTAAGACAACGATTATTTTAATAAAACCCTATATGTTGCATAAAGTTAACCATAGTTTTAGATGGATGACTCTCGATGAAGCGCATTTAATAACACCCGAGATGATACCGATATAGGTTCATCTATTACCGGCTTGGTTGTTTTAGATATGGTATGTTTATTCGTTAAGATTGCAGCCGCTGTCGGTGTTAAGGTCGTTGTAAATTTGCCCCTTGAAATAGTAGTTGTATTTGGTTTTTGATACGGAAGTCGGTTTAACGACCATTTGTGGTTGCTGTTCGTGGTACTGAATTTTGTTTGTGGTGGTTGATCTTTCTGTGGCCAGTTACCACCTGACCTATCTATAATAATATATGCATTGTATTTATAAACAAATCAATAAATATGTACGTACATAAATTCAGTTTCTATAATTTTAAACGGCTAGCTTTTGTGTATTCAGTGGTCAGTATACATATTACATAATATATAAAAAAATATTTGTGAATTTAGACTTTTTTCAATAAATTGTTTGTGTATTGTTAGGTAATTATTATTGAAAACAATACAATTGAAAGAAAGTGGATAATATTTTGGAAATTATGAAATATACCTAGATAGATAGGTACTATTTGAATATACGTTAAAATACGAAAAATTATTTTTTTTTTTAAACCACTTAAACTTTTGTTTTTTCTCAAAAATCGCCATCATAGTTTGCAGTTTTTATGGGTGTGTTTGTTCGCTAAGATCTCCTGAGTAGCGCGAGTCCAACGTAGGTACTCTTATAAAAATAATATATTGTAATTTTGTAATCTATTGTACCTACCTATAGTTACTCAAATATTATTATATTAAGTTATACGAGTTTGGAGTAACGGGTTTTTTAAACGAAAATTTACATCACCCAACGTTTATCAACGTTAATTTTCCATGTATAACAACGTGAATGTAATTTAAACAAGAAAAAAAATTAACGTTACCTACTACCTAGGTACTTAATCGTTACGTTAGCTGGCGATTGACGTGAACATATTTTGGTTTCTAACGATATAATTACCAATGTAGGTAATTGGTGAATAATTTTAACGACCAGTCATATTACATTATAATATGTTATGTTCTCAACATATATTTTGGTCTGTAGGAGCCTACTACTGTTGGGTACATAACAAGATATACGGAGACGAATAATTGCAATAAACACAATAATATAATAGAAGGAATAGAATTTAAATAGGTAGTTTAAAAGAGGACGAGCAAGATCGTCATTTATTAAGCAAACGTTTTTTGGTGCTGGACTGATGAACATAATACCTATTATTAATTATTATTAAGCATGGAACTGAGGTTTGCCGGGAGGAGTGGTGCCACTCTATCAAAATATGAGGGAAAGAAGATATATCACTTCGATATAATAATATAATGTATTCTTATAGGGACGTGAATTACAAAAATATTGTGTATCATTGAATGCAGATAAGTAACTTTCAGTTACATTTTATGGAGGCACCTCATAAAAAGTGAAAGTATTCATTGATAACCCTCACACTCTCGATACTATGGATAGGGAAATAATTCAACTGTGAGGACAAATTTTCAACTAGTTTAAAGGAGTGCTTGCGGCCACTATAGGTAGGTACCTACTTACATGTCGTTATTTTATCATTATTAATCGTAATACCTCCAAAACCGTACCATGTATAAAGGGTAAATGGGCATTTTCCTCCCGGATATTTTTCCTCCAACTTTTTTCGGTCGAGTAGGACATCCCCCCCTCCGATATATTTTTGATGTGGACATTCCCCCCCATTTTTTTTTAAAGTTTATTATTGACTAATAATATTGAATTTAATAATACAATATTATTTATTATTTAATATGAAATTAATTTTTTTAAATAAAATATCAAATATACCTATAACATTTTTTTATTTTCATAAATATAATAGATTATCAATTTATATTTTGATCAACTGAACTACCTGAAACAATAAAATTTTTTAAAAAATAAGTATAAAATGAAATATAATTAATAAATTGTAAAAATGGCTATACATTCCGACACAAAAATGATATATTTTATAAAAAACGTATTTTGATTACTGCTTCTTTTATTATTTCTAAACACATATTTTTTAGCCTTTATTCATATTCATTTTTTTTGTTAAAATTGTGTTAGCTGGGATATTTAAAAAATTAATAAATGATTTTGAATTTGATTCAAGTAGTTCAGTTGATCAAAAATATACATCTATAATATTTATTATATTTCTAAACTAATAATTTATAATTAATTAATATATTTATTGTATTTAAAAATGGGGGGAATGTCCTATTACACCAAAAACAGTCGGGAGGGGGGAATGTCCGGGCGAGGGGGGGGAAATGTCTGCGATTCGTATAAAGATAATATGATAAAATAGCTGGTATATACCGGTATCGGCCAGATGTAGTGTCGTGGCCGTCGACATGACGACGTCCGGCCCTCTACCGCCGTCGCGGCGATCGACGGTCGCGGCGTTGCAGTTGACGGTGGACGTGTTGGTCGCACGCAGACGTAGTGCGGTGGCGGCGTAGTCGTCGTCATCGTAGTCGTCGTCTGGTGCGCAAGAAACCGGAAACGTGGCGGACAGCGGTCGACCTGCCGCTTCCGGTCTCGACGCGTACTGCACCCTGCGAGACAACGGTTGCGCGTGCAGCAGGGGCGTGCAAGCCCCGGAACGGGTGTCATCGGGCGCGGCGATCGGCGTTTGTTGCAGTCGTCGCTGTCGCTGTTGCTGCTGCTGTTGCTGTTGCAGTTGTCGCTGTCGCTGCTGCTGCTGCTGCTGTTGCTGTCGCTGTTGCAGCAGGCGCTGTTGCTGCTGCTGCTGATCGTGGTGATGTTGTCGCGCGCTGTCCACGTCGGTGGCCGGTGGTGCGGCGTCCGTGGCCTTCAGCCGTCCGACAATCACGGTTTTTCCGGTACCTTCTTGGGCGTCACCGCCATCAGCGCTGTCAACACCTCCTCCGTCGCATCCGAGTCCGTACGCGACGTGGCCGCGGTCGCCGCGACGGTGTCCGTAATTTTGGCGGCGGTACAGTATCGCCACCACGCCACATATGCCGCAAGACAGCGCCGCGACCACGGCCACTAGGACGGCCGTTAGGGCGGCGGACGTGGCCCGCCAGCGTTTGTGCGGTGGCCGGGCGCGGTCCTCGTCCCAGTCCGGTTCTGGTCCGGCGGCGGACGGTGGTAACACCAAGGAAAACGCGTCTACCAGCGCGACGGTAACGCGGCGCCACGCGTATCCCAACGCGGATTCGTCTGCGAAACAAAACACAATAAATTATATTTATAGCGATGACTCACGGCTGACTGGTAATCCGATAGTTTAGGCACACCATCATTATAATGTGTTACCGGAATACCTAGCCTAACCTAACCTGTATGATAATAAATATATAAACAGTAATTATAGCTAACAGTTGGAAGGCAAAAAAAAAATAAATATTAATCCATATGCTATATAAAAAATGAATACGCGCAATAATACCTACGAGATACGAGTACCTATACCTATATTTTTCAGATTTAATCATTTAATCATTAATATACTACCTACCTATTAACCTTGTATATTGAAATTTAACTCTTAGGTAACTAAAATTAAAAAAAAATTGAATGAAATAAATAGGTACCAGAATTTTGAATAATCTACAATACTGCAAAGGTCGAATGCTTTCAAATATTAATACATTATGTTACGTCGTTATGTTCATATCGTTTAATAATGTATGCGTTTTTTGTAAATCAAAATAATATATTATGCATCGTAAAGTTGGCTATTATAATTGGGCAGTTGACGTGTTAAAACAGTACCTAATAATAAATTACGTTTAATGATATAATATTGTTACTTATACATTATTCATATTTTCTTTACTAATCAATTTGATTAAAACATCATCTTGGATTAAATTATAACAAAGTAACTATGTAGTACTACCTATAGGCTATAAATATAGGCTATAAATATTGACTATAAATAAAGATTATCGATTGAGTTGAAACATTTATTAGATATTTAAATATTTATCAATCATTTCATATTATATTATTGGTTTGTAATTTCTTTCCACTATCTTTCCCTAAAATTAACGAAACGAAATGAGTGCCAAATATGAAACAGGTACCGGTCTTAATAATATGATGTAGACCAAGACCCAGTATTGTAATTTATTTCCAACACAAATAATTTTTTTCCTAAGTTATATTATAATAACAACTATGGTAATTTTTCAAATACCTACCAATACAAAAAAATACCAAAAATATTCAAATGTTTAGGAACTCAAACCATCGACTACACTGTCTTAATATGGGTATCAAATAAATTGTGAGGCAGGTAATAAGAAGTACAAAACATTACTACACACCTCAAAGAAATAAATCATAAAATAATAAAGTCTAAAAATACTACTAAGGTAGGAGAAAGTTGTTAGTCTACCCTGGGGATAAAACATAAATCCTAACATAATAAATTGTTTGTATTTGCATAGAAAAACTATAATAAAATAAACGATAAAATACCTCATACGTAATATTGTTATATATTTTGATACAATACGGAATTAATATTATATATAATTTTTAAAGAAGCAAGTTCTAGCCTAATCTAATATAAATGATAACAATATTTTTTAAATCGAAAAGGTTAGAATCGACATGGTTGCGCAGAGGAGAAGTTAATTAAACGAATTATTGGTACTCATTACTTACTAACAAGTCAAATATAAAAACAATTATGGACGAGCGACAAACGATTTAAAAGGATTAAGAGGAGGAGCATTTAAGATGCAGATGACCTGTAACGCAAAAAAAAAAAGTTATCTTAGGAGATGATAGAATATAAACTATTGATATTGGATTTGGTACAGAGTACCTAAACAAATTTAATAGCAATGGATGTCTATTGACTATTTGAAAATCAAATATTGCATTGTCGTTTTACTGTTATTAGATTAATAGTGATAAATATATATATTTATTATATATAAATCAAAAATGTAATAAATTTATCATAGTAGGTACGTGACTGGAGTCAATTCAATTAAATTAACTATATAAATTATATACGTATTATATATTATTATAATACTACCCGTAAAGCATATAACGTATAAAATGTTAGGTATGACTGTTCGGCAAGAAATATGCAACTTTTATATCTTCCATAAACATTGTTGTGTTGAGTTAAAACGATAATAATTAACAGCGTTTTGTATAAATATTAGAAAATATATAATATTAATCGTACACATAAATAGTAGGTACGCGGGTGTGTATCTGTAGGTTGGACAGGTACCTATTATATGGTATATATGATAATATATTATATTATGACGGTTAGTTAATTTAATGGTTTTCAAGTTACGTAATGAAATTACAACTTCTATCAAAATAAATAATAGATAATAACAGGTAAATAGCCCGAAATACACTAAATGTACAGTACCTACTTCCAACTATAAACATTTTAAACCTACTTAATATCGAAACGTCACGAAAATAATCTCAACAAACAATTTGCAAAATGATTGAATTATTGTTCTAATAATATTAAACCAACTTAATGTAAACATCAGTCGTTATAACAACAATAAAATGTACCTACTATTATTTAATTAAAAAGAAAAACTACCTACAGGTTCTCAAATATGTAGATATTTGAAGACATTATTTATTATTTCTTGAGTTTTATACCAGCCTACCTAACTAAATATTTTTAATAATATTATTATTCTAACGAATTTACAAAAGTCATTATTTTAACTGTTTTGAATATAATATGAAGAAATTTAGGAAATAAATGTACGAATAGTAGTCGTTATCTATGATCTTCATATTATTATATTACAATCTTCAAAAAATATGAATTTTCAAGACGAAATGCAGTGGTGCACCAAGGAATTACGAGAGCACATGCAGTTAATAAATAAGTACCCCCACGGCCTCATTCACCTTTTTTTTACGTTTAAAAAAAATGTTATCTATGTACTAGACATTTTTATTCATATTATATCATTTATTTTTAACATTTTAAATTAAATCTTGTAAAATATTTATCAACTAGTCTGTGAACAAGACAATCAGCTATTGCAGACGGATTCTTATAATATGCAATTAAACTTTGTGTACAGGGTGTTCAAAAAGCTTGATAACGGTCATTAGACTCATTAGAACTGATTGACGAATTGACGATGATATCAGATATTTATTAATATCATATTATATCTAATTAACGAGATAATTAAATGTTTTACCTAAATGTGCAGCAATGTTACTTGCTGTACCTATCATGTAGGTACACAAATATGCAGTATTTAAAGCGTTTCCAAAATTTTTGAACACCTTATGTCCTTGTATATAAATAGTACATAGTAGGTTATAGGTAGATATATCGGTATATGATTCACGTGAAGGGCCGGAGGGGTATGAACTTCTTCTCTTTCCAGGTACATTTTTAATTTTTCCATAATCATCAGTAGTTATAGAGAGTGTTGATTAAAACCAAACATATTATCCATTACCTATCGTCTTGTTCTGTTTATCCTAATCAATGTCTTAAATATTTATACCTAAAAAAAGTGAATATAGGTTACACCTTCCATGGCTCGTCGTTAGCGATGAAATATTTTAATAAATCAGTAAATCACTATAGTCCAAGAATATTATTTATTTATTAGGTATAAATGTATAATTTACATAAGCTTTCCTGGGACACCAGTTATTTACACCCACCGCATGAGAGCTCATGGAGTGGCATAATTTTGTAACCCGTCTGGACACCACGACTGATTACATGTATGAATTTCGTTGACATTAAATTGCTCTTTAAAGTTATTTAAGTATAGCCCAACGTTTATTTAACACCAGATGATTGTCCCGTCGATTCGTTAGCTAAAAACGCTTTAGGAACTTTAGGAGCTTTGGACATTCTCGTGAATTTTTACTTTCTGTTGCAAATACAGAATACGAATGTTTAGGTAGTACAAGAATGGAGTTGTTTGGTATTCAGTACCTATACTATTCCCATTTTCCGAGAAGAGAATTTTTAGGACATTAATCACAAATTATGAAATTAAGGTTTGTCGTTTGATATGTACCTAACTTTAATTTAAGTTGAATAAATATAACAATAAATAAATGTATTCGTTGAATCTAAACGGGTTTTTATATTTAACGAGAAATTGTAAAGTAATTTTTTACTAAAAATGTAAACACAAATTAAATCGCACAACTTACTTTTCATTTTTCTTATACACTATTAGAAAATATAGCATATTAATAAACATTATACAGGTATATAGAAATATAGGTTAACATTTTATTGGATTGGTTTACTTAGAGTTTTTTTGTTTTCAACATAATACTTTTTTCGATTCCAGTTTTTATCTCTATAGTTATAAAAATCACAGAAAAGTAAAAGTTTTATTGAAAATCATATACAGATAACGTTTTTCACTTTTCATTGAGTTGCTAGTCATTAATCATTATTTGGAGTATACCTATATACTCCAAACATTTATCTTCCGTCATTTCCCAACCATCAACATATATTATCGACTATTACACTATTAAAACTTAATATTACTAGGTACTGATAATGATTGAATACTCTAAGCCTCTAAAGTTTAACTTAAACCTTTCTCTTTTTTAGGTTTAATATCTACCTTTAATAAAAAAATCATTAATATTGATAAAAAAAAAAATATATATAGACACACATCAATGTTAACACATGCTTTTAATTTCCAAACTAATATTACATAATGATTTAAAAGTTTGATTTGGATTATCGTTTCGGCCGAGAAATGAGGTAATGTTTTTACTCAGCTAACAGATTGAACGTTTTTCTCATTTATCAACGAAAACCGACTTTTAACTTTTATTTACAGAGAGGAAAATACAATAATATTTTTTTAAGGAAACAAATTAGAATAAAGCTATACGTATTATATATATAGGTGTGTGTGTGTGTCGTATAACATGCTAAAACTTAAATAACGAAAAAATCGTAAAAATAATAATATTACGGTAAACGATTTTTCTTCGTATAATATGTTACGTGTTGTATGTGTTTAATGAGATGTATATGGAGTGAAATTACGCTTCAAAAACAGTTACCCTCAGGTGTTTAAACACAACATTAACGAATGTGTACCTATATGTATATTCGATAGTTGTGCGTGTATAATATATAGTATTATGAACCGTATATTTAAGTGTTGTGGGACAGAATAAAGGCAAGTATATTTCCGTCGTAGCCATCACTGTTCTTTGCCGTAATGCACGTATTATAACGAAGGTAATTCGACATATGGGTAGGGTTAAGTAGGTATGCCTAGATAGTTACTACCTAGTTGGTAAGTATAGTTACACAAAAATCACTGTTCAATTTAAATATTAGCGGTCGCAGTACTGCAATAAACTGCCTATCCTAAAACCTAAGGCACGATATTATAACCGATTTATTATGTTACCTACATAATATTACTGTATTGAATGGTGCGACTGGCGATCTAGTAAAATATAGGTAACGATGATGAACACGAATGTAAATTGTAAGTAATAGACATTTTCTGACGTGTAATATGAAGACTAAAAATTATTAAATTATACACTCGTCTACTTATCATAGGAGAAGACGGGCGAGATCGGAACTTTTCTAGTCAACGTGACACCATCAGCATTTCGCCATTCCATAACACTACCATTAAAGTAAAGTTAGTTAATAACTAATTGTTATTATATTAATAAAGGTATTATGCACCTGAAGATTAATTATTTCTAGACCGAGGATTTCATTTGAATATTTGTGTATGGATTTTTAAAATTATATAATGTCAAATTTATTATATTAGGTTATCAATATTTATATTATTTTCATTTTTTCATTTAAAGATCGTCTATTATCGTTCCTTAATTCCTATTTATTATATTATTCATATTATTAGGTTATAGCTGCAGAATCTTTTTGTTATACATGAACATTTTTAAACAATTATATTTGAATTCAACAAACAAAATGAGCAATAATTATACGACTTTACGATCAATTAAATAAGAATAAAATCAAATCAATAACAATTATTCTAGACAATTTATTAGATTTAACGATAAAGCATTAACTACGACTTACGAGGTGTGGAAAATAAATAACGGGTATTTGTTTCAAGCGCCTCAAGTGGTCACACGGATGCCATAAAAATGAGCTTATACTAAAGTACCTAGGTAGGTACATATTAAGTTTTTACACTAGTTTACCAAGTTTGATAGTGATCTGAGATATATTGTTTGCCATACGAATTTTTAAAGTTAATGGTGTAGGGCCGTGACGTTTAAAAACGTGTGACACGAAAAAAAGAGAAATGAGTCGTCATTAAGTTTTTTGTGGTATTCGGGCAAAATCCGGCCAAAATCTTTCAAAAAATAATGAGTGCCTGATCCAATCATGTACAAACGGGTTTTGCCTAAAATTGTGGCCTAAATGCCCTAACCTTCGGGGGTGCTGCCAGAAATGGGAACAACGTCCAGCGTAAAGTTGTATCAGGCTCAAGAGAGATAATTTTGAATAAAATGAATATTTCTCGTTACTATACACTGTGGATTACTAGATAAACGTACAACAGTGTAACAAACGCCAAAATATGCGTCTTTTCATTTTACATAAAATTTAAAAAAAACGTTTATTATATGGTTTGAATAATATTTTTATAACTTGCGCTGTTATTCGAAAAACAATGTTGTCTTCTCTCTTCTATTAAAGAACAAATGTTTTTATTTCGCATATGACATTATTTTCATTAAATATTGTTATTTAAGATAAGCAATGTCTGTATAAATTATATGTAAACTTTAATAGGTAATGTATACTCCTGCATTATAGGTTAGGTACATTTATGTAGTACGATAAGTTTTACTTTGAATACATACTTATACACTCACCTATGACAGTATCTACATACATACAACGTGTCAACATAACTGTTAACTATGAATAATAATAAGTTATGATATTTTTAGCAAGTACCTACCTACCTTTAATATAAATAATAATTTAAACTTTATTTTTAGTTAATCTATTACTTACACATAATTTTTTATATACATGCATCATGTATTATCGAACCCAATAAAGAGGTAGTTTGTCAATGTGAAAAACTTACATACTTACCTATAGTAAACAAATAATTAAACAATTTATATTGGATCTAGAACTTTAAAAACAAACAAATAGGTAATTAAAAACCATGTATATAATTGTTTCCAGTATATCAAAAAAATACATTATAATTGAATATTGTGTGCTCAGTTATAGTATTTCTCATAAAAATGACAAATTAATTACTAAACAAAAAGTTTTATTCAAAAGTTTTCTTTAATTATCGGATTTGATTGAAACTTATGTAGGATTTTTATTAAAGATTCATAAGTTATATTGAAGATTTTTTTTTTAGTTCTTAAAAGAAAGGGATTTATTAAATAATAAAATCAAATGAAACATTTATATTTAAAAAAAAAATTAAAAGTTTACCTACCTTTTATAGCCTATATTAGTTCGTACAATACTATTTTGTAGATAATTAACTACCTTCCAAGTTATACAATATTGCTGTCTTTTTTTTTAATGTTTTTTAACAAGACACCAAATATTGCTTTTGTTTTTAGAGATAATGGCGTGTTACTGAAAAAAACATGATAGTATGACGGTTACAAACAGTTGTCTTGTATATTTCGTAAAATTATGATTTCCTAATGATGACTACCGGCTTAAAAGATTTAAACCACTCGGGAAAGTATTTCTATATAATTTCATAATTGGCCTTAAATTAAATTGTTTCTGACTTAGTCACATGTGGATATGGGTATATGACCACATTTAAAATACATTGTAGATTATGTATATAAATATATTTTAATTTACATAAGTTTTTCTATAAATGTCGTTAAAATTGCCTATTTAAAACTCCTTATTACTATGGAGATTTATATGTGTATATGTATTCTGATTTAAGGTATTAAATAGTCAAATGGCCAAACAGTTATCTGATGCTAACAGGAAATATTACAATTTAAACTATAAAGTTTTGTTTTACATGACAAGAGAAAAACAATTGTTATATAGGTATAGGTACTAACATATGTTACTATTTTTATGCACGAAGCTTATTTCTACCTAGTAAATCTAGTTTGAAAATTAACGAAATATAAATAAGATGAACAATAAAATCCATTAAAAAAAAAAAAACAAAGTGCAAAGTAACTATCATTTATAATATTATTTTCGAAAAAGAAATCAACATTTTTAATTATTGAGAATTTTCAGAAAACCACAGGATATCATAAATTCTAAGAAAGAACCTCTATCGGATTACTCCCATCGACATGTTTCTTCAGAACTTATTTTTCCTATGATATAATTGTTTTTTTTTTTTAATTTTATATGAAAACTTCAAAAATAATCTCACCAGCTCTATAAAAAATAAGTACAAAATATCAAAATAAATCCAAATTATATGAAACGTGAATTTTGTTGACAATGGTCAATCGAGTTTTAATAGGCACCTATAGGCTGCATTAAATGTCGATAATTTATTATTCTTCCTTTATAGTAGCTATATTTTAAAAGTGACTGTACAGTGTATACAGTATGTTCACCCTCAAACACTTTCCAAAAGTATAAAACACCTCAGGGCCCGTTAACCAGCTCTGTTCTTCGCAGTTCGCTTAAGTAATTTATTATAATATACCAATAATATTGCATATAAAGTGTATATTATTATACGTCATAGTAGGTAGGTACAAATGCGTAGATATAAAAGAAAACTTTACATAATATTTTTCCTGTGTCATCATTTTATTTTATAGCGTGTGACATGTGTAATAAAACAGCGGAATAATATTATTATTATCATGGGTAAACAACATTATTGTCGTAGGTACGAGTCGGCAGACGTAAAAAGTGTTTGACCAACTATACAGACAAAAGTACACAACAGTATATGTAGTCGGTATCAATCTTATAAATTGCTTATGGTGTCCCTAATATCATAGCGGTCGTATTTTTTCACAGGATTTCTAAACCGTGAACCAACAAGTATAAAAAGTATTATATTATCTTGGTGGGTAAAATATCTAACCAAAAAAAATAATTTATAAATTCGTTGTACATACAAATGTCTATTCACGTAGTAGCTGGTATACCTATAACCAGCCTAGGCCCTGTAGTACCTACGCTATCGCTATCCATCTATAATATTATTATGTGGAATAATAATAATAATAACAATAATATAACCTCGTGTCTCTGGTCGTCTTCTATCTCTCGTGCACCTGCAGATACACAGTTATATCTCTCACGTATTAAACATTTATTCTTGTCTCCTGTACAAGAGTCTATCGTACCGGAAACGCACGTATAATCATTTTACTGCTGTTCGTTCGTTGTCGACAGTCGCGGCGGCAACAGCGGTGTTAAAGGTGTTAAGGTGTATAATGTATAATATTATACGTGTATATAAGCATATATATATATATCCCACTACTTACACCCTATACATATACCACCGTCACCACCCATAACAGATTACTATCTCCAGTTGTCGTCGACTGTATACGAAAATGATGCTCTTTTCTTTTGAACCAACGTGGCAACGTGTACACACATATTTTGTATAATACACACACTTGTTGTTACAATCAAAAATCACACATCGATAAACACAGCTTCCGATTGCACATAGTAGCTATTATTATTATGTGTGTGCGTGCGCGGGTACAACGCTATAATATACAGAATATTGTTATGCCAACAACGCCTCCGTCGCGTTTTATACAAAGATTCGCACAGTCACAAAGACTGCGAAAACGAAGGAAGCGATACACGTGGTACCGGAAGTTAGGAGAGAGGAACAAGGATTATCTCGGTTGTTTCCGGTCCGTCGGGCGTGCACGCCATTACACCAAAGCTCCTCATATTTCCCCTTTCAACCTGCAAGAGCTGACAAAAGTTATAATTCTTATAAATATATTTTATTTATTTTTCATGCACAGTGCATTTATATTAAGACACATATATTATTATTATGGTTGTTGTTGTGTGCCTATGTAGTATGCGAGCACGCGTTCATAATATAGCGTTAACAACAGATAGTATAGCTGTTATCTATACAATCGTTTAATTTGGGTTGCTCGATTTTCCAGCAACTGATTTTAGCTTCACTGTTTCATCTAAATATTCAACGCATATATTACAACACACTTTCAACACAGTGGTGGAATTTTTGAGAATGCTGAAACTATTTGGTCGTATAGCGTGCACTCTATACGCGGTAAATTTATGGCGGTAATTTTTTTTAACACAAACTTTAGTAGTAGGCCAAGTAAAAAATATGTTTAGGTTTAATTTTTCACAATGTTAAAATGTTTTAGTTTCAACACTTGGTACCTTTTATAATTATTTTAACTGTCAACATTTATAGTTCACAACATATCAAATATTACCTGGACACGATAAACGTGATAATAAATATTAACTATTCATAAAATAAATAAACTATTACAGTGTTTCTACGATTAGTATTATCATTGATCATTGATTATAAATATGTACTAGTATTGTTACCTACCTATTACATAAACTTTCTTTACAAATTATTTATACTCTATATGTACATACCTACACGAATTAAAATAAAAAATATTTTTATTATTTATTTGTTTTGTTATTACTTTTAAAATATCAATATTATAAATAGGTACTTTAACAAAAATTAATAATAAATAATATAAGACAAGTATTATTATTCATGTATTATACCTATGCGTGTTTAAAACGTTAAGGAATATAATATATTATATATGAGCATTGAGCATGGTCCTATTTCACCAAAACACTAGTACCTAGATTTACGCATTGCCATTTCCGCCAAAAAGAAAAAGGTTCAACTGTCGTTTCCGCTAAAATGGATATATTTTTTTGAAGAAGTTTCCGCTAAATATTGTTTGTAAACCAAATGGGCAAAAATGTAACAACTGACAATATCATAAGGTGTGTACACAAACAATAAAATATTTCTATTAATTTAATAATTCCATATTCCGTGTGATTATCAGAAAGTATTTTTGTTTAAAAATAATAATTAAATGTAAAAAAAAAATGCATTATGTCATGGTGAAATATTGGATTAAAGTACCTATTGATTAACAGTACAAATATTAATTATTCTATCCGGTACCAATTAATAGCTACAATTCATAAAACGGGGTAAAGTAGGTAACCGCTCTGCTCGTATATCGTTGAGTAAGTCAGTAAATCACTGTAATGTATATGTGTTAAATTCGAATTCAATGATTAATCATTTTTAGAAACAAAAAACCGTTCTGAGTAAAGACTGTCAGCTTATATTACCAAATATATTTTTAATTTTATGATATACTTACCCTCATTCTAATCATAGCAATTTATTTTAGTATTACCTAGGTAGGTAAAAAAAAATTCAAAAACTTAAAATAGCTTAAATTGTGTAAATATTAGAGTTTATAAAATGATAAATTATCCAGACGCTCATAAACATATTTATGGATTTAAGTTAAACTTCTTTTATTATTTAGGGAACAGTAACAACAACTTGAATAACTTTATATTACATTTTCAAAAGTTTACAAATAGTCAAAAATATTTTTAAAATATTTTACCATGCATAAAAATTCTAACTCTAATTAGATGACATTTTCGAGTATCTACGGTTATTTGATTTTAAATGACAATAAATTATCAAAAATTTGCAAAAATTCCGGTATATTTTGTTTTTCTCGGTTATTTTTAAAGCACTGGTCATTTTTCAAGTGATCAAAATTATTTATTATTATTTCAAAGCATTTTTGCAAATGGGTTCCTAATATGACTTGGTCCACAATACAATGACTACAAACTTACAACATTGGTTTCCGAACTTTTTTTTAGCGGAAACTGGAAATGAATCTTTTAAATTTTTTGTGGAAACAGAATACAATGGCCCGTATGTATTATATACATAAATATATATTATATAGGTAGTAGGTACTTATGTTATATTAACCTTTATATGTGCATACCGTAAAAATAAATTTACTAATATTACATTTATAATATTCGCTGTTATGAATATAATTGTATTCTAGGAAATAGGTTTAGATATTTTCAAGTCAATTTTATGGAGATTTGTAAATAATATTTTCGTTATGAAATGTGGTTTTATTTATATTAAATATTCCCTACAGTTATTGCACATCAGTAGTGTTTTTTGAGAAAAAAGTTATAAGTGTCACTGTTACACAAGCTAAATTCTGACATAATTTAATTCAAATCTGCTCACCAAAGATGATCGAAAGCAATGTATTACAATACTATTCATATACCTGATATTTTGTACGATACATAAATTTTAAGTAAGCAGATTGAATAAAATAATTGCCAATATGTTGTAAATTAAATTTTCTGAAATCGATATAATAATATGACGCCATTAAAAATATAAAATCCTAACCTTTTTACTTCTGTTGTGTGTAAATATATATTGCTACACATAGGTAGGTAATACTATACTATAATATTAAGCTTAAGTTTTTTAGAGAAACAATAATATCTGATAATATTTTAAGGCTAAATCAAAATACCCAACATCATATTTTATTGTATTAAAATTAACGCGTGTTTCATACGTTAACGTGTCAAAAATAACTAGATAAACCTACCTGTTTTATCTCCAATGTCGTCAATAATGTAGTTGGAACTGTCGTTGTCATTGATATCGTTAAATGGCACTGCTGCAACGTTGATCATTCCTTTGATAACAGCAGATATGGTGCCCCATAACCGTTGTAAATCCTTCCTCGATATATTCCTGGTTCTACGGTGTCGTCGATTACGAACACCACTCTCTGGACTGCATTCTTAGTGTCCAGATTATAATCACCTTTATTGCTATCCACGGCGTCATCTTCTTCTTCGGGATCAGAGTAGTAATCATCGTCGTCTTGTGCGCTGATAACGGTCCTGCCGTTTCCATTATTGTTCTCGGTTATGGTAACGCCGGTCACGTTAAATGCAATAACAACTGTTGCGGGCGCATCCCCAGGTGTTGACTTAAATAGCTGCAAAACGTAATTGGGCCGCTGTTGATGATACTGCAACGACGACGTGTTCAATGAACAAGAAATGCAAAATCGTGTTCTTCTATTAGTGCTGGTGACGATGCCTTCCACTTTGGCACCACAAGGATATGTCGCAGTTGAATTGGAGTCTTCGTTAGACAGTTCTTTCTTTGATATTGACCGACAATCAGTGATTTCTTGAAGATCTTTACTACCCTGATTAATCATTGTCTTATCTATACACATAACAAATAATAGTTTAATTTTAGTTAGTATAATTAAAGTAAATAATCGAAATTTCAGTATAATAAATAATACTGTTTTGAGATGTTAATAATATAAAATAAATATGGGTTGTTTATTATTCGAATGCAATAACGAAGTAGGTATACACATTACACATATACACATTTTTATACATTCATGAAACCAAAATATTAATGGGGTTTTAATATACATTGACTATACAAAACAAATTAATAAGTATATTGAAGTCTTTTTAAATATAATGTTTATTTTTATACATATATATTAACTATAATATACTAACCTAACCAATAAAGGTTAGCATGTTATAAATTAAATACAGATTGTAATTTAATTAATTTTGCGTTTCGATGTTTTTGTATCTAGGCTATATAGCAATAGGCAATAGCCAATAAGACATGTTTCAATCTTAACTTGAGTGATGATTGAGAAAACAATTTAAATTATTTAATATTACATTTTTCATATAATCAATAACTTAATTATTTTATAAATTTACGATATAATTGTATAAATATTAGGATGAAAGATATTCATGGATTAACTAACTAGGTGGATTCCTACTAGCTGTTATTTCTATTAATAAATCTAAAAACTCCTAAGTGGGACCAACGCTAATGGGTTTTTTTATGAGGTTATAAGATTTACATTTTGACGATAAATTAAAAAATGTTTAAATACCAACGTTTTTTTTACCAAAATGTCAATGTAATAAAGTACTGCGGATTGCAGTATTTAAATATCAGGGTTAGCAAATAATTTCGTGAAACGAGTTTTCCTGCGTAGTGAGAATAAAATAAATAACGAATGTTGAGTGTTTAACGTCAACTAATTTTACCTGTAATACGATAAACGCAGGGTTTATTCTGGATTCCCATTGTGTTGACGGCTCGGCATTCTAGTCGACCGTGAAGAAAGTTTGGACGAACTGCGCTTGAAGAGGCAGAAGCTGCGGCCGATACGACTGATAAATACGATTTTAATACTGGCGTACTTGTGGTGAATGTATATGATATTCCGCCATCGCTGCCTTGGACAGCTGATTCCGTAAGTAATGAGTCTAGTTCTCTTATTGATCGTCCAGTTAAAGTCATTTCATTGGACTCGAGGGGACCTCTGTGGCGAGTTTCCGGTTCTGATTGTTCGGGATAGAATTTCCAATGGTATTCGATGGTCGGTGGATGCCCATGTCCAGCCCGACATCGGATCACTGGCCCAGTGACTGCGTCGGATTTTTTCGTTATAATATAAATATCTTCACGATGCTGACACACCGGGACATCTTCACGGTTATAAGAAACATACAATTATTAAAATATAGTTCAACTTTAGTCTATACCGCTATTTACAGTGCTGAATTGGGTAAAAAAAATAGAAGGGGGTTCAAAAGTGTACCCGAATATTTAAATGTTTTATTGGTAAAGATATTATTAGAAGCGGTACGCATATATATTTTTTTTTTTAAAGAGGG
The DNA here is from genome assembly GCA_008086715.1 of Sitobion miscanthi. Classification (NCBI taxonomy): domain Eukaryota; kingdom Metazoa; phylum Arthropoda; class Insecta; order Hemiptera; family Aphididae; genus Sitobion; species Sitobion miscanthi. The sequence goes on from CM017804.1 coordinate 14,854,052, forward strand.
ACTCGGCCTTCCCTCAGTTCAAGCAATGACTGTTTATATGTAGGTAACTAATCCATAAAATGTATTTAAATAAATTATTTTCTGTTTTTAAAGAGTTCAAAATGAATGATTCTTCGAGAATTAGAAATATAAATATTTGAAACATACTTTGATGAGTCGAAAGTTACATACAAAGCATCTTGCGAATTTATTCGACAAACAGTTATTATAAATATTATACATACTACATAGGTGTATATAATTATTAATTATATATTATTATTGCTATATAGTAAAATACCTATTAAAAACAATGAAGTCGATACAATCATATTTGTTACCATGTTGATTTAAGAATATCGTTATTTTATAAAATATTTCAAACCCCTAACGAATAAATATACCTATATTTGACAAATGTTCGTATAATATACTTGTCGTGTTGAACACTGTATCACTTTTCACTTCCAACAGAATATTTTGAAATCTTTAGTTTTTTTGTACGCACCTATCTATATTTCGTGTGCAATACTACTGTTGTCAGTTTTTGGGTAAATTTATTATAAAACAGTACGTACATAACATAACTGCCTATACCGTTGCGAACTGTTCGCAACGGTTTCGCAGTCGACCGAGGGATGATATTTTAACGATAAAAATCAAAATTCATCAATAACATTAATAATAACAATAATCATATTGTACTCACGTTTCACGTACAACCGAACCGTATTGCTGGTGGTTTTGTTCTCGTTGCTATCGCTGTCGATGCCGTTTGTCGCCTGGCACGAATATTTTCCCGCCGCAGCGGTGTTCACTGACTGCAAAACCAAACTACCCAGCTGGCTGTACTGTATAACTCGACCAGCCAGTCTGCTGTTTCTCTTTTCGCCCATTTTCTCACCGTCGTCCGTCCGCCTTTTCTCCGTCTCCTGCGTCAGCCGAACACCCTACGTCGCAATCAAAAGGGGGCACGCGTCATCATCATGTAGGTAGGTACTCGAATATATATATATGTATACACGATGTGTATAATTAGCTCAAACAATATTTATAGGCAGTGCACAAAGCGATTGTCGGCAACGCAGACAGTCGATGACGGGTGAAAACAAATTAGATCTGAATTATCGCGTTGTACAATACATTTTAAAGCAATTCGCTTTAAGAGTGGTTTGACGTAGTACTTCGTAGGTACCTACTGATAATATATTATGTAGGTACCTCCTGTGTATACACACATGGCCATCGATAACACACGGCAGGCCTCGTGCGCCGAATTATAATACGCCACTGTACGTTAATGGTTTATAGGTATAGGTACCACAAATTTGATTGCGTCAAGCTGCAGGCTTGAGCGTTTTCTCGAATTTCCATGTATATAATATTATTATACACCATGGCAGACGCAATAATTTATCGATTGCTAATAATCTCAACTCGATGCAAATCCGCCATTACGTCGTATAATGATGGGTAGCATAAACTAATAATATGTATTGATTATCGCCTACAAATAACCGCCATTGACATGAATAAATTAATCGTATAAAAGTGTGAATGAACAAATTGATAGCCGATAGACTAATTGGACGACATTAATAAGACGAAATCGGAAAAAGCTTTGATATAATAAATTATTAAGAGTTTTATTGGCGAATGATAGGTATTATACATATTATGAAAACGTACGAATTTTTTCGTTGTGTACAAACCGTAATATTATTACTGATTGTTTTGTTTATTTCTTTTAGATTTATCATTAGTTATTTGTTTATATTATAATTGCAGAAGATTTCACGGATTGAATTATTACACTCTATTCATGATTTAATTTGATTTTAATTATTCAGTAGGTAGAAACTATAGGTACCCGTCAAATTAATTCAACTAATCACATTTATTGGACGAGCAAATAAATCGTTAGCCTCATAGTAACGAATAACTACGAATAGGTAAGTTCGTATAGCCATTATTACGCCCGATATTTTATAATGTCCATTTCAAGAAATTGATTGTTATAACTTATAAGTTTATAACTTATATAAATTTATAAATTGGCTTCTTAATGGCCAAGGAAGACCCCCTAGTATGCACCACACACACACAGTCAAACATAGCATAATATTTTTTTAACTGAATGTTTAAAATACGAAGACCTCAGAAAAGAAAATGGTCTACCTGCAGAGCAGCTATCCGAAATCCAGGGACCCGGCGAAGAAGCGAACATCGAAGTAATACATTTTTTTTTAAATTTCAGTAACATATAATAATTTAATTTAGCAAAATAGTTACAAAAAAAAAAAAAAATGTTTACACATAAATGTACGCTAATAACCACTGGCGTTGAAGCGTTTTGTTTAATAAAAAATTATAAATTATAATATAAAATATTATGTTATGTATTTTGTACGAAATTGTGTGTGAATAGTGAATTGCTCGCCGTTTCGGAGGTTATGAGAATAGGTCACTAATTTTTAATATCAAAATTTTACAGGTCAAATCTATATGCACTACACAAGGCACAACAAGGTGTGGTGAAATGGTACTTAAATATTTTTGATTATGTAGTTACAACCGGTGTTTAGTTTAAAATATGTATAATGGATAACTATACATTCTTTGCAAAATATCTAAATGTATTTATTTGTTTATAATTGTTAATAGGTTTATCCTCGGAGTGTAGGCCACTGACTGTAAATTACATTATGCAGGTATCGACATTAAATGATTATATACAATATACATACTATACATTATACCTATAATATGTGATTAGTCAGTATTCAAGTATTGTGGTCTGATAATTATGTGTCGGTATACTTCAAAGTAAATATATTACATTTTTTTTATTTAAGTGGATATCACGCATATAATATCATTAGTGAATAATTTAATTTCTATACATTTTTAAAAACATGTTTCACTAACACTAACATTACTTTCTAGTAGGCGATATTACAGCTTAGGTCGATTTTTAGTCTTAATATTTAATAATAATGTTGGTCTTCATACGGAAGAACGAGTATTTTGGTACCTATTCATAGTAGAAGAAACATGTGGGAATGGTTATGATGTTAACTACTGATAGGTATTAAAAATGTAGAAGTTTTAATAATTAATACTAATTACCGATGTTCTATACATAAAATTATGTAGTTGTTTGAAATTATTGACATGAAAAAAAAAAATACTATTACCTATTCAATTTATGAAACACTAAAAGTATATTTTATTGTTCTGTTGGATTTAGATGTTCGTTTTATTATTGTTATAACTGGTAAAAAAATGTTAATTCATTTTAAATATATAATAATATTATATTCAATTCAAAAAAACGGTACTTAAATAATTAAGCTTTGGTGACACTAATTCAATTTAAAAAAAGGTAGCAAGTGGGTATCGCTCTATGTACATTAAGTGATTGTCATGTGGGACATTTAAATGGATGTGTTGAATTTTTATTCAATGATATAAAATCATAGTTACGAAAAAAGATTCTGAGCGAAGGCGGTCTGTCAGTATATTTTATAATATTATTGTTATATAGTATGTAAAGTAGGTTGAAATAATTTTTGCCGAAAAAACGGAATTTGATAATGTAGTGTGTGTATAAAATATAATAATATACTTTAAAAGTTTCAAGTACCTACTCACAAATAATATTTATAAATCCCAACAAAATAACTACAATTATTATTCATTGTTTAAACATCTAATTCCGTCCAAATACGTGCAAAATGTGAACTTTTTTTTAAAAAACCAAGTTTATATATATTTCTTAGATACTCATATACAGTATGATCTACTTATAAGAACCATCGTTTTAAATGATTAATCCTTAGCTACAAAAATTCAAAATTTTGCCTATAGTTTTTATGAATTTTGTCAACATTTTAACAATAAATGTTATAAGAAAACGCTTGCCAAGTCAGGGATCGGAATGTAAACTTCCTGATTTTTAATTTTTAGAAATTTATTAACTGATATGTGATATCACACCCAAGCGGAATAACAATTTTAATCCAGATATCAACCAAATAAGATAATCGTTCGACAAGAATATCTATAATGTCGTAAAAATTTGTTTTTCAAACGCTCATAAAATATGTAAGTGACTTTCTGATACACTTTTTATTTTTTGTTTAACGTAGAAAAGCTGATGAGAAATTATGTGTTAAATTTTGAAATGTCAAACATAAAATGAAAAATTTTTTTGAATTATTAATTCGAAATTACTTTCAAATTTTCGAGATTTTGACCCATTTTTACCAAATTTATAATTCAGACGGCCATAAAAAATATTGTGAGTTTACGCTCAGCTTTCTTTTTATATTACACGAATAACAGCTCGTAAGGTGTGTTATATTTTCGAGTTTTTTGATTAATCGAAAATAATTTAAACAAAACTAAAAAAATTTAACATTTATTATGTCTATAAATAGCTCAAAAAGTTTCAAACAGTCATATACACATTTGGTGAAATTTTAAACTATCTATGATTATTAGATTTTGTATCAAAAAACCAAATGGATTTTGTCAAAAACTGGGTTTACACAACAGTCCCTATTTGTCCAAAACTACTGGGAATTTTTTTTTTCCCCCTAAGTGCCAAATAGATTCACTTTTTTACCAGAAAAAAAGCTGAAGTAAAAAATCGAACCATTTTTACAATTTTACTGCCCTAAAAGGTTTGTACAAAAAATTACAAAATACTCATTATTGTAAAATCAATTTATCATTTAACACTCAGCTCGGAATTTAAAATTATTGCGGTAGCTAATTTTCATTATTTATTTTATTTATACCACCTCCCACCCACAGTGAATAATCTCCTTGCTACACCACTGTCTCATCATAGCAAAAACCAATAAAGTAAAGCAAATTAGTTATCAGTTAGTGAGTACCTCAACTATTCGACTGTAAATATAACTAAAATAATTTAAAAGTTATAAAAAAAGATTAATTTGTTGAGTTTTTATTTTCGAGGAGAAAATATTAACTTTCTCTGGGTACTTTTGGAAAAATAAATTTAAAACAAAAGCCATTTAGATATTTATATTTATCTAAGTTACTATTTATAGCAATAGATATACTATTATAAATCAATGAAATAATAGTTACTTTTAAAATTTAAAATTTAAATTTATAACCTTTAATAATTATTAAACAACGTATTTGTTTAGTGTTTTGATCACTAATAATGTGTCTCGTCTCTACTATATAAGTTGTAATCATTAGGTACGTTGACTGCAGGCTGAAGTATAGGTCATATTTAATCAACTTGTGAACTTCAAATATTTGTTAAAATAAAAGTAACAATTTCGTAATGATTAACAGAAAAAATAGGAACTGTTTTACGAGTACCTACTGTCTTAATAATGCGTTACAGATTATACTTATTAGTTTAAGTATTATTACTTAGTAGGATCTCAAAAAATGTAAATTTGGTTAAATTATAATTTTTCAAATAAGCTACATTTGAAAACCACGTAACAGGAACTAAATACGTTTCTATAATTCTCAATATTAGTATGCAGTAACGAGCTAAATTTAAAAGTCATTAGGGGAAAGAGTAACTTGTCAATTTAAAAGTTAGTGTTTTTCAATAGGATAATAGATATTTTTTGGAGTCTTTGTAAGCATGTACCTAACTCATTTATTTCCAGTCATGCGATAAAGTGTTATTTTATTTGTTTACATTTCGAAGAAACGATAAATCATCGGGAGCTCGGTTTATTAGGTGTATAATATAGTGTTGTTGTGGTTTTTCACCTAACCATTGAGAGTTTTGTAGTATTATTTTATTTTTTCATCCGCGGTGATCACGTTGTTGTCTTTTTTTTATCTACCATGTAGGTCTCGTATAAGTATATAGTATACACCTATAGGTAGATAGTATGAATAGCGTGTGTCAATTCTTATACCTACCGTGATTGTTTAAGTGTATACTTTTATATTATATATCAACGTGAAGCACGTGATTTGTCATTTCCCTCTACCGTTTTGGCCCATATAATAGAAACCATGTATGAGAACTTGAAAAAAAAAAAATAAAAAAGATAGCGAGACAAGTGTATTCACAATAATAATATGGGATGATGGTTCTATAATATGCTTTTCATTTGTAAATGATCCTTTTCATATCTACCACCCGAGAATTATTGTTAGTATATAGTAAAGATGACAACTACAAAATTACTCTTACGGTATAAATAATAAATCTTCCCACAACGATAGGACCTAGGGCGGCGCGGCGCGGGCATGGAAAAATAATAATACTCGTGTTTGAGGACATCCATTTTGCCCTACCCTTTAAATCATATTTCATCTCTATATTTTTAGCGTTCACATGTTAATAATAGCCAAAGTACTTAAAAAAAACAATACATCCATTATCATTATTTTTTACAGATACTCTATTGATTAATATGGTATGTTATACAATTTTGAATGCATAATATTATGATATTTTTTTTTCTGATTATTATGTTTTGATTTAAGAATAAAATTGTTGGGTATTTTTATGGTGAATATGTATGGGGTGTATTGGAATTTGTTTAAGCTTTTAATTTAATGATCGCATATTTTTTCGGGGTGCCTTATTGAAGTTTTAAGGTAAAAAATACAAATCAAATAGGTAAATAGTTATTCAGACTTATATCTTATTTATATTTCTGCGGTGCATAAACACGGACGTTATTTAAATTATAATACAATGTATTTATTTCTCATCGATGTCATTATTATTTATTCTTATCTTTACCTTGTTACCATTTATAACTCAATGCATGTATTACTTAAAATTATTGTAATCCATGATTAATGTTGTTTCATATTCTAACAATGGTGAATACATTTAGGGAATCCACATTCGTGGTTATTTAATAAGTACTTACTCAAACTTTGAAAGATAAGTTAAACTTTGCAATAAAATATTACAGTGTGAATCGTTTTAAAATACAACAATTCAAACTTTAAAATTAGAAATAATCATTTACATTTAAATTGATATTTATTTGATTTGGTATCATATATTTTTATACTTGAAAAGTTTCATAAATGTTCAATTCTTTCTTCGAAACGTAATAAAATTCAATATTATGTAAGTAATAATTATTATTTTCACTATTAACCAATAACCGTACGTGAAGTATCTACTAATGACGAATTAAGTCTCGATATTCGGTGAAAAAAATTATTCAACTACATTAAAACGACTCCAAACGATGGTTTTTTAAAACGTGCACACAATTCAGTTTTTATATTTAATTTTAAATTGAGTTGAAAAAGTTTACAGGCAATAGTGTATAAAACAGTGGGTAATATTTTACTGTATACAATATAGAATCTGAAGATATTATATTACGTTGTTATTAACGCGTTTATACTTTATTGCCAAAATATATACGACATCGAAAAACGTACAATTCAAATAAACACCAGTAAGATCGATTACTCACGTTATGGTACCAACTGTAACGGATGGTAGTTGACGGATTGGCTCGAGCCGCACATTCGAAATACACGTCATCTCCAGGACCAATACGTCCGGTGTCCAGCATACGATTTCCAAATCGTAACTCAACTATCGGAGGGTCTTGAAAAAATAAACACAATAATACAGAAAATAACGGTATAGTATAAATGCGCAAATAGTAGGCACTTGTATTGCAATGAAAATATTTTTAATTTATTATTCGATTTTACGAAATATAATTATCCCTATATTGTAAAACGCATAGGCACGTTTCGCCAGGTATAGGTACTACAATAATACATAGAAATATTACACTAGTTGTATATTATACCGATTGAGATTAGGAAAGCAAAAGGCTATAATCATTTTACACACTTGTTCTTTTGCACATTAACATAATATTATTTCCCGTACTAAATATTATATAAATGCATATATTTCCATATTATCTCAAGTGTTCTTTAGTGTTATACAATATGTACACATTATAATATCTGTGCGTTATTTATTTGTTATTTACTATTTTTAAAATGTTTACAATTTCTATGGTGGACACCTAGAATTGAAGCTGGGAATATTGCACACGCATATTTTGGGTGTAATAAATAATCAGTAATAATCTTGTGACTATGGCTCGTGGATCAATTTCGTTTTTTTTTTAACTGGTGGATCAGATGATTTCAACCAAGTGTACTTAGCAAATCTAGTAGATTACCTGGTTGGTTTTAGGATATCAGTGACGCATAAAAATCTTTAAGTGTAAGGCAAAGTTAATTCAAAATTTTAGAAGTCATTATAGTGTGGAGGTGTAAGTTATTGAGTTGTGTATAACTCTAAGCTCAATACATATTATTTAATTATGATATAATTAACTAAGATGCTAACCTCATACTATATTTAGTATACCTACACACATAATGCTTTTTTTACATATAAATTTTACTAATTTTAGAGTCATATTTATTTGTATCCTTATTGTCTTTATAAATTACATGATTTTTTTAAATGAAATCCTGTGGGCCATGTTAATAGTAAAATTAATATGCTTGGCAGATAGTAAAAATAAAACTAGTTTATAATAAATTCGCCAACCATTTTTTTAATAAAGAATTTATTAAACCTCTGATTTTTAAAATTTTGAAATACTTAACTTAAAAACCATAATATTTTTAAGCTCTTGCAGTTTTTTACTACTCAGGTAGTGTCCTGCGGTGATACGAAATTCTGGTTTTCAAATGAGATCTGTCATTGTCTACTATACATTATTAATTAGTGGATCATTTTTCTGGCTTCAACAAAATGTTGACGTCAAAATCAAAATTCGAATGAGTAGTTTTTGAATTGTTTAACTTTGTGTACTAATGATAATAGATCCATGATAATGTGGTTGGTAGATATGTGGTGGCAATAATAATAACATTTTTTAGTAATTTATATTAATCCATCAATATTTACAATTTATAAAAACGGTTCAAGTATAATAAATACTAGATCTGATGTAACATATATTTTATACTATATTGTAAAACCATTTTTAAGGATTGTTATTTTTAATAGATATAAATATTTTCATAACTTGTTGAAAAACTACTCGTTTGAGTTTTAATTTTAAGACGTCAACATTTTCAGAAAAAAATTCCGTAAAAGCACTATATAATTTACAGCAAAAATGGAGGATTCTAAATTAGAAAAATAGTAGTTTGTATTACTGCAGGACACTCCTTAAATAGTACAAAAATATTCAAGAATTTGAAAATATAGCGTCTTTAGTACCTATATTTAAAAGTTCAAAAATATCATTGTTAAATAAATTAACAAATGGAGAAGACCACGTTCGGTGATTTCTCTGTGTATAAAGAAACATGACAAATTAGATACTTAGCTATACAATAAAAATTTATTAGCATTGATTTTTGAAAACTATAGAGGACATTTAATAAAAGTTTTCAACAAAATATATAATTAGACATTACGAGTAGGTACAGTTACATATTTCGTTATTTGCTTATTATATTCCATTACACTAAAATTAATTCTAAATTTTATATGCATTTTATATTCTGGTATTATATCTATACATATATTATAGATATGTACTCTACACAATATTATGTTATTAATTACTTACATTGAACATCCAACGTTATTTTGGTTTCCACGTAATGGCGGTCAAACGTTTTGATGACCGGATTGTATGCATGACAAACTAAAGTTGATTCGTTGTCATCATTTTCATTAATAACTGCAGATTTTGGACCCCAAAGTATGAAACTTAGAATACTCGTGGTCACGACCAATTCATCTTTGTCTGTCACTATTTCTGGTGTCTACATGGAAAACAAATATAAAATATTATTCCATTGCACCTATACCTACTTAATATAAATAAAGCACACAATTTTTGGGTTTTCGTTAAACCATAATGTACACTTGTATAAGTAGGTACTTTATACATATAAAGATAATATTCTAAACAATAAAAAATTAAATATATTATATTATTCTTAAAAATAGTAATAAAAAAAATACGATTCGATGAAAATTCGATTCTGAGTTTACATTGACGTGTACTGCAAATTATATTGGCCAGAAGATAGGTAGGTCGCATGTATTTAATAGGCAATATAAAATGTGTACATATAAAACGAATTGATTGATACCTACGATTATGTTAATAAATTGTGTGTAGATTGAAATTAAAATATGTAATGTGTCACGTTTGATTTATATGAAATAATAAACTACCAATCCTCCATACGTCTGTCTAACAAATATTGTGACTTAATACTGACAGTAATTTTTTTTGATTTAGGTACTACCTACGCACATCATATACATTTTTTATATTATCTTTTAATATTAAGCCAAACGATATTGTGAAGCAATTTTTTTACTTAAACAATATACAACATTCATATACAATATAATATTAACCATTGATACTTATATTATAATGTAATTATTATTAAATATTTTTGAAACAACAGCGAAGAACAAAATTAATATCATATTAAAAGTTCAAATATATAGTAGGAGTATAAATTGAATGACATACAAAAGAAGTTCATCGACGTAAACTTTTTCTTCGCTTTTAAAACTTATGTTCTTGAACTTAGAAAATAATAAACTATCAAAAATACTGTAAGTATGAATGTAATTTTGTAATACGTAGGTGTCAACCATATTGCGAATGTACCTACCAAAATAAATACGACTTAAATGATACAACATAAAGAAACAACATAATACTATATAAACTTTACCCTAATGTTTTTGTAATGCTTGTGAATTATACTTAGCATAACTTTGAATGCATATTTATATTATCCCAACATAATATCCCTATTTATATTTGGATTATCTATGAATTAACAGTATGATATTATTATAATGCAATATTTTTTTTAAAAATATTTTATAAAATTGTTCAGGGCTTGAAACCGTTATTAATTTAATCGGTTAGGTTAGCGGTAACCGAAAATTTTTTGGATAACGGTTACCGGTTTTATACCGGTCCTGTTTTTAGCGGTAACCAATTACCGGTACTAGATTCAAAATTACAGGTTATCGTTAAGTGATAACCGCTTCCAAAAAATATCGGTTACCGGTAACCGATTGAATACCGGCTTTCTAAAAAAAAATTGTACTTCACCTTTGTACCCGTATACTTAAAACAATATTCGTGTTGTTATAGGAATCAAGCTATTTTTATATTTCCTAGTACAATATACGATGGGGGAGACCGGGACTATCGACTATCGAGTACCGTCATTACTCATTACCAACCAACGATATTTTATGTTATAGGTAGGTAGGAAATAGAAATGTAGAATACCAATTATTTGAATTATTATTACAAGAATTGAAACTAGGGAAAAAAAGCGAAGATAATATAATAGTATGATTTAAGAATAGTTTTAGGAAGTTATTATTTACTATACCATTAGTAGCTACGAGCGTATAATCATTTATGTACCTAAAATAAATTAAACATAATATTACTATAGTTCATACGTAACGGTAGTCAGTATTTATGAATACCGGTAATCGATTCTTACCGGTTAAAACATATAACGTTATTATAACGTTTTATGTTAGCTGAAAAATTGTCACGGTTACCGGTAACCGATAACCGGGAGTACAAATAGGTTTATAATAATGGTAACCGATTATAGGTTCCCCAAAATTTCGGGAAATTATCGGTTTTCGGTAAAAACCGGTAACCGGTTTCAAGCCCTGAAATTGTTATAATTGTATAGTATAGAGTTTGATGAAGTGACAATATTTAACACGATTTTAAACGATTAATTTCTTATGAAAATGTTTTTAAACATTTGTTTTATTTGAGCTTATAAGCTTCAAAAACAATGGCTATCAGCTGTATTTACGATTATTTATTTTATTGTCTCTTAATACCTAAATATCGAATTCCTAAAATTCCATTTGTTGATTTGATATCATGATTTTATATAATTATTGGTCTGGTATTTTGTTTTTATTTTTTCCTGTTCGTAATGGAAATATTACGTACTGTAATAGTAGTTAGGTTCACAATATGTTTCACTGATTCTTGGGTTCCGCATGTGAGACATTTGAGGGTAATTTTAGTATGCCCAGTTCTTAATCTATTTAATATTATTTGGTATTTTCTAGAGTTATGGCTGATAGGCAATTTGTGGATTGTTCGTGTTATTTCATTCGACTTTGGAATTTGTTTTTTTTTCGATGTTTATCCCATTTATTTTGTATATGCATTTTTAAATCAGTGAAAATATTTTTATTATATTAATAATAATAATACAAATATGTAATATATTCGAATAAAATGTACAGTCTATGGTTAAGGTTATTAATTTGTTTCTTCTATATTACATAGATATTTATATATCAAATAGAAAAATATATTTTGTAAAAAAATCGAGTAGGTAGTCGGTCCTTTGATGCAGCATAACTTGATTTCCTTACAAGAGTAATACTTCGAGAAGGAAAGTTAAAGTAAGGAATTCAAATTGAATAAAAGTAAAGTTATTAATAAAGTAATATTTGTTTTTACTTTTTTTTTATCTGATGACGGTGGCCCACTTTTAAAATTAAAATGTTACCCATGGGTTTTATCCCGAAGAAAAATAAAAGTCAAATCATTGATAATTTTAGTGTTGTTTGGAGATTTTATGCATAAACGGAAAAGTTCAATTTCGTATGTGATATAGAAATATTATTATTTTATAATTTAAACCACAGTACAGTTGTATTTATCTTTACCGCTAGTAAAGTATATACTTCGCCGTGGCCGCGCGCTGGTACTATATTATGAAAATACAATAAAAACACGTATATAATACGAACTCGGTTTTCCCGTCGCCATCACCGCAGAAACTCTAAAAACTTGTTCTTTATTTATTCACAGTCCGTCGACAAACATAATACACAACAAAGTTATATATACACTTACTACTGCTGTACACGGGCGGCGGCGGCGGCGGCACAGGCAGGGCTCGACGAGGTGGCAGGAGGCAATGAATATACATATATGTTTTTCTCTGCTGCTGCATAGTAGGTTTGTTTGTTCAGGCCCCCTCGTCTTTTGTTGTATACGTTTTTCGCTACCGCCTCTGAGTTTTCCCGTAGAAGTATTATTGTTATTACTATTATTATTTGTTTACACCAACCCGTAAAACTCGCCAAAAACTACAGTAGTATTTCTACTGCCGCTGTTGATTCGTTCGTTAAAAATGTTCGTATTTGTCTTAATATTATACAAAGTTTGAAAGCTTACTGCAATACACACACACGCGCGCGCACATGTATAGGTGCGTATCGTACCCATATATATATACATGTATACGCACACGCGTCCACACTCGCCGGATGTTTGCTCGGGCGTACGCTTTACTTATACTTACTTGTGCGCAATACTTTATATATTTTCTCGAATGCTTACTTTTTGCTTAGACAACTTTGCATTACCCGTTCGGCGCGGTGCCGCGCCAGCGAAAAACGTGTTTGTTTTAAACGGTGATCATCCGATGAATACTCTCCGGCCGTGGTGGTGCATTTATCGCGTGTTTATTCGGATTTTTACGTCGACCGTGGACCGACCTGCTATGCAAACATCATATCATTATTATTATTATTTTTTTTTTCTTCGTGCTATTATCGTGTCTCGAACAGAGCCCGCGAACCGCAACGATATTTCGTTTGGTTTGCACATTATAATATGTGTAACGTCTTTATCATCGGTAGGAGTGGTGTGCGTAAAACATTTCCGTATAATAATATTATTCTGTCTCGTGGGATAGCATCAATATTTATCTGCACTCCGGCGGAACACATGTTTAATTATTGCTTTGTAATTTTCATTGGTTTTTCATATTATATGTACATTTAATCGTGGTTTACGTTTGACGGCAGAACGAATTTCTTTTGAGGCCGTCTTAACTTATTTTTCTTCGCGGTTGTGTTTGCACACATTACAATCCCTTTGATGAATATACGTCTTATGATAATATTATAATATCTGAATGTGTTCCTCTCACCGCAACACTACGCCACGATTTAATATTGTAACGCCGAATTTGAGTGTTCTCGGAATCGTATTATTTTCACTAAAAAGTCGATACCTATATGCATACTTGTGGTGAATTTCGCACCTTTATTGGCTGTGGAAACTCGTATCACACCACGTGAAGTCGAGACGAGACGCTATACGAGTACACTAATATTGTCGTTACGATGGTTTCCCGTTGATACTCGCGGTAGTAGACATTTAATTTCTTAAAACCAAAGGCATATCAAGTGTATTTTATATGGATAGCCCTGAAAGATGTATCTTTACGAATTTTCATAAAACTATGTGTCCGGTGTGCGGCTCTAAACAATAATGCAACTATTAGATGTATGTTATCGATGTATATAACGGATATTATATCAGTGTACCTATAAGCGGTATTTAACGGTGTGATTTTGTGGAGAACTGTGCCATATTGATATGTTATATAGAAGTGTACACGTTTTAACGACGACTTTTTTCTTCAAAGTGTGTGTGGTTACGACTACCGCCACTGTATTATAAAGTTCTACAATCCTGCACGTACTTCGTTGAACACGAATTATATAATATTTTATTTTAGCTCATAATCCCCACGCGATTTATTGTAGCCGTATATTTATCTAATAAACGTTGTAATCATACAGTCGCTATATTATTATATTATTATTATATATTATCATTTATTCCTTTGTCAATAATCAATATTTATAAGTCATATATTATAGTTATTACATCTTAGTCAGTGGAATATAATACGCTTAACATAACTTTTGTAGTGGAAGGCAGCCCGCAAGGGGGGGGGGGCGAGAAATAACCTAGCCGGTGTATTCATAATGCACTGAAATAAAGATTAGAAAAAAAAATAGAAAAACTTTATAAGTCAAAGTTGTTCAAATAAAATTAATTTAATTAAAGTCCAAACAGTACTAAAAAATGGGAAGTGAAATTTAAAAAAAAAATGTGTTTTGTGCTCGCGTGAAATGTTTTTTTAAAACAAGTGTCATATCTTGTCCTTATTATGCGGTAAAAAACCCGAATACATTCAGGGTTATGCGCTCGAAATATTTTGTGTTACCTTTATCGTTTAACACACTTTATATAACAAATATATTTATATATAATATATATAGGTAAGTACTATAACTACTTAGATATTATGACAGTTGTACAACACTGATTGTTTGACTTAGACTATAATATGGACGACTACGAATTCGGTAACGGCTCAACCGCGTAATTATATTTATTACGTGATTCAAGACTAATAGTACCTACAAAATTACATGAAATTTTAATTATTCTATTTATATGTCAGTGGCGTAGCCAGGATTTTTATTCGGCGGGGGCTGATCAACTTTTACACTTTTACACATTAAATACGTACTAGCACAGATAGACAGCTGAAAAGTGTTAATACTTACTGGTACATTTTTAAATATTTTAAATACAATTTAAGACTTTTTGAGCGACTATCATAGACCATTAAAATAATTTTTAAATTTTCTCAACATTTTTTTTTTTTTTTTTGGGGGGGGGGACTGTTATATGCAACCGTGTAAGCAACATTACACACGTAATTTTCTTATAATATATCTACGAAAAGAATTTCCTACTTATCGATATTATTGTTTTCGATGTTAAAACATTTCGCTGTTTTATTTTCTCTATTTATTTATTTTCCATGATTTTAATTAGCTCCCTAGGGTTGCATTATGATACTATCGTTATCATGTTATTTTGTATCACGATTGCCACTATCATCGTGTGAACTTAGGTTAACTATATTGGTATACTATATAGGATTACTATAATGAATAACTACATTTTTATTCTGAATTTGAACAACGCAGTATTTAAGTTAAGTACGTATTTAAGTTTTTCCTAAAAAAAAAACATTATTTCTTGACATTCTTTTGACCCCCACATCTCCCCTATACTTGGTCACAACAATAACACTAGATATCAAAATACGTGAATATTTTGAAATAATTGATCATAGTTGGCGTTGATAACAAAAGTAGCGGTGAATGCTCACGATGACAGAAACAATAACATATTTGTGTTTAGAAATTACTACCCTACTATCCCTAGTTCCAACGTAACAGTTACAACAATGATTGATAATAAATTACCGAATATAATATTATGAAATACAGAGAATTTATAAATCATCTTATTATTAATTTTAGGTTTCAGCTATATTTAAATGATACAGCACATAATCACTCAAAGCTAAGTTGATTTAATGAATCAATTTAGCACTGCATCCAAATAGCCAATGCACAAATTAAATCTTTTCACATTTTAAATTATATTATGCCCAAAAGCCAGTATTGTATTAAAACTTATAACCAATATATTTGAAATATTATCTTTAATATTTTACCATAGTCATTTTTTACTCAATTGAGGTAGTATAGTTAACACTACTTTTAATTTGTATGCACTCGAAAAAAAATATCATTTGTTATTCATTAATTGAATTAAACTATTAATTTATAATTTTAAGAAATCCAAGTAGGTACGACTGATACGAGTGTTACTAATCCCAAAATACACAAACGCACCTCAAATGTGCAAATGTATACAACTTATAAGCGCAAAAAATGATACCTTATTAAACAACTCAATGGGACAAACAAATATGCATTGTCCCATTGTGAAAGTCAAGTCGAGTAAAAAAAGATTTCAACGAAGAAATACTTTTTGTATATGTTGCAAGCTGGTAACTTTGCTGACAAAATATGTTTTACCGCCTTACCACCCTTACCTGTAGACAATTTAAATCATAAATATCCATCGATCCGCAGTATTACGTACTTGCGTAGGTTTAATGTAAAATATATTATTGCGCTTATGAACCACTATTATAATGTCCAAGAATAAAATTATTTTTTTTTTACTTATATGATTAAATAATTAACATTATGATAAAAAATCTTTCAGCTGACTCTGATGTTAAAGATATTAAAATATTGAATAGACATTTTATAATTTGAAATGTTCAATAGATATCGTCCATAACACTATGCTTTTTTTAAACCCTATTCTTAAACAAATGATCATAGATAAAATAAAACCCCATTGTTATATTGTAACCAAACACTTCTTGATTTCTCTGTCTACAACATTTACACATTTTTATTACTTAAAATAATGAATTTTACTTTATGTGTATATACAGAAAAACTCATTAATATTTACAAATCCAATGCATTATACCATCTGTCTGAACAAACAGTTATGTTTATTCGAAATATAGTTGAATTGGTGGCATATTTACACAATCATGTGAGTCATAATTTGATTAACGTATAATATACGATATACCTAAGTAATTATATTAGTTAAAATACAAATGTCAAGGTATGTATTTATTAATCAAATCTGTTATGTGTTTTCTTATGAAGTAAATGAACAAATTAGTTTTAAAATTAATTATTTCGTAAGTGCCTAACTATGTTTAGTACGTAAAAAATAGTACATTTAAAAATTTTCGAAATTTTTTGTCCTTCGTAGTTTGAAGTCCTGTGATCTGGTTATTTACAATCATTATAGTGCTATTCTCATTTTTTTTACTCACTCAAATACAATCTCCTAAAACACATCCTCAAGGCGAAAATCTTAATAAAATTACTGTAGGGATTACAATTTAAAAAATCTAAAACAGGTTGTTTTTTTCTAACCTATCAGCTAGACGCTATCAGACTATCTTTAATATTAATTTGTACTTGAGAATTCATAAAATGTTTAGTTTAAATACCTAAGGCTTAAAAATGTAATATTTATTACAAAGTATAAAATTATAACTTCAAAACATTAAGGTCCATAATATATAAATATTATAAAAAAGCAGATAACAATTAAGAACATATGTTAGGTATATGGGTACCATATGGTAGAGGAGGTACCTATACATTTTATTTTCACCTGAACTTTTAGTTAATATACTAATCAGTTTGTCTTAAAATGTAATAATTCAATTTTTACACCATAAAAATAATAAATTACCACTTAATAATTGTTCAAGCTGACAATCTGATGGGTCATTTACATACCTGAACCACGGGGACGCCTCCTCCCTTACCACAACATATCCGGGCCTGCCATTGTTTTAAAATACTACTTTCAAACCAAAATCACTTTACACCTATCTCGTTTCTTAAATTTTCGTAGTATTTTACATTTTCACCTAATAATTACATTTAAAATATTTCATCGAGTGCAGGAAATTACCATACAGTACAGTCATACAGTGACTCGTCAAGGTAAACCATACAACTGTTGACGTGTAAACTTAATGAGTTTACTCATCAACAGCTCAATATATTATAATATTCTATTTTATCAGAGAGAGCAATATAAATTATTGTATGTTGGTTAGATAATAATGTTGAATGATAATAATAATGTTGACAAAACATTTCGAACATTTTTCAATGTACTATTTTTTACGTACTAAACATAGTTACTTATGAAATAATTAATTTTAAAACTAATTTTGTTCATTTATTTTATAAGATAACACATAACAGATTTGATTAATAAATACATACCTTGACATTTGTATTTTAACTAATATAACTATTGCCTAGTGCCTACATAATTTTACATTTTTCTAAAATAATGTATCCCTAACCTAGTTTAATCAATAATAGTGTTATTCATGCTAAAAGTCAACTAGGTACGTAATAATACGTTTTACTTGTTATAATTGTTGTTGTCAAATAATTATTTATATCAGCACCTACTCAATATATTATACTGCTTTGTATTTTTTTTTTTTTTTTTTTTGTTACAACAAATGAATTTTTGAAATATGTTTTGGGAAACTGGTAGCTGTATTTTAACATTTACAAATAAAATCGAAATAATAGTCATTGTTGTCAAACTGCATAGTATTGTGTCAGAGAGGCAAACTTAATTTTTAGAACAAATACAAATATCGGCGATGATGCTGAAATACATTAATTGATGAATTAACTGAGTTATAGTGGTCCGCTATTGTTTTTGATCATTATTCATTAGCTAGAACTGTGTGTTTATAATAGAACAATAATGATAATAATAATAATAGTAATTCTAGATATGGAAGTGGTTGTATTGGGTAAACATTCTGTATTTTGTAACAATCGATAAAATAAAATATGTCATATATATTAATTTGTAAATAGTACATGCACATGGCACATCTATCTTTCTCTGCATTTCTATGTTAAATCACGAAGGATAAATTCTCTTTGGGATTAAAAACAGAAAACAATTTTTTTTTTAAATTATTAATCCTTGTATTTCCATAATTTTTTTTAGAAAATATATAATATGTTTCATATTTCAATGGTTTTTATACTTCGGTTTTTGCATTGGTATAGGGCAGTATTGAATAGTCTTATGGTTTGATTGATGCGATAGTATTTTATAATAAAAACAATTTCTATCAAAAACGCAGTATTTTCTATGGATAATATCTACATTTATATATATATAATATATAGTATATTGCTTAAAATTATTACCTAACACACTTAATACAATTTATAATTAAAAATGAACTTATATTATATTTGAAATTTTCTATAATTTAGGTACAACTGATTATTGTATCTACATAATTTAAAAATGATGATCGATTTTATCATGCGATGATAATTATTTCACAATTTAATATGATTATAACCTATATCAAAACTCATAAGACAAAAATCAATAAAAACGGCAGTCTGTCAAAGTGTAGGTATAATATTACCCCTTAAAAATCTTTTTGTCGACAATTAAGAACAGGTAATTAAATGATAATGTACATTCATTCCATAAAATAAACATATTACCTATACAATCAATCAAATAATATACCTATAGTATAAACATAAATGTAAATGATACATTTTTGTAAATATTATAAGTGAAGAACAATGGTGATGATGTCAAATTACGTACATTTAAGAGAGAGAGAGAACAACTTTTTTTATAAAATACATAGCGGACTGCCTGTCTAACAGGTTGCCTATAGTGACACAGTATACTAATCAGACATTTTATTATTGATTGTAATAGAAATAGATTTTTGTTCAATTATGTTTTTATTTAACATTATGATCAAAACAATTATTAAAGGCATATTTTAAAGTTTTGTAGTATTATTATTGGTGCATCAAGTCGTACACTCGTACCTATTGTTTAAAGACATTTTTCTGTTTTTTTGGAAAATCCACGCACTAATCATAACTGATAAATGTGGGTATGTCTTCTTTAATTTATTTAAATATATTTTTTTTAATTTGCAATCAAATATATTAGGTACCTAAGTGTTTAATAGTTATTTAACTAAAATGTATATACATAATTATTATAAACATAATTAAAATGTATACTTGACAATTAATTACATTTATATATTACATTACATAGTAAGGTAATATCCCATTAATTAACTCCATAACTAAGAAAAAATATTTGTACAAAATCCTGGTAAAAATAATTCTCTGAGATAGGTATATTATAATAATTACGCCATATTAATATACGGATTAAAAATAAAAATAATAATACAGGCTTAACCAAGACATTGTTGTTTTGAGAATTTGATTTTTATTAAAAATGTACTGCACTACGGCTTGTCATTAAATATTCAAAAATATAATTGAAAGGTGCTATTGAAGTATATTGGTGTCCAATGTAATACAATTAATTTTTTTACAGACATATTATGCAATTTAGACATTTTCGTGGCATATTATATTGAAATACTTTTAGTCGTATTTTTTCATTGATACAGTTATAATAGTAAATAGTAATTATGCGTTTCGTGTGCAAAATATAAGGTTGGGTGGTTATAAGACATGTCTTAGTTTCAATCGTTGTTATTGTAGAAATACAACGTATAATTATCATTAACGTATTTTATAACAATATTCCATTCGCAAAAGTGACACATTTCAATTTTAGATAATTAGGTGTAAGTGTATCGTGTATGCTCACTGACATAATAATGATTATAAAAAAAAAGTATAAGTGATGGCTCTATTCTAGTTCAGTGTACCCATCATGTATTCATGTACAGGCACGTGCACAATAATGTGGGGGGGGCTCTTTTTGTGAACCCCTCCCACCAAGCCTTTTTTCTGCATCTAGGTCATTAGCATTTATTGGATTTATTGAATTAAAAGCAAGTGCACTTCTGCAAAACTCCTAAATGTGTGGTCTAACCACTCTAACCTATTGATGTAAACAATTTTCATACACTTAAATATAAATATAATATTATTTATTAATAATTTATGTATCTATATAATACATTTTTTTTTCGTAACCCCCTCCACGAAAATCTCCCACACGGGTTGACCATGTATATAATATATATCAAACAATATACTATTGAGTCCAATGTTTAATATTTTGCTTCGTGTATAATTTGTTAAATTGTATATAAAAATCGTAAAAATAAGGAACGTATTACTTACTTGTCGTGTTTCCACCACGCCGGAGATTCTACCTTCTAAATTCGCCGAAGCACCGCCTCGTTGTTCTCCCAATAAAACCATCAGGGATGATGCACCCATTGTATGAGTGGAATTTATCGATTGACCAACGTTAAAGCGTTGATTTTTTTTTAATAGATACCATTCGATTGTAGCCAATGGTCGAGATCCTTTCGAACGGCACTCGGCTTGATACATCCGGTCGGCTCTAATTGTATATTTCTTGTGACCAACTGTATCTTCTGACGCGAACACTTCATTTTTCTCAATTACATGGCTTTCATTACTTTTCAAATGGTTTGCGTATCCTTTTATTGATATGATTTGTACTTCGGTGGGTTTCACTGTAAAAAAAATATTAGTTAAGTTATTCAACAACTATAAAAATATAAGGTGAATTTTTTTTTGTACCCATGTATCAGATGTATATACGAGACAATATTGTTACTTATCGTCGAATATAATATATACCAAAAATATACAAAGAATCGAAGAAAAATCATTATTTACAAAATATGAATACAATAAAGTACATCAATTGATTACGGTTGAAGGAGTTCACGAATGTCGGCTCATAGTAGTATTGAACATTTGTCTGCATTGAATAATATGAAATAATTATCAAACAGGTAGGTACAATGAACTCAAAGTGATTGTATTAGGTATAGCACTTGGAAAAATACAATGTGGCGTATACACAGTTTTTTTTTAGAGGGCGGTGTTATTTTAAGGAATATCTACTTTTATAAGCCTCAATAAAATGCAAATACTAATTTTTAATCAGTTTTTTATTTACGAAACATATATTATTGTTCCGAGATATATAGGTATAACCGATAAAAAGGATAGATTTATAAGTAGAATAATACGATGAATGTTATCAGCATTGGCCGACGCTCCACGCAGTTTGCCGTTAATGATAATCACAATTTACCAAACAACACCTAAGTAAAATCACTTGCAGCAAGTACCTACTGGCGGTAGTCAATCAAACAAATCGAAAATACTTTCAAAAATTACCGATAGTGAAATTATTTTATGTACATCATAGTTTTTAATTTTTATACAAAATCATACAAAATGGCAATAATTAACAGAGTTATAGTAATATTCTGTTGTTTATAAGTTCAAAAAAATATTGGTATAGGTTAACAGTAAATATGCAGCTGAATAGGTTGGTACGTCAATATTCTATAATATTGGAATAGTTACCACGTTAAGCTTGATGCACCTTTATGTAGCCTTTATTTTACACTTATTTCGTTCTATAATTTTTTATAAACAAAAAGCGTTGGGCTCTGCCAGCACTCCCATAAAGCATTATGAATATTATTATCTAAGAATTTGTATTATTATTAATTATTATTAATTATACTCGTACTAAGGATTACAGTTTTGGTTTTATATTTCAAGAATATAATATAATATTATGGTAATGTGTGAGTTGTGTCGAATATATGATGCTTTAAAAAAAAATTGGATATTTTACTGTTAAGGGTGTTGGTGCTGGTTTTCTCAATTTTCAGCAATTTTCAGCAATTTATTGAAAATTATATTTTATATTTTAGTTGCTACCTTAATTATTAATTATTGTAATCCTTTTCCACAATCTACTACCCGATAATTTTTTTTTGTGTGGGGTGGAGGTGGGGGGGGTTGATAAGGTGTATTATATCAACAAAGAAGACTTCGCAGAAAAACCTCTCAAGTCTCATTGATGTGTCGAATTTTGACAATTTTTTTTTATCTGAAACATGAGAACTTTTTCGTCGATCAAAGCCTGGATTTTCATTTTACTTTAAATAGTGCTAGAAAAACACGTCTGACAAAAACATATATTGTAATAAAAATGCATATTTTTGCTTCTATAATCATAATTTTGAAAATGGGGCTTTAATCCGACTTACAAAATGTTCTTTTCTTGAAAGAAAATAAAAATTAACAAAATCTGACTAAAATAGTAAAATACAGGGCCTAACAGTTTTCCTGTAAGACATGTTTTTTTTACTAAAAAAGCGCATACTCAGACGCCCTTAATGTATATTGACGTACTGTTGTAGTTTACTGATGCATATTATAATGCTAATAAATAATAATTAATATCCTTATAACAAATTTCTTGTCTAACTTTTAGAACCTAAAATAATGTACCTACTAGTTTAAAACGATAAATCAATAGTTGTAATTATAATATTTTGATTAAATAATTAAATACACGAGTAATGGATTTTTAATTTATATTTTGTTTTTATTATTTGTCACTTGACATTGACTTTTATAGATACCAGAAGGTCCAGAACTTAAAAATTTTAATTTATTATTATTATCTATATACCTACCTATACTGGCTACTTTTATGTTTTAACAAAACTGTCGAAACTCGTATATCCCCACATAATTCATGTTACAAGCTGTGTACATGCTTTTACATTTCTAACTGTACATAACGTAACGTATTACACCTTAAAATAGGGGCTAGATTTATATGTTTTTTTTAATTTAGTTAGATAAACATAATATTTAAACAATTTTTAATATCTTTTAGTAAAAATTATTATGACGTATAAGGTGTTATTAAATTCCCAACTATTACGATTAATAAAACTATCAGCTTATTAAATATTTTACAAGCAATGTAAACTGCACGAAGGGAAATATTAATATGAAACATTTTGCAGAACGTAAATGGAGAATATTATTAACTATTATGAATTTTTATCTTTTATGTCGAGATAAAGAAATTTGCTGCCATATGTTTAAATTTTGAATCTTATACGCCACTTATATAGACTTTGCATGTTGGTATACAGTATGGCTAAATTCCGAGTAATGTCTTTCTAGGTTCAAACACTTAAAACCACCCTGATATTTTTGTTTTAATATATCATAGACACATCAATGTATATTGAAAAGTGTAATTTTTAAACGTATCCTAAAACCAAGAATTAAGAACCAATTTAAAAATGATGTGGGTCGTGGCATATAGAAAATAATACATAATAATCAACATAAATCTGCGTGCACTTTATTGGTCGGTAGTTTCGGATTCAGGGAAAAAATACTGCACACGTGTGGATTAAAATAACAATACAGTGTTATTAATTAATTTTAACCGTTTAGTAAAAATAGGTACATGGGACACGGGTACCTGTTGAAGTTTACATCCGAGAAACAATACAAATTTAAAACTATAAAATCTAGGTAGAATAAATGTTATTTAAATAGTATTTCATGTTTTAACTGGAAGAATGGAAATGTATGGTATATGTTTATATATTGTGTGCAATAAATTATTGTTATGTCCGAAAAATTTGTATTTATATTTAAAAAAAGACATTTGGGCTGGTGAAAATGTGAAGTGCACCGCAAATATGAAAGTTTTGCATGCCTACATGGATTCGATATTTCGTTCCTTAATATTAAATGCATAATTTAGTATTTTTGTATTCATCTCATTGACTATTCAATATATCAATACAATATATTATAATATAATATTTTATGTATTATGTACTATAAAAAAACTAAATATGCATGGTTCTATTAACTTGAAATTCAAATGTATTTATTCCGGCACTTCATAGTTTTAATAATAATTCACAAATTTTAGATTCCGAAAAGCACAGTCGTATTTATGGTAGAGAGGTTGATGAGGTTGATCCCTCATTGACCTTTTTTTTTGTTTTTATATTATTTTAGGTACCGTTTATTTATAATCATAAAACACCAGTGTTTTATTATAACTGTGGACAAAATATAACAAATCGAAATTGATATAAATAAACTTTCACTAAGAAAATAAAAGTTTGTTGTTTGGAACAAAAAAAAAACCATTGATTATGTGTGCTTGACAATATAATGCTATCATTTTCAAATAACTAAAGGTCAATATTATATTATTTCAATATGTAATAAAAATTATCAGTCATTGAAATGCACACTCTACTAAAATGTTCCTTGTTTATATGATTTATTGGTGAGTGTATATTGGCATATAATCAATAATTATTAATGTTATATATTGCCTAATCAAATTGAATGTGCTAAAATATTCAAATTTACATTACTAAAACGGTAAACACATTTGAATATTACGTAATAAATACTCGATTCAAATGTCCAAAATGAAACTTATTAAATCTATGAAATCAAGTATAGCAATAGAATATTCAATGAACTTAACGAGAAATAGATATTCATTTGAATAAAATCATAAATAAAAATACTACGACAATATACATCCATAATAGGAATGTATAATATACACTGTATATTTATTAAAAAAATATATATATTAGCGTATCTGCGTGGGTAAGCAACAAAGATGGTCAGGTAGGTACGAATATATTTGAGGTGAATACATATTATTCTATTTCTATTAATAATATATCATTAACCAAAAAACTGTAAACAACTACCACATTTTCAAAAATGTATGTGGGACTAAAAGTGGTCAAATCATTGGAACATGTTTTAATAGACACATTGATAAATTATAAAATAATTAATAAAGCTTTTCAAAATCTATAGGATTCATTACACGTACTTGTACAAATTTTAAAATTTAAATGGCTTAAAAAATATTTATATTTTGCATTTGTCAGATGCCAATTAGAATATGCATCTCTTATTTGGTATCTATTCAAATAACACAGGTGTAACTCAGAATCTCGAAGCTGTTCAGAATCGTTTTCTTCGTTTTTTAGCATTGAACGTCCACGACATTTAGATTATAATGGAGTGTCAATCATATTTCAATATGAATTCGTTAAGTATAAGGAGAAGTAGGTAACCTTCATTATTCATTTTTGTTGAAACTATTAAATAACTCTATAGATTAGCACTTATTTGTTGGAACGATTCGATTTTTGAATTAATACTTAATCTACCAGAAATCAAGAAAGTTTCTTAATTAATAATACTTCTAAAACATACTTAAAATCATCATCTGCGAATATACTGTGTGATGGATATAGGAAATACTATGGATATTATAATTAATAGTTAATTAGTTAATTATATGAGTACCACATATATATTTTATTATATTAATTGAATACGAATTTTAATATTATTCGTACATGCTATAATTTTTTTTGTATCTGTTATTTACTACACAATTTATATATATAATGTTTTGTAAATAGAGTTTTTCCGTCAATAAAGAAATAATAAATAATAATATTCAACTATACGTAAATTATTTTCCACCATCAACAAAATATATGAATAGAAAATGTTTAAAATTTAAATAGTATAATGGTAGGACTCGAAAAAGTCTTCACTCAGGTTGTTGTGGTATTAATTTTTCAAGTATTATAGAAATTAGACATTTTTCATACTTAATAAACAAGTGGAGTAAGAGTAAATAGATAGTAGAAGTAATAGTAAGTTGAGTTATATATTATAATTAAACTTAATCGTTAACTGTTGAGCTTAGTCAAAGATAATATATAAGAACCTAAGCTGTTCGTATATTGTTTGATATTATGACATAACGGCATAACAGGTCATTTACATGAAAAACAATTGTTTTATTTAAACTAATTTGAATCAGTGAATGAATTAAAACAATTTTTTAATTATTCAGAATTAAGTTATGGTATTCTGCAAAAATGTAATTCTGAAAGCTCAAAATATATTAATTATAATTTATAAATGAATGCTAATGACACTATTAAGTAGGACAAACTCTTCAAAACACTTTCGATAATATACGATATATAATAATATACTACCTATACTTGGCTATATTACTCTTTATTTATCTTGAAAATTACTCTTTATTAGGATTCATTTTTGAAGTTTAGAAATATATTTAGGATATACACTAAAACGTCTAAAACTATGTGTAAATATTGTCTTTAATGGTAGGTACTTAATGAAAGTTTATTGTTTATACTTTAGCTGGGTGCAATAACATTTACAATTTTAAAGTGATCAACTATTGAAAAAAAAAAAGATTTATTATTATTTTACTAAATTTATTTTATTGATAAATAAATAATATTTTGAGTTCATAAACATCAATGAAAAAAAACTAAATTTTTGTATTGGAGTTTTAAAAATACAACTACAGCATAATCGAGTCTTCAAAATGTTTTTATATTATTCAATATAACTATTCAGTTCTAAAAGTCATAATTTATGACACAATTATCTTCAATCAGTAATTGCTGTACAGTGTACACTGCACAACGTCTTAAGATGACAACAGACTCAGAATAATATTATAACCCATAATACACGTTAAATATAAGTTTTATTTGATTTATTCAATATATATCTTTGTTTTTTCTTTGTGACAAAAGATATTCAAATTTACTTGCACAATTCCAAATTATATTGTTGTAAAAGTATAACAGAGAATGTCAACATATTTGTTTTTATAAAATCCAAAAGTTTTTTGCTAAGTTATAATGGAGAGGCTTTTTCTTGATGTACTGTACGGATCTGTAAATTAGCATTTTTTAATCACCAAACAATTGTTTTGCAGACTTATTCAAATTAATTTGTTCTTTAATCATATGATAACTTAATGTTGAATCCTCTTTTGCTTAACGAATTTTAAAACTTTCTTCTGCATTAGTTGTAGAATATTTTTGGCCACATTATATAACTGTTAACTAAATTAACTAATCCACTTTTCTCTTAACTACATTTTACCCATCTATGTATGATGGTTATCAATTGCCATCTGGTATAATTTAATATTTACTATTATAATTTGGCAAGAATACCGATTACCTGCGGCGTGGAGTGAGATGATAATGTATTGTTCACAAATGTACGTTTCAATTAAAATTAATCATAATAATACAACATGTGCATGTATATGTAGATAGTCTGATAATTTAATGACTGTCAACCTATTAAATTATGTGGGGGAAAGCTGATGAGTAATTCCGTAAAATAGGCAAAACCATATTATAATGATAAGGTATTCCTATAAAATTGAGTGAAGATAAAAGAAAATATTATTGATGTCTTTTTTTATTCTTTGACCATAATATCATGCCATTAATTGTTATCCATAACCATTAACCTTGTCCGTAATACATTTCCGCCTAAATACTAACTAACACAAAATGCATTCGATCACTAATTGTTTTTGATATTTTGAAGTTAAATATAAATACACTCGTAAATTTATGCGATATGAATTCAAGCTTTACTAACTGTTCAAATTTACTAAAAAGAATGTGCCTAAAATAATTTAACTACCTATATAATTTTATGACTGTTAATACTTTTCTTAAAATGTCTTTTCTGTCGTTAATCCGAAGCCACCTTTATACTGCGTGATAACACTGTTTGGGCCGAAACTTATTTTATGGTATAGGTACATCATATTTTTACAATATTTCTTACATTGTTTAATAAACTATAGCATTAGTTTCAAATTTATTTATATTATTTTATTTTTTTATTTTTATGCAATATTATATTCAACAAAATACAAAATAATACGAAAAACATACAAAACAAAATCATATGCTTATCGTTTTATTCTTATTACTTTTCATTCTAAGTAAATGTTAAACAATCATTTTATAAACAATATGTATAATTTGATAGAAT
The DNA here is from genome assembly GCA_008086715.1 of Sitobion miscanthi. Classification (NCBI taxonomy): domain Eukaryota; kingdom Metazoa; phylum Arthropoda; class Insecta; order Hemiptera; family Aphididae; genus Sitobion; species Sitobion miscanthi. The sequence goes on from CM017804.1 coordinate 14,883,117, forward strand.
AATTACCAACTTTTTTATTTTATTGCAACATGCCTTGCAAGTTTTATATTTTGGAACTTAAAACAACGATTTGGTTTTGTTCCACTTAGGTAGGTACTGGAACATTTTTTAAGCACACAATTATGTAGCATATGGTGTTTTAAATACAACTATGCAATTAAATTCAAATATAATACAACTTTTAAGGTGTTATTGCACCTATTTAGAAGTTATTAGTACGGTTCTGCCTCCTCTTTATGTTTGTATACGTGTCTTTGGTTAAACGTCCTCTTAACTCTCCCGGTTTGTTTTTGTCCCGAAACAAATTTATATATATTTTTATGTAAATGTTTATAAAATATTATATATATATGTATAAACATTTTACAGGATGATTCACTAAGAATGCTCACCACCATTTTCCCTTTAATAATGAATTTATTCAAATTCTGATTTTTGAAATTTTTAAATATACTCACAGACCAAATTTTGACCAATTCATGAAATTGTTGTACTACTTAAGGAATGTCTTGTGGCTATACACACATCTGTTTTTCAAATGTGAACCCTTCTTTTTACTATAGATTATTTAGTAGATAATTTGTTGGAAAATGTTGATGACCCTTATTCAAAATTCGAATGAGTAGTTTCTTAGTTGTTAAAATGTTTGTATTAAGAATAATAGTCCTTAAAAATGGTTTTACATAAATATAAAAAAATAAGTAAAACTGGATCTAGTATTTGTTATACTTTTTAAAAATTATTAATACTGATAGATTAATATTAATATTAATGACTACGATTTTCAAATCACCATAGTCCCCATATCTTATAAGCCCATTACCATGGACTTTTTATCCTTGGAACACGAAATTAAATAACTCAACAAAATACCAGTACGAATTATGATTCTGATATGTCAAAAATCTTAGAAAAATTGTCTACTGTATAATTTACAGTTGAAAAGAGATGTTCTCATTTTAAAAACAGAGGTTAGAAGTTTGTATCTCCACAGGACAAAGTCCTTAATAGTAATACAAAAATATCTCACGAATTTGAAAATATGGTCTTAAAGTATATATAAAAATTCCAATAGTCAGATTTCGAATAACAGCATTATTGAAGAAAAAAGAGCGATAGCATGCTTGGTGAATCACCCTGTATATTTAATGTGATTATGTCACGCTTATATAGGTATTTCTGTTGAAATGTGGGTATCTGCGAAGAATGTCTTTGATTTCGATAATGTCCCGACCCGAGTTACGCGTAGTTATTCACAAAAACTTGGACGTCTGCATATAGGGGTCGGTATTATATCTATATAAGGTTTGTTCTACCAATCCATCACTCCTCCAATGGAGAAGCCGATGTTTGTCAACCAATCCACTAATCCACAAAAAGAGGACTCTGTGAATGTCGACCGACCAAGCACTCCGAGTATAGAGGAACCGAAGAACCAGAGGTGTAAATCGTGTTTACATTTATAACTTGTAAAAAAATAAAAACTGTGGGCAATAATTGTATTATATAGAACGATTAGAAGAGTAAAACCGTAAATGCAATAAATTAAAAGAAGAAAAAATCCATATTGAAATGAAAATTATTTTTCCATAGTAGGTACCTATTTTTAAAATTGTTTTATTATAATATATTCAATACGATGGCGCCCTTATACTTGTGGGGCACTGGCCTTTTTCACCTTCGTGCCACCCTACCAAATTGTTCACAAATATGTTGATCAGGGGCGCGAAAACGGCCCTGGTTACGCAAGATGTTTGTCAACCAATCCACTAATCCACAAAAAGAGGACTCTGTGAATGTCGACCGACCAAGCACTCCGAGTATAGAGGAACCGAAGAACCAGAGGTGTAAATCGTGTTTACATTTATGACTTGTAAAAAAATAAAAACTGTAGGCAATAATTGTATTATATAGAACGATTAGAAGAGTAAAACCGTAAATGCAATAAATTACAAGAAGAAAATAATCCATATTGAAATGAAATTTATTTTTCAATAGTAGGTACCTATTTTTAAAATTGTTTTTATTATAATATATTCAATACGATGGAGCGCCCTTATACTTGTGGGCCACTGGCCTTTTTCACTTCGTGCCACCCTACCAAATTGTTACAAATATTGTTGATCCGGGGCGCAAAAACGGCCCTGGTTACGCAACTGGATAATCCATATTTCACTGTAAACTTTCGGTAGGTAACAATTAACTTTTTTGTATATTATGGAAGTGAAAGTATAGCATCGATTGAAAGTGCAAAAATTACAAGTTCCACGGTAGTGCAGATCACTATCCTCAAAACCATTAACTGTCAAGAGACTATGTAGTTATGATTCCTGTTTTAATTGTCAAATGTTAATAAATTATGTATTCTTATAATGTGTAACAGCTATAGAAGTACCAAAGTCTTTGTCTTCGTTACTTTTCTTTTGTTTTGAAAATGTCAAATGTTCAAAATCATACTGTCTGATATTTATTCGTCGCGTATTAATCGCATTAATACATGTAAAGTGAACACTTTTGTCGAAAAATATCGTATGTAATTATACCGCAGTATAAATTTATATTCGAGCCGAAAAATATAGCTTGAAATTATAATTTAAATTACGATTAACGATACAAGGTGAATGATTTTTTTGCGGCTATTGGAATTTATTACAATAACAAATAAAGACCGAGAAAGTAGGTAATTATAATATATATATAGTGGACTTCAAAACTTGTTTTCAAAGGGTTATCGCGCAACGGCTAAGTATAATAATATATGATACGTCGGTGCAGCGCACTATACTCAATACTGCCTATACACTTTTAGCAAACAGTTTCCAAAACTATATGCGATAACATGGGTAGGTGTACCTAAACGGCGGCCACACACATCCAATCGCATTCGATCTAAAGCAGTTTACTAAATGCACAAGTCATAACCGGCCGGGAAAATGCAATGTAAATATAACAATATTATCGTTATCGATTTACTTACGGTTCAAACGGATAAACGTGTGTTCGGTGGTAGCTGGCGGTGGCAAATTTCCATTTACAGCAATTGCCGATGGACGGGACACGGAATATAGAATGCTGTTGCTTGCCTGACACGTCAAACGTGCCGTGCCCAGTGTCTGTTGCCGCTGGCTCATTATCGGGTGCCACCTGGTTAGGTTAGTCAACGCCAAACGGTTAACGGTCACACCGGTGGTGGTCGAACCGTTGTTCGGCTTTTTGCGGTACCCGCGACCGTGGTTATCGTCAATTACCAGTTGGTACGGAGAGTGCAATACTGCATTTTCGTGGTACCACGTCAGTCGAGGTCGCGGCCACCCTGCGAAATAAATTAGTGTAATTTGTTAAGACAATTATCGTTATTTTCTATGCATTAGATATTCGCGAAAAATTATTTTTAATTAACTAAAATTACACTTGGCTATGATGATCATCGTCTTCAGTTGTAAAAAAAAAACAATTAAAAATATGTAATTCACCTGCATTGTACTCTGAAATAATATAATAGGTAGTTTTTAAACCATAAATATCATTAAACGGGTGTACATTACTATACACTGTATATATTTTCAAATGTTATAAAAGTTCATTCTAGCTACGTTTAAAAATATGAATTATACCAATAGGTATAGGTACCTATAATTATATTTAAAATATTAAAAACGAATGTTTTTCAGCTTTCCTACATGTTGTATTTATGCACTCAAGAAAAAAGTTCTATTAAAATTAAAAACTTAAATATAATCTTATTATGCCATAAAAGAATAGACAAACTTTCAAAAAAGTAAATGATTGTATTTAAGTAGTTTATATTATATAAAATCTATATATCAAGAATTATCGCGGTCGACACTTTTTTAATATATCTCTTTTTTAAAATACAAACTATTTTATACATTATACTTACATAGGTACCTAAAAAATAACAAGACTAACTTATTGTAATAAATTTCAATAAGGTGGAATTTAGCAGGTTTATTATTATGGTCTTCTACAGAAAAAAATGCTTAGGTCTTGAATGAAGCTTTCCAATGGCATACAATTGTATTGATTATTTCATTCAAATAGACTACGAACATATTTCTTATTTTGAAACCACTACAATACAGGGATATTGTTTAGGAAATAATAATTGTTTTTAAGTTTGATCTTAATAGAATATGGCATGATTTAACATAATAACTTAAACGTTTGAGTTCGAATTTATGAAGTGGTGTCACAAATGGTTATTATATTATAATATTATTACGTATTTATGTACCTATATTGTGCACATATAAATCATGCAATTTTTTTATTTATTATAACAATAATAAAAATAAACTAAGTAATGTTCTGGTGGATACAAAGCGCCAAACTAATCAGATAATTCGGATATCTTAAAAAAAAGTTCACACAATATTACGGTAGGTACAAATTACTAATTAGTAAAAAATTTATTTTATAAGTAGTAATTTGAAAACGTATTATTATTCAAAATAAACACTTTTGGTATAACTATAAAACAAAGTAGGAAGATAATGTTCTGTAGTAAATCATTTAAATATAATATTGTATAAAATAAAATAACAAATAACAAATAATATTAGTATATTTTGATTAACACAAACATCAAGTAGTTTTTGAGATAAATAATAAAATAACGACTAGGTAAATAAACCTAGTACGTATATTTCATTTCTGTAACTTTGAAATAAAGTCTCGAAAAGTTTAACCGTATTACACACAAATAGTTTATTACATATTATGTAAATGTTAACTCAATTTGAACCAAATGTAGTTACAATATTATTAACGTTATGATACTTTAATCTTGCCCCGTCATTTTACACAACATATTTATTATTTCACTGCTAACATAATGCGTGGTTATACACGTACATTATAAGTTATAAGTTATAGCACATATCAGTAAAGTTGCAGCTGTAAAAGCTACTGCTGACGTGCGAAAATTATTTTTATCAAAAACACAGAAAATGAAATAATAATAGGTAAAAGCAATCACTCAAAATATAGTTAATTATTATGTACGTACTCTGTTTTTATGAATTGTAAGTCTAAATAATTTATCAATAATACAACACATCATTATTTGATTAACGACGAAATTTGATGTTTTTAATTATTTTAAGGTACCAAAATACTGTCGTTTATGACTTTGTGTATCAAAAAAAAATATTACTAACGGTGTAACATTATTCTTTTGCATTAATGACCAACAAAATTCAACAGTGTTTGAACATTGACATAATATGGCATAAATATGGGCATACGTGTAAATTACGCCATTCATACAGATAAAATCCCAAACTAAGAGTTATCTACAGTGTTATCTTTGGTCAATACATGGACCACACTATAGAACCACGGACCTTTTACAATCATGAAAAGGCGTCGTGTAAACTTCGCAAGTAGTTCAATACCTGATCAGCTGCTATTTCGATAATGCGAAACTTGTTGAATATTAATTAAGAATAAATTTCCGATATAATTATCAACCATAGCCATTAGCCACTAGTAGTTCTCATAAGTGAGGTGGGGCCCCGAGGAATGTTGGCACATCACGTACCCACATTGTATAGATATTAACAGGTATATAGGTAGTGATATTACTCCGAGACCTGAGCGCAACAAAAAAAAGGTAGGGATAACAGTCGGAAGGTTAATACCATAAAAATATATAATAATCTAGATAGAATATATTATTAGGCATCGTTAGAAAACTGAGAAAAAATTGTTGTGATGATTTTCATAAAAATGTCAAGTCTTTCGACAGATTAAGCTATCATTAGCAACGGCGATGATCCAACAACATTGAATAAAACTAAGTATACGATTATAATATAGAAACATATTATTATGTCATAATATAGCATAAATTATTGGATTAGGCAATGAATGATTGAAAACCATCTGATTAAAATTCTCAATATCATCCGCATTAAGAATATAACAGACAAAGTATATGTTGCAATAGCTAATAATTCAACTTTAGGTAATTAAGTACTAAAGATTCACATTCTTAATTGTATTATTTAGTTAACGACGCATAAAGTGTGATATTATATATATTTAGAGTCGATATAAATTAATAAATAGTTCGTACAAATGTGCAATGAGTGTAAACAATTTTAATCAACGGAAATTAATAAAAAAAATTCACTAAGATGCAATGAATAGTAAAATTGTCAAAAAATTGTCGAAATTGTATCAAAACTTTCTATTAAGAAATCTACGGTTTACAATGGGCTCAAAAAAAAAAAAAAAATACATTTTTATGTGCAAACACATAGCCCTATTTATATAGGTTTCGATCAGGTCATTTTCTAAAGAGAGTTTTCTAGTTAAACTCATTGTATGATTAAAACTATTAAAAATCAAATGCACGTTAGTGGAGGTCACGTGTGTCCGAATTAGTTCTATTTGAATATAAAAAAAAAAATCACGAATGCATATTTTATTTTACTAAACGTGATGATTTTCACTGAGCGCCGCCGGCACTGCGTACCCGCGATAACTGATTTCCGACAATTTTCCGTAACCATAAATAATTAAACAGGCAAATGTACATTTCTGAGTAAAAATTATATATAAATCTATTCATATAATACGTTTAAAACAGTGCATAGAATCGATAAAAAAAAAAAAAACGGACGATTTCATAAACCTTGCACACGTGAACACCACGGACGGGACCGTAAAATGTAGCTATCCTAATACTATGTACGGTGAAATATTGTTATTACACTGACAATAATATATAGAATAATATTATATATGGTCGGCAGGTACAACCGCAGCCGACACACGAGTGTAATGTATGTACATATGGACACGATGTGTATAATTGTGGCGGGCAAAACGTGTACGTTGACGCTATTAATGTAAATTAGTTGTCACTTCCGTGAAAGCGAAGCGTAAAGAATTTCGTATTGTAAATTCGAGATTGTCGGATCGCGTTATCGTGCAACATCGGCATTCGGCGGTAACGTTACTTACCTACTCCATAATATGTCACGGACATTCATGGTAGACAGCCGTCACGGTGTGCTTTGAAGTCATAATATCGAGTTTAAAAGGGTCTGCTGCAGTCGGTATGACTATGGAGCCAGTCAAATGAATCAACCCTATCTCTGACCAATGCCTAACTAACGATCGACACTCAACAAATCATAGCCAACTTAAAAATCAAACTTTCGTTCATTGCAAATGTTCATGCGTTATTGGGTATTTGTTCACGTGACCTGGAATTCACTTATTACTGCGACACTAGCGAAAACTATATTTATTTATTCAGGCATTTAAAGTCTCTAATAATTTTATAGAATGTGGGGGAGAGCTAACCGTAATTGGTCGAGAAATTAACTGAAATAACGATTTTGATTTGCAAATTTCAAAAAGCGATTTGGAACTATTTGCGATTGGTTTTCTAAATGTTAATGTTCGTTTAGAATAGATTCGGCAAAGGTGTTAAACTACACGGTTAAACTTAAAAGAAGAACTAATTTTTGTCGGGCCAGGGCATATTCTCTCACTGGACAGTGGACAAAGTATACATAATAGGTAGGACGGATTGTAATTTTAAAGACAGAATTTTAGATTTTTGTTTCGTTCTCAATATTAATATGTTCTTAACCGACGTAATTTTAGATTCTGAGCGGAGCGAGGAAGCTAGTGGTTTTACAATGGTGTTTATTTATTTATTCATTTTTTTTTATCTTGTATACAACATTTTACCAGAAGGAGTGCTTCGATTTCAACATAATATTATAGTACCTTATCTTTTAGCAAATCGGATCAAGATGTTACTTTAAAAGAAGTCATTTTTCGATTTTCTCAATAGTTATTTAATGGCACGGGAAGAACCACCAAGCAAATTACCACCAAATTACGAAAAACTGGATTTTAATTTCTAACGCTAAGTCACCGTAGAAACGAATAAAAAATTGTGACGAATTAGTTTTTTTTACAATATAAAATACCCAAATTGACAAATCATCTCTGTTCAAAATCGTTTTTTGTATACAATGATATTATATCATTAAATTTAATACAATCCATTATAATATTCAGTGACCCACTTACCCGCTTTTTTTAATAATATTTGTTTTTTTACAGAAATTTCAATGAACCCTAATAGTATTGTAGTAGGTATTTTTATATTTTACTTTTTTATTATTATAAAAAACAACGTAAACAGTTTTGGGAATATTAAAAACCAATTAAATTATAATATAGTGAACTATTGTTTTTGAATCAAAATCTGTTTTAAAAATTAAAATTATCAAACTTGCAAAGTCCTGTAGTTTTGCCTAAATTTATCAATATTCTTTAGCAGACATAAAATACCCCAAAGCGTATTTTTTTGTTTTAACGAACTCGGTATTTCAATAAATGCGGAATTTGAAATTCTCAGTAAAACATTGATGTAAGCAATTTAATAACAAACTGCTTATTTTATACAACGATTTCCCAACAAGCATTATTTTTTATAGCATATTTAATTATAGTTGTTTACATCTTAATACATTAAAATAGATAGAGTTTTTCAATGATCATCTATATCGGTATTATTATAAATATATTTTAGGTCGTTGGTGGTTATTAGAATTAATTATTTCAAAGGACCAATATTAGAACATGCCGCAAAACATTTCATTTTTATATGTGATATTTTAAACCGAGCCGGTCGTGCAAGTATTCATTTAGTTATTGGGTGTGTGTGTGTAACCACATAAATATAAATATATTTACCTTTGTTCCAAAAGATTTAATAAAAATATAATTTTGAACATGTCATTATGAATAATGAATATAGGTACGACAAGTTAAATAACTTTTTATTTACCGAAACATAAATATTTAGCTTACTAACTCTACGTAGGTATAATGTCTATAACATGAATATTAGGAAATACAATTATTTAAATTTATAAACATAATATTATGTATTTAGTACTTAAAATACGAATGTAAGTAAGGGAGGTAGTTCATATATTACGATTGTACTATACCAAGGTTGAAGCCATATTTAAAAGACAATATTTTAATTGAATTCGTACATTTGTGGTGTTATAGTTAGTTTTAAAAATTGAACACAATGATATCCTTTCAATTTTATTTATCCATAAAATATTAACTCACTATATTGTAATTTATATTTTAAACAATTATACTGCATTTTCATATTATGTTATCAAATATTACTATTATTATTAATATTGCATCAATATGTAGTTATCTATAAAGTCTATACATGGGATGAGTATTTATTTTAATCTTTGCATACAATATGTTTATTTATTATATTTTTATCATAGCTAATATTTTACTAATAATCATTAATTAAAATATTATAATTATTTACTATTTTAACTAGGTATCGTAATGATTGATTATATTGTATGGAAGTCACGACTTATGAATAATAAATGCTATAATGTATTATATAAATTGGGTCCAGTCTCGAACCAGTCGCGTTACCCCATTTATATACATATATTGTATACACATGTATTTATATTCAACAACCGCAAAATTAACCCCTGCGATGTCACCACCATAGTCAACACTCGACATAGCCTCAGTAACAGTCATAATATAAATCTTAATTTATTCATCTGATTCTTAATTTCGTTTTGAATTTGTAATTACTTTAAACGGGGATACAACAAATACTGGAACGAATACACCCCACAATGTCAATATGAATTCCAATCTACCGTGTAACAAAAGTACAAAACCGTAATAAATTATCTAGTGGCCGCGTTGCTATACGAATACGAACACGTAGATGTATATAAAACGCGGTTAACCTTTGATTGGTGTATTATTTAGCAAAGGTTGAGAAAATGCCCGTGACGATGTCTCTCCAGGATCAACATCACTAAAATGACCGGTCTCGCGGTGAGCCGAATGGGACGCGAATGGGCGAGAATAGTGTCTACTGTCAGAAAGTTTTATTCGTGTGACGTTAGTTGTATATAATAGATATTCTCTCCTGAAAGCAGCGATCTGACGAGACACCTGTGGATGAAGGAGCCACCGCTTATCGTGGACTTGACGAAAAATGTCACGATACTGTCAGTCCGGCGAGCGATGATGACAAGAATGATAATAGGTACCTATACCGGTACTTTAGTTTATGCCTAACATTATAACTATATTATGTTCGTTCTATACTCGAGAGTAATTATTGTTGCATTAAAAATATTGTCAAATTAAAAGAGTTTGGAGATTAAAAATAAAAATAATACGTAATAAAAATCAAATTATCCATATGATTCTAAAATTTGTTCACATTAATATATTTTTTTTTCTAGTTGAAATATTTATTACCGCTTGTATATAATATCAACTATCATATAGAATTTCCAAAACCTCTTAGTGCCTCGTACGTATTATAATATACCTACGGTATATAGTTGGTAAATTAATACATATTTTCTTTGTAATTTAATATTGTGATTTATAATCCACGAACTTTTGTTCATTGGGTCTCGAAAAAATAAATAAATAATTGACTATTTTTTAAACATTAAGGTCCGTATTCATAGTCGATGCTTAAGAATAAGTATTGCTCAAGCTATAGTTATTTTTTTAACTATCGAAATTGGCTTAAAAAATACTTATTCTTAAGCATCGAATATGAATACGGCTCTTAGTTGTATATATATAGCTTTAGATAAAATAAGACTATTTACCTCCAACCACACGGCACACCAATGTAACAGTTGGACTGCCTTCATCGACAACAATCACATTTCCGGAATTTTGTTGGTAATTTTCTGGACGATCTGCTCCAATAGAATTTCCATATTCGAAATAAATGGTTGGTCGTTCGGGAGCGACTGTAATACATAATACATAATTAAACATGTAAAATATGTTCTTAATAATTGTTTGTTTTTAAAGACACCAATACAAAAATGTTATTTTATATACTATTTCAATAAGTACAAATTTATTTAGTAAATTTAAAAAGCTCTATGGGTTTTACGGTTCTTAATAAAAAATACTCATTACTAAAATACTTAAAAAAGTTCTCACTGTACCTACTTGGAATTTAAAACAAAAAAAATTTAAATAATTTCATTAAACTTGCATTTTTAGTTGAAATGAGATACTTGACAGACATTTTCGTAGGAAAAAAAGAGCGTCCATCTGCGTGCCAATGAAACGAGATTCGTATAGACGTATACATATTATTTTTTTATTTGTTTTGTAAATAGGTCTTGTGATGTTATTTACAATGATGAGTGATTAATTTCAGATATTCAGATATAATCTTCCTTATGCTTAAACATCATTAGTAATAGTACTTAGGTATGAAAGTACCTAAACACAATCATTCAACGGAAACTGATCGAGCTAAATTAATAACAAATGAGCCTTTCCTACTCACATGTAAATATGTAATCAACCAAAGTCTGTCAATACCTGTTTGATTTTGATTAATTATAATTTATTAGTGAACCACCCAGGTACTTACTTAGTATAGTAATATACATTATGTTAAGTACAAACTTAATATTATTATCTATAGGTATTGTATGAAGCACTAACTTTCATATTTTGTTTAAACTATGATTTATGAATGATTTGTATTTAAAAATGCAGTAATTAGCGCGTTTAATGACTTGTTAGCTTGTAAAGTATCTGGCCGGGACTTCGACCCCCCCTTCCTAAACCCAAGTATGCCAATGACAGATGTTCCCTTAAAACTTTAGCAACAAACGATACAACATGAAGAGCGTTGAGCCCTCAAAAGTAATTATTTCCATCAGACATAAGTTTACATAAAACAGATTATTCCTTTCTCATATCCATCCTAATTTTTAAATTGGAGAGTACTACAATCAATTATGTATATAACAATTTACTTGCAAGAAAATATTTACATATAATTATACGATTATAATTTTACTTCATATTTTAGATTCTAAGTTTAGATAAGAAACTATGTAAGTATCGTTTTCACAGTGATAATTTTTTTTGTTTGCAAACAGTTTATCGAAAAGAAGTGTCTTCTAAAAGTTTCGTTCTATAATGACTCTATCGATTGAAAATCGGCCACAGATTGTACTTAAAAAGGTATTTTGGAGCTTCTTTAGTAGTTGCCAAGAGAAAATTATTATACGACTTCCAAGAAACTGAAAAAAAAATATAAATATAATATAACTTACAACAATACCTTATTTATAGGTACCAGTTTTGCCTTTTGGTTATTTTCTAACAATTTCACTGATAATAAAACCTTGAGATAATCGTTTATTAATTTTAGAACCAAACATAGAGATAATTTAATAATGATCCTAGTTTAAAAATGTATTTGATTTCATAAAGAAAGAAATTACTCTTATAAAATCACATATTTTTTTAATACTTGTAAGGCTGTAAATATTCATTTTAGATTGAAATTAAAATTTAAACTAAACTATAAGCGTTATCTATGCTGTGTGGGCACAAGCCAGTCATATTAATATTATTTTCTTGTGTGTCTACATTTCTTGTTATATTTTTTCATATTAGCTTAGAGTAAGTGAGTTTTAAAAATTACATCCAAACCGTACTTTTATTTCTCTTCATATGAGTGCAAAAGCTTATATTATTATTAGATTATTCTTTGTTTTATTTCAGAAAATTCGAGGACAGTCGCAACTGGATCATAATATCAATTAAAGTAAATAAAAATAGTATGTTTCTGTAAAAAAATTACCTATGACTGTTAGGTTAACTAGTCTGTTCCTGGTGGGGGCTTGCAGGAAGTCAATTCTGCATCTATATATTCCAGTATCGGTGGCCATAGCTCTATCCACTGTCAGATGATCTACTGTATCTTGGTCACCCTGTAATTGTTCACTGTTGACTGTGTGAAAGTATGCACGGTCACCAAATCCCATTGGTGAAGACCACCATCTCGGTGGATTCGGAACTTTTGCAGATGTCTGTCTTGTATCATACCTGCATGGAAAAACAAAAATAATAAATATTGTAACCAAATAATTATAAAATTAGTACACTATAGTCTATAATACACGAGTTAAAAAACACGGTGTCCTGTAAAAACATTACTATAATAAACCAATTCAACCGTTTTTTCCTGTCTCAAATAAATTGATAAATATTTTAGTCAGTTATTATTTTATTATATTACTAAATAATAAATATGATTAACGGAAAATGGATATTACGATAGTTGATAAGTAAGATATAAATACTTAAATAAAAAATTGTGTTTTTTTGATATACCTACCTTGTAAATAGCCATTTAACTAACTATATTTATACTTCCAAGCTTATAAAACCAAGTTATAGTTGTAGACGGTAATTCGTTACTTATACAGTTATAATAATAGTTATAATGCAACTTCAAATTACGAAATACTAACGATATCATACTTAAATTAATAGGTATATTAGAAGAATAATTTAGTCAATCGATCGTGCATTTTACACAATTTATAATTTCATTTGCATAATAAAACGTTTGATTTAGGTATTTACACCTATTAAGAGGACACCACACCTGCACGAATGAGTTATCCTTAAAAACGTATATTATAAGTTTATAACATTACACTTTTTCGTTTAAGAGAACCAATAGCCATGCCAACCATTAGCATTAGAGTGAATTGACCTATTATCAAAATTAAAGGTGAAATTATTATCTGTGTTTTTACGTTGAATTTTTACGATATTTCGATTTTTAAGTGAGTTAGAGTACCCATGTAAAATATTACAACATAAAAATGCTCATAACTAGCTACAAAATTGAAATATCGTAAAAATACAATGTACAAACACAGATGCCCTTACCTTAAAGTTTTATAATAGGTTAATTCACTCTTGTATAAAATCTAACAAAACAAAATTATTGGGTCTGTTGAACGCAAATTGTCTATATGTATTGTATACATTTGTAAGATGGATACAACGCATCCTCTTAAGGGTTAGTTAAATTATTTGTCTTTTATTATTTAAATTAGAGAAAAACATACCATTTTACATAATACCTCCATAGATGTGATTTAAATATTTACTAACTATATGACTTCAATAGTTTACTTTATTATAGCTTTAATTACAAACACAATAAAAGATATTAAGTTTGTTTTTTACTCAGGTATCTATGAAAATAAAAATGTCTGAGATTTCAATTATGAGACACAATATTGATATATATTTTATTTTTATTTTCTAACTAATTTTTTCAAGAATTTCAACAATACAAAATTAATTTTAATTTTCTAAATTTAAATGTACCAACTACTATTATAGTTTGACAATAATAATTTAAAAATATTTACAGCTTAAATTTAATCCCGACATTACGTACAATATTTTTGGGTTAAGCATTATGTATATCTACATACGACCTACCTAAGAGCATAATACAAATATATAATATGCGCTTATTCATATAAAAATGTAGATCTTTGTATTTTCAAAGTATAGTTTGATATTCAGCAGATAAGTATTAAGCATTATACATTATAAGTATATAGACTTAAGAAAATATGTATGCATAAACATTGTCTAAATATAAAAAAAACGTCCGGATTTTTATATTTGTAAAAGTTTATATTATAATATTTTATTTATCTAAATGTCCAGGTATAACTTATAGATTAAAATTAAACTATACTATTGTCATAAAACAAATTATATAAATATATTGTATATGTATATACTTTCTACCTACAAACCAAATTGTAATAAAATTGCCATAAAATAAAATAATTTTAAAATTGTCCACTTTTTTTAAATCCTAATAATATCTGTTAATCTTAATTTCATAAGTGGATAATTATTAATTACGCTCCTATGATACTGGGTGTATTGCGATTTTTCGTTTCACCTGTAGGTTACGTTACAAACTTATTATACTATTTACAATATACTAATTTATCCAGTAATGCAATATATATATTTAAAAAACAGATAAGAATTTCGAATATTATTTAAGATTGATTTTTCCAAAACGTAAAGACTGAATTGTCTGAATTGAAAAACGTTTTAAGTAGTTTCTCAAAGTTACCATAAGTAAAATATAATTATAATCAGATAATCTAAGCAAATATTATTTCAGTGATTTTCCGAGATATCCTTATATTGTTTGCACTTACCTATATATATATATATTAGCTCTGGCTATATATAACATATGTAGGTACCTACCCAAACAATAGCTTAACACAGTCGAGTTATACATTTTGACGATGTAATTCAAACATTTTGAAGTTTGGGGAGTAGATGTAAGTACTTGGCTGTTCCTAAGAATAGTATTTTAGTATTTTCAGTAAAGTGTAGATTTGCTTATGGTTCGTAATTGGTAGTTTATATGTAAAGTACCGGATTGTAGGGATTTAAATACAATATAAAATAATAATTGGATATGTTTGAAAAGTCCCTTTTATATTTTGACAGAAAAAAAAACAGCGAATGAAAATTATTTAGTACTTGCCTATCTTGATCTTTGAGAAAAAAGACGATGTTCAACGCATATAACAGGACAATTAATATACCCACTTAGTACATAGTTTTTCAAATAAATTAAGATTTTTTTGCTTAAATTAAACAAATTTTGTATGAAACAATGGAAGATGAAAGAAAAAAGTATAACAATTATATCTAGTCATGGTTTTATTTTTACTTAATGTTAGTTATGGTGTTGGACATATGGTTTTATAACCGCATTTTAGATGAAAAATAAACGACTGAATACTATTGTATTTTATTCATTAACTATCGCCACCATTACTCAACCCTTTTATATATATATATAATATAAAAAAAACTCATACGGTTTTATTTTATTTTTCACAATACACTACTTTTGAAATAATAATAGTAATGAAAAATTCGAATTTTTACAAGCGGTCAAAAATCTTGCATGGGACAGGAAAATGGAGCAAGGCGGTGTGTCAAAAGAATAGCAAAACAAAAATAAAATAAAACCCTTGTACACATACGATTATTGTTTGTCCCTATCACGTTATTGTTTTGTATGTTTTAACTCGATTATGTTCAGAGAATAAAAATATTGTATTCCTGGCTAAAATTCAATAAACGAACTTAACCGTTCCAACGTTATCAATGACAAAAAATAAAACAATACCAATTCATCAAACATGAGTAAATATGAAAACCGAGTCATTCGAATAAATATAGTATTAATTGTAACATGCTGTGTCATAACTCATAAATAACAAATTATTATAATATTTATAACGAATTGGCCAGGTAGTAGTTATTATTGTTGTTGGTTATAATTAAATTCGTATTACAGTAGATATCTTACAATCTAAACATAATAATATTACCACCAAAGATAAAATCACGAAGTGTATTAACAAAGTTGATTCAAAAATATTCCAGTAAAAATCAGTGGTAGAAATTTCATGATTATATTAAATAAAAACCCATGGAAATATTTTAATTTATAACTCATAGATATCTCATAGTTTCGTGACTAAGTATTATTAGCTTTAGATTTAAACTTTTCATTTCGCGCATTTATCATTAGTACATAAATAAACTGATATGAATGTATTGAAAGCGTGTCAACAGATAGCAATCATTGATCGCAACTAAATAAAAAAATGATAGTGAAAAACGATCTGATGCAAGTTGCTTATAGTACTCACGAGTCTAAACTATTTAACAGTTTTTAGAAATTAATCGTTCAACGAAAAAAAGGTTAGTTTAAAAATATAAAAAAAAGATGAAATTAGGTGATAAAATTATTTCATATACCTACACAAAGAAAAAGATAAAATATAAAATGAGTATCGAAACACTAAATTACATACAATTAAATTATAAGCTATTTAATTTTTTTCGTGTCAATCAATAATATTATTTGCATACTATTACAGAGAGAGACCGAAAACAGATTATCAACAGTCACTGTTGAATAATGATTAGCATAATTAATTTTTTTAATGTGTTGAATGTCCATTGTTTCATACTATTTTCAAAATTTGACGGCGATTAAAGTCAAACTAAAGTAAATTAACCAATCTATATAATAATAATTTAAAGCCTAATAACCAAATATTATATATTTTTTAACGTTCAGCAATGTTAATTTATAATATAAGAATTTGTTTTAGAATGATGACTTACACAATTTTCTCACTTTCACATTAAACATATTTTTTTAATATTTACAAAAATAACACTGTACAATAAAATCTACCTTAGTTAAATGTATAATTTATGGTAAAAAAAATTCAGAAAACTATTTACTTCATTAAAAAAAATGTAGGTACAATATATGCAACTAAATAATGGCTTTGTAGTTAAAATGAATAAAGAATATGAAAAAAAATAATTTAGGTTAGACACTTTATTTTATTTAAGAAACATATTGAAATTAAAAATAAAATGAATTTCAATTTTTAACCATAGGTAAAATTTTATTTATAGTACCAACGAATCAAAATAAAATCCAAACGATTATAGTTCCAAAAGTTGTAAGTTTTTTTGAAAGTATTAATTATTAATAAATACAAATGTGTGTAAAGCAATTCATATATTATGTAATATAAATTATTTTATCTGAATATATTAAATCAAAAACAATGTAAAACGTGTAAGTGTAAAATACAATCACGGATATCAGTTAGTGGTTATAATTAATTAGGTAACGAGAGTAAGAAATATTTTTAATATAGGATAATACATTTTTTAGTTTTGGTAATATTGATAATACCGATTACCTATAGTTTCAAAAAAAAAACTTCCAAAGCATAAATCCGTATTGGACCTATTGGACGTATTTTACTATTCAAAATTAAATTGTCTGCAGCCCATCCACTTCCCTAAGAGGAAAATCGTGATTACAAGGGATAAATTATGTACCAACTCCTATATTATATACCTACCAACTCTATAGCTTTAGACTCTGTACTAAAATAATTTATAGTCAACACTTAACACACCATTACTGACTCATAGTCAGAATGTATTACATGCATGTATATAAATTAAGTCAGTAAGGTATCCATAATAGATGGTAGAAATCAAATCGGTATAAAAAAAAACAATAATAAATCCGTTAGCTACTGTCAAGATGATAATATTTTTAATGACTTTATTCACAAAGCTATAGGAATGTATTATTTTCTTAATATGTTTCTCACTAAATATTTCAATATTTTAAATATTTTATATCAATATATATATATTGCATCGTAAGTATAATATGTAAATTATGCTACTAAAGGCAAAGCGAGTGTTGTATTTCGTTATTTTAAAGCGCGAGTAGTACTACATTTTGGAAATATAATGCAAGAATTTTCATTTTGTGTCTAATATTTTTTCCATAATATTAATTAATAACTAAAATCCTATAGTCTATACCTACCTGATATTAATTTATATTGATGTATTTATTTAATATATTATATACACACTGGTAGTCTTAAATACCTATTTATAATTAAATATTGTATGTCCTATGTTAATAGTATATTTTATTATTTAAAGCTGGTAAATATCCCATTTTATAGTAACTGAGAGTAGTATACGCCATTGGAAGATGATGATGATTAATATAACGAGTCGGCAAGCACTGTGCTAATATTTGACTGAACGTGGATACACAGACCGAGTACTTACTATTAAATCAACTGAATGTCATTAAAGCGACCAGCAAAATGATGGTGGACAGTAATTTTGACGGCGCAGTACCTACCGATAAAAGTTTATTATCATTGCCTTGGTTAGGGAAAATACTTGTTGATGTAGCGGACGATAATTTAATGATATACAAAACAATAACAACTAAAACGATAAAAAAGAAAAAAGAAATATAAACTCTGAAACGGTAGTGGCTGCCGAGAGATCGCCATATAAATGATACTAAGTGGAATACTTTAGTAGGAAATATTATAACCATCGGCGGGTCAGGAAGGTTAGATTATTATAGCACGGTGGGGACTAGCGAAAAAAGGAAAAAAATATATACGAATTTTAATGTAGAAGAGTATACGTGCACTGACCCAACTTTAAGGTAAATTATTATATAAATATTATTTTATTATACTATTAAAAAAATTGTGTTTTAACTACTCCCTCACTGATATATAATAAGAATAAAAATACACAATTGTCAACGACATTTTAATTAAAATTTCATTAAAGCAAACACTCCGGGTATATTGTTGATTTTTATTGACAATAGCTCGCATAATAGTATAACGGTCTAAGTTGCTGCAGCCTGTAAGTTATTGCTCGTCTATTGTGTGTATTTATCAAACAACTATAGTATAGAGGTTCTTCAAGAAAAAAAAATAGCTGCTAATACATCGCTATAATTAACGAAGTGCAGTTTAAACTTTTTAAGTACAAAGTTTCATTTCTATAACTATTGTAACCAAATTATGTTTATCACTATATTATCTCCAGTCAGTTTGGTATAAATTAAACATCAATTTTTTTTTATTGGCTAATAATTCAAAACAATACACATCACCGCAAACCAACTGAAAATTAAATCACAATATTGGTATTTAAATTATTAAAGTAAACAAATTTTTTTGTATGTTGTAAGCTGACAGATGTCAAAATTATTTTATCTAAAAAAATATGCAGTTCGTTAACTATACAATATTATACAACTATTATATACCGATTCTTCTTTTCTTTGGCATATTAAAATGGGTAAAATTAGATCTTTTGTCGCTTCTTATCTCTATCTATTGTTTTCTGTTCGATGCCATGCTGATGTTGAATGAGACATTAATACAGAGCTTTATGGAAGAGCTTTCCATATCTCGGTTTACTTTTATTGGAAAATTAAATCTGAAATAATTCGCCACGTATTGAGTTATTAATATTTTGTATACCTACATATTATATTTAGATAATCAGATAAGTGCTGAGGTGTAAGAAAAAGTTAGATTAAAGTGACTTGAATGAAATTAAGAAGTATAAACAATTGAATGACGGCAATTATAGCGGAAACGATAAAAAATTTCGTCAGGACCTTTTAAAGATTTTAAACGTTGTCTAAGTATCATAGAAAATTTAGGATTGAGAGAGCCAGAGTTGGATTAAAAACAAAAGGAATGTACTTTGAGAATGGATTATCGGAATAATTGGGACAGTTTGCAGTCTCATCAAGGATACTATGAACTGATATAGGGATTGGAAGTTTTTTCTTAAAGTATCTAGTGAATATCCAAAATTAAAATCGATTAGATGATAGAGTATGTTCAATATCACTTGATCAAATTACCAACTTATACACTTATATTTAAATTCATCAGTTAGTCTATTCCTACTGTCCAGTTACTACTAGTGGGTTTCAAGTCTATCTATGCCTATTATATTTGTTTTTCTTCTACCTTGATTCTTCACCAATCAGCCGTGGTCCGTTAGCTTTACAGTTAGGGTTGCTACTACTAAGTAGTGGTCAGTATCTCATCTGCTTATCAATAGCTAGATGCTACATCCGGAGACACTAATATAGTAGTTCCATTTTTTTTTTTTTATACGCTATTGAGATTTTTCTTGCCAATTATTCTTCTCATCCAATTTTCACATTTACCATTGTTAGTACGTGGCAAATGATTATAATAATATTTTGTACAGTTCTTAGGAAGATGAAACATATTCATTCACTTACGGTTTCAAATCATCTGAAGTTCGTTAACTGTCTATCGTCGTTTGTAATAAAATGCACGTCTTTCGTCTCTATATCCATAGTGAAAATCGTTTTTTTTTATGTTTAATACTACCCATTACGTAGTCATCTCGTTTTATGTAATACCGTAATGTGTAAATAATATTTTGTTATTTGATCAACTTTTATTGCCACTATTTTAATAGTGTTCTGCATTTCTAATAATCCTACTTCTGGTGCATACATTCCTAATTGTTTTCCTGTTTCTATATACATTTAGGTGATTTAATAACTAAGGCTTTTTTAGAATTTTCTTAAAAAATAATAATTTAGAGTGATACGTCGTTGGCCCATAGACAAACTTTTATTAATGAAAGCTCAATTGTTTGCTCATTCAAAATATCGGTGATATAATCGTATTTTAAAAGTTAATTAAACAATAATTTATGAACATGAGTACGAAAATATTCTGTATACAGATAGGCAATAATATAATATAGTTATAGAATTATTTAAAATTAAGTAGGTACCTATATAAATTATAAATTATTTTTTAATCAACAGTGGTATTAATTTTTGATAATACCACGATAGTTACAAAATTACTTCTACATTTTAATAAATAATGTAAATTTAACAATGATGTAAAAATAATAATTATAGAAATAATATTTAAAAAATGTTGTTTATTTTTTATTTCTTAAAGAATACGAACTTAGGGACACTGATAATTATTCTTATAGCAACCTTATTTTAATAACTATCAATGTAATATAATATATATAATATCGTGGTTTATTAATAGTTAAAACGTTATCATTTTTAAATGATAAACTCTATAGATTCTCTACATAATTATTTGTTATTTATAACTTAATTATTAAGATACTCTAGATTAGAGTAATTTAATAAACGAAACTTTTCCTAATAAATACACACATATCGATAAAAAAATAATAAATTACTTTTAAAACAATTATACATAATATAATTTATAAATACAATTTGTCCTATTTTACTAAATTATTAAAAGACAGACAATCGTGTAAAAGAAAATCATTTAGTTAATAATTGAAACTCTATCATTTTCTATTCAATAGCTTACAATATAAAATAAATAAAATAAGTTTATAAAAATAAAGAATAAAAATAAAATTAATAATAAAAAAATGTACACTGAACTAATAATAAAAAAATTGTCTGTGACTCACGTTCAAACATTAAAATATGTTGTCATATATAAAATGAAATGTAAAAGTGTAATGTATGTGAATGTAATGTGATAGTAATTGTTTTGACATCCATATGCATCCGCTTTTGAATGTAAAATGTTTTAATGGAAATCATATCTGTTTAAATGGTTTTCAAATGTATTTAAATCTCCAAAGACTGAAGAGTTAATACCACAAAAAAAGTTTATTTATTTCATTATATTATCTGTTGAAATATATTATTTGAATCTTATTTAACCTCGATTTATTCTTCCGAATAAGTGATTGATAAAAGTACCATCAATGACGTAGAAATTATATTTACTTGAAAAGGGGATTTTATTTTATATTTGATTTATTTGTGACTCATAAATAATTTGAAATTAATTGATATATTATTACCCTTCAGTCTTAGTAATAAATATCTACATTCTATTGTCTATAACTCAGGTCTCAATATAAAAAAAAAATAAAAAACTAATTGTTTATTTTAGATTCTGAGCGGAGGAAGGAAGCTAGTGGTTTTACAGTGGTGTTTATTTATTTATTTTTTTTTTTATCCTGTATACAAAATTTCTACCAGAAGGAGAGCTTCGATTTCAACATATAGTACCTTATCTTTTAGCAAATTGGATCAAGATGGTACTTTAGAGAGGTTATTTTTCGATTTTCTCAATAGTTATTTAATGCCACGGGAAAAACCACCAACAAATCACGAAAAACCGCTAAAAATAGGATTTTAATTTCTAACGCTTTGTAGATCACCATAGAAACGAATAAAAAATTATAATATTATAATATTAATAATTCAACTTCCAGACTATAATAAATAATAGCAATATAAAATATCCAGACTGACAAACCGTCTCCGCTCAGAATTGTTTTTCTTATACAGTGATATTATATCATTGAATTCAAGTTTAATACAATCCATTATACATTGATACACTTGTAAACTACTGTACAGCAGAGCAACATCCACTTACTCGCTTTTTTTTATTTTTTGTTAATTTTATAAAATAAAAGCTTATTTTCACTCTTAATTAGATAATTCATTAAGTATTTCTTCCAGACAAATAAAATTGTATTGTGCGATGGTCGATGAATCACAACATGGCTGTGAATTTGATTGACATTATATTAGAATTTATTAATATACGTAAAATCAAGATCTGTAATAATAAATATAAGTGGTCGATAACCAAATTAAAAGTTGAACTAAGCTTATATTGATGTTCGCAAATGTTGAAATTTTTATTTCTTATCACTGTATTTTCAACCGATTTGATATTGTTTTGCTCTCCGATTTTAATATAATATATTATATTAATATAATAATTATCATGAAATTTTTTGTGGTAGGGGGGGGGGCAATAAACAACCTACCTCCCCCCCACTGAGCATAATCTTTAATTATTATTCGATTTTAATTTAGTAAATAATGATATTTTATAGATTTAATCGGGAAAAAATAACAATGGAATAAACATTTTTCAATGTAATTACAAAATAATTAAATGTTGGTTTTCCATCCTAGTATTTAATTTTTAAAAATAACAAAAAATACAACGTATTGTTTTTTGTAGAATAAATGAAATGGAATGCCTTAAGGTTAATGATTAAGTATGATGAAGTGTTTATAGCTTATAGTTGTGCTTTGTTATGTTATTTTGTATACTTGCTTTTGTTTGATTATATTTTTTTATCTCGGTAGAATTTTTTCTAAATGTTAAGGCTCACAGAGTCATCAAAAACATTAATAGCTGTTTGCAGGGATGTATTCAACGGGTTACAATGATATACAACTGTTTCCAGAATCATCATTGAGAGATTTAATATGATAAATTGAAAAGCTTCTGTGGTTTTTGCTCGCTCATTGATTTTAATGTAATTAGGGATAGGGTTTTAATGTGATACCTAGATAAAAAAATATTTTGATTTAAAAATTCCAAAAATAACACTTAAATTAATAATTCTGTTGAGCCTTGCGAATAGTATATTATAGTTGGACCTTTTCTTGAAATAGTATGCATTTGAAACAGATTATTAGGTAGCATGGAAAGGATCATGTCAGAAAATCCAAAAAAGATACAATTGCATTGAAATCCAAGACTTAGTGATAACAAAAATAAAATTGTTCATCTTATAAATCTGTACCAGTATTGGTTAAGTGAGTCGTTTGTCTTATAGATGTCCCTTACAAAAACTAAGGGTGGTTATTTATTGTGTTGTCCTAGGCAGTGGTCGGTATCAGAGCTTTTTTCCACACTTCTTATACCTATACAGTGGTATAGACGTATAGTAGACATCATGCTCGATGATCGTGCAAACTGCCATGTCAGGTTTCTACAGGTGGATTGTATTATCATTCAGATGTCGCCTTGGGAAAAGAAAACCGTCACCATCGCATACAAGCCATTATGATAACAGTAATAACAACATCGCTCCAGTGTGTGGGTATAAACGTGCATTTTACATTTGTATTATATTTTGTGCACGCATGGAAGACAGTTCTGCGGGGGCTGGATAAGGGGATATGTGAAAACCTGAGGGGTTGTCGGAGTAAAGTTATGGGTAAAAGAAACCGAGGTAATAAATAAAGCGGAACAGACTCGTGTAGGTATATGTGTCTATGGTGAGAGAAAATATTAAATGTACAAACTTGGTGTACGCCTGTCGGTGTCGGAGGCCGCGTAAAATACGTGTAGACAAATATACACGAGTGTAGTACCACTGTATTAAATGTATAGATTTGTTGTTATATTAGTTTAGGGTGGAGCTGGAATGGGTGAGGGTGGGTAGAAGAGGTAGACAAAGTATTAGACGGTTTTTGCGAACGAGTGGTGCTAGTGGTGGCGGTGATGGCGGGTTGATCCCCAACTCCCATGAGTTGCGGTAAGTATATATCATTCTTTCAAATGTACCTTACCTATCTCATAGACGTCTATTTTTTTTTTCGTTTTTTCTACCTCTTTGTTGTAAAAATTGTATGGTGAAAATATATATCTAAACACAACGATGCACTAGGTTTTTTTCTCGTTAGTAGATCAGTAGAATAAAAAGGTACCTATTCGGCTAAACCTACCCATTTTGATTTACTAAAAATACTTATTTCATAAACAACTGGTCTCATTGAAATTACGTAAAATTATTAAATAGTTTATTTGTTATTATTTTTGAACTTATATTATGATTTAAGTGAGAATTCATCAATTTTATAATTACATTTTAGGCACCTATTTATTATTAACAATAGGACGTGTATTATATAATTTTAAATCATTAAAAAGTGTTTTAATGGATTTATAATTATATTATGAATTATAGCCCTATAATATTATAAATGTATCTATATTCTATATTGAAGTCTGAAAGTACTTTAGATATGCATATGTTACTGTACCAAATTTAATGGATTGCAATTTATATCAACTTTGTTTGGAATAAAATGTATTTGGTTACAATATTGTACTTTGGAAAACCAAAAACCTATTCTAACCATAACCAAACAATTTTTATAACAAAGTTTTTAAAGTTTATCGGTAAATTTTAAGCTTTACTTTCACGTTGATATTTTCTACCCGTAAATATATTGTTTTTCACAACATTTTAATTTGGTAAGTACCTTTGACGTTTTAAATCTTAAAGAATTTAAGTTTTTTTAAATTTTTGAAAATTATGCATATTTAAGACTAGGTAATATAATATTTCATACAATGAGTAAATACATTTATTTATTTTTTATAGTAATTATTTATAGTTGTTGTAGTTGCTTTGAATTTAAATATAAAGTTAATATAATACTATGCACTGTAGTAATTTAACTATCAACCAGAATTATAATAATTTAAATATCTACGTAAATACTGAGGTAATTTGAGCTTCACTCAGAAGTCATTTGTTCGAATGTGATGATTTTCTTTTGCTATCAAATTATAATAATAATAATAATATAACACCATCTTCTTTCAAGGTGATCAAAGTGAGACGAGTGTGCCGACATTCTGTCCTATCTCCTGCCCTTTTCCATTTTTACGTCTATCATACACTTTTTGAAGGTTGAAATCAAATGTAGAATTAAATATATGGTAGGTATAGTTACTATATAGTTACTAATACGTCTCGAATGTGATAGTGATTACCTAGTGAGGACTGAGGATGTAAGTATACCTAACTTATATTTCAACGGGAAAATTAACTACATATAGAAAGGATAGAATACCTAAGGAGAACAACAATATCCTAGATTTTAGAAATCTTAAATTAATTAAGTTTAATATAAAATATGCATATAATAGTTAAACGCGTTCAACCAATCCAATGGTATGCTTTGAAGTGCTTAATTATTTTTGATAGGTAAGCCATTTAATATCAAAAAACAGATAGGAAATGTGAATTTTTCACACGTTGCATTATAATATTATGTACGTCATTGCAACCGTTTTAGGTTCGTCACTTTATAGTATACGTCACGTTATACTATACTTCATTAATATTTCAATTTTCAAAGTAACCATTTTTTCACATTCAAAAGATGAATACGAGTGGGATCAAAGAGTATAATGATTATATTGTGTTGATTTTGTGCAGACGCAGGGTTAGCAGATAAAGTGTTTTTTGCGTATTGTTATTAGTAAAAATGTATTACTATTTACACTCGTATTTAAAAATATACCACTCGACGACATCACGAGCCAAAGGGTATTAAATGATTATGTTACAATATGAGGTAAATAAATATGAGATATAAAACATTAGTGTTAAAATTGTGTGAATATAATACCACCTATTAGAAAGAACAATATACCAACAAGGAATTTTTATATTTTACACAGCTGTTAGGTTAGGTACGCTTTACACATGATTTTAATTACGTAGGTATATACTTTATTGAAGCCGGATGGTTCCAGGACGCGTATTGCTTTTTGTTTTACAATGCTGTGTTTATTTTAGATCGTTTACAAATTTTGTGCTAAAGAACTTTTAAGGTAAGTTATAGGTGTATAGGATAGTGTATAGGTTAGTATATAGGTTTCACCGTAAGCCGTAAACAAATTGTCAGTAAATGAACCTTAACATTTTTTTATTGGTAATAAATAATAATAGTGTATAATATTTTTATTTAGTTCTTTTATTATGGACTCAATAGTAAACTGATATTAAATAATAATATTTTCGTAATATTCTAAACGGTTAAATAAAAGTGGCTGTACTTAAATATATTACCATGCATATTATTCTAATATTATATTATATTGGTTTACCTTTATAATAATATTATTTTAGACGCCCACCTCAATTCGTGAACTAAATATTATTAATACAATATTAGTGTGTACCTACTTGATGACAATTGAAATGAGCGGTCATTCAATTTTATGATCGTAAAAAAAAATATCGGTAAAATTTACGTAAATTTACCAAACTGCAGCTGGCATGCCATCTCTAGTAGATACCTACCTAGGTATTAGGTATAGTTATTGTACCACTCAAAGTGTATTATTAATAAATCGGACACTTTAACCGTAACGGTTCATTTTTATAAGTAATTTATGTTTTATATTCATGAACTAATTACAGTGTTATTATCACTAATATATTCAGTAAATTAATATTATGTAACATTTTTGAAATTGTGTTTTTCTCAAGAGCTTAATGTATAGATAACTACTCCATGGATTGGAAGTCAAGTGTATAATATTGGTGCTTAATATAGAAATACAATTATTGATTTTTTTTAATACAAGCTCAGAATCGTTTTTCGATTATAATAATTGATTCTATTAATTCTACTATTGCTTTAAAATGTATTGTAATGCATGCACCACTATTATAGTGTATAGAGTCAAGATAATTATGTCCAACACCAGAACTCTCTGTATCTGTTCCGACATATTTTTATACTGTCTATTTTCAATTGATAACTTTTTATTCCTTTTAGTTTTAAGAATTGAGATATTAAAACAATATGATGACCTGCTTACACATTATTCGTTTCAATGTGTATATCTTGATATTATAGTTTTAGGTAGGTATACTTACTCGAAAATTATTTAGGGAATATTTAATATTTTAAGAACGTCTGATGAACAATACTGTTACCTACCAGCTGTACAAAAATATTTGCGATTGATTCTTATTGTCTTCGAATGTGTACAAAGATTACTAGACAGTGCTAAACAAGATCAAATCAAAACGATAGTGCAATAAACACACCCAATCCATGTCATAGTCTGTTCCGATTATAATTTACGTTGTACCTACATTCGTGCAGGGCGAAGTTGGAAATGTCAGAAACTGTGTTTTTTTTTTCGTAAAAAGAATAAGCGAGCCATACGATTTAATGCCTAAACTTCGAATTCATCGCTTTAACTTAAGATTACAAAATATGATGGTATGAAAATAAAACAAGTATACCAGTCTTCGTCTCGACAACCGCACAGGTATATAATACGAGGTATACCGGCGGTGTCGCCTGCACGTACTATACCGGCAGTACTGGTTCGTTTCGTTATTAATTCGATTGCGGGGGGGAAAAAATGAAGTCGACGCGCAGTCAGCGTCTATTGTGTCTCGGTGCGCCAAACAAAACCAGCGTTAACGTTTAAAACAATAAAATAGTTTACGTAGTATAACATTAATTACTATTAAAAGGCTTCATCGCCGCTGGGTGAGAGGTGGTGATTGCCGCCGGCGGCAGTGTTGGCGTGACGAGTTTTGCGTGCGTGCGTGCCCCTATTTTGTACTCTCGCTGTCACCCGGTTACTATAATAATAATATAATATAATACAACTCTGTTGGCGCGCACGGAAAAAAAAAATGTGAAAAAAACGGAGAGAACCACCGTTACGACGGACAAGGCGTGTGTACATAGTATCTCTGCCGACCCCCTGACCGGGGGTGGGGGGGATATTATTATTATTACTATTATATTAACTAGGTATAGCTGCTAATTCTGTTTTTCGGTATTATTATATTATACCAGTGTATATACAGTGTTGTTGTACCCGTGTCGTGTTTTCACGCACTCATTAAATTCTTGAACAACACTTTATAATAGTAGGTAATACAGTGGCGGCGGCGGCGGGTGCCGCCAGAACCAGTGAAGGCGATATTATTATTATTATTATTATTACGATAATAACCCCAAAACGCGATTATTATAATCGTATAGTTGTATAATATATAATAATAAAACCATAGCAGCAGTACCTAATACCTATGAAATAGTTCTTTCACTCGTGTCGGCCCTTCCACCGACTGTATAAATAATATGTAACTATACTGCGCTCGGAGCGGTTCGTCTGTTGCTTTTGCCCGTACGGAACAGGCAACTTCGCCGTCTAACCACAACGGGGCATTTTATTCAAACACCGAAAGGGTGGTTAATTTTATGAACATACCCACCACTAGTTGCGGCTCGTTTTTGTCATCATAATCCAGCCGAATCGTAAACGTAATAATATAATAAATGAGATATATTTTATCATAATAACATTATTCCTCCCGACACGCCGAATAACCGAAACGGCTATTGGCATATAATTTAAAGGCGCCGAGTGGGTAATAACATAGTTGATATATTATATAATAATATATAAAGCGATTGACGGAAACCGTCGAGGTGGCTGAGGCGAGGGACCTTATATAGACTTGTCAGCCTTTATTTTTATTGAATACCGTGCGTAGAGCGTTCCGGATGCTTTTTTCTTGTATAAGTAATATGAAGTATCTACAGAAATAGATGATTTGAGTGTTTCAATATTTTACTCGTATGTGTACAAAATACATCAAATGTACCGTAAACACTACTTTAAGTACTAAGTGATACACGATAATGACAAATTTCATTGGAATTACTCAATTTAATTATTTGTTTGAACCTTCGTCAAAGCGATAACAATAAATAAATATTTCTTTACAGTTTAAATGGACGATATGAATAGAACATTTTTTTTAATGACTACCTACCTACACACATTTTATATTCTTGTTGCGATCAGAAAAGTATTTTATTTAAACTGTCAAATTTTTTTTATTTGGATACGATCAAATTTTTAGTTACACTGCAAGTTATAATACAATTTCTAGAACCCAATTTATCTAATCAGATAATATTTCAAAACTTAAATCTATATTTACCAGTTTATAGCAGGTGAGAATTTTTATTTTGATAAATGTTCAAAACGGTCTGTTCATATTATAGTCAATAATATAGTGTAATATTGTTAACGACGAGATTTTTGTAGCAATATTGAAGACGTGACGATCAAATAAAAATTCTAATCATTTATGGGATTGTCCTTTATTTCAATTTTGTATGTCACTTATAAATAATAAATTGCTGATTATTAATTTTGTATGTACCTACCTTATATATTGTTGGACATTTAGAATTTAATAATAACATTAAAAATATATAATGATCTATCTTATGACTGTCTCACAAATTCAAAAGTATATGATTACAAATTAAAAAGCTATCACATAAAACTACAAATACAGACTCGAAGGTTAAGTCCCAGGCTTGTCATAGGGGATAAAGTGTAACTGAGTATCAACCTAAATCAATTTTTAAGATATTTTAATGTATTTACATTTACTTGTTACTGCTTTTGTTTTTGGATTACCAGGCCTACCTACCTACGTTATTAAACGTATTTTCACAGAGCTTAAAGATTAACATTTTTTGTTGTATAAAAATAAAATTGTTAACAAAATTCGAGTGGATGTTATGTAATAAGTAACCACTGATGCATATAGATCTTTAACCCTGTGAGTAATTAATAATCACAAATTGGTAATTAATTGATCATAATAATCGATAGTCAAACATTTTTAACAACAGTGTTGATAACTGATGAGTGATAACAAAATTAATCTATTATAAAATAAATACCAGTAATCGGTATTACCTGCGAAAGTCTACCACCATCGCACACTTATGGATTAAAGTAAATATATACCAAATAAGTTATTAAATGTTGTTGGTTTGTGGTAATACGGTTGAGGAGATAATATCTAATAATGGTGGTGTTAGGGGGGCGCCCTATTTAGTAATCATTTTAATAAGTAATAACTTAGCTTTTTCCAGTTGATTTGAATAATAATACGTTATTTTTAAATTTCGAATTCTATAACTTAAGATCAAACTTATTATTTAATTAATAATAATTGTTTTTGTTTAATTACATTATATATACAATAATTTAAAATAAAATAAACGAATAATTTTAACAAAATGTTTAGTTATTATTAAAAAAATTGAAAAATCATTATGTGTAGCACAGGTGGTAATTATAAATAATCATTTAACTTAATTCTAACGGAGTTTTGTCAATATTTTTCTCCATGTTAACTTCCAACTTTTACAGTTAATTATATTATTCGTAAACTAATAACTTAAAATTAAATGCATTGTATACTTCACACAACTAACTCAAATTAATTTTTTTATATTTCCACCTTTGAGTACTGCAGTGTTGTACAGTCGTATATCTATTTCGTATCTGAGATATTCATCCAAGTCAAAACACTGAACTTATAATACTATTAGTTATATTTTGATTTCTAAATAAACCGTTAAAAATAATAATATATATAGATATATATCTACTTATATTGAGTCCTATGAAACGCTTTTTTTTTTATAAATATTAGATGTTTTATGATATATTTTATATGAAAATTGATTCATTAAAAAATGTATTTTTTCCTTTTGTGAAATCTAGTTTAAATTATAGTTGTAATGTTGTACAAACTCTTCGAGAAGAAAATGTGATAAAAATGTTTGGAATTTTGATATATTTAATATGCATAAAATGTTTATTAGTTATTAATAATATTAGTATACTCATATTATCCGTAGAAAGTCTTAACATACCTAATTAAATAATAACTTGTACCTATTACATGAACATAGATTATAATGGTATGCATAGTATCTGTTTAAATATAACTTGTACACAATTATTTATTATGAAGTGATTTGAATGACCTTTTATAAGCGTTTTAAAGTTAATTTATTTTAATAGCTTTTCGATTTCATAAAAAAATACTTTTATACAGTATGCCTGCACGTTAATTTTTTCTTGAATACTATTAGATAAGCTTATAAAGTTCGAAATATAAATATTAGATTGAATTTTCAAGTCATAAAACTATTTTAGTTGGAATAATATGGTAAAAATATATGAAAAGTACGGTGTACAGTAGATAATAAATTCATAATAATAATATATTATGTGTGATAAAATTATGTGGCTGTTATCGTAAAATAATGAAACATTTTCAATTTTTTAAACTAAGTTACAGTACAATCTATAACCAATTCAATCAAGTGATTTGAAAACGTGTCACAACAATGTTTTTTTTTTTATTATCACGCACTCAAGTTAGCAAGAAAAAATATATTCGTTCTAACCACGATAGGTTATAAGTTATAAGTTATAATCTACCAGAATACCTATGTGACTGTAATTAAAAAACCTGCAATATGTGCACAAAAATAAAAGTTTTGTGTTTTAAATATAAAACGAAATTCGTTGAACAATTTAGGGAGTTAAATAAATTGTTCAAATGAAAGAATTTAGGAATCTCACTGTATTTGTGCAATATACCTAATATTACGATAACAATAGGTATTATTTTTGAAAAATATTTGTTCTATTTATTATGTAGGTATATTTAAATAAATAATAATGTTATCAAGTTGGAATAATGTAATTAGTAGACCTTTAGTTGGTCTTGTAAAACAATTATTTTTAGATAATTGGACTTTTAAATTTTACTCATAATAAAGAAACTAGATTAAAGTAACCAACTTTTTAAGACGTATACACAGGGGAGCAATTACAATGAAAAATCTGGGGGTGTTGAAGCTCTCTATTTTTTCAGTTAGTCTTATGATCATATTATATTATACTATCATACTATCTACCCCTCCCCATCCCATACACCAGCAATCCAATAACTATATGTCTATATATATAAAATAATGACTTTGTACCTAGCGACATATTAATTTATTAATATAAAATAAGAACTGATTAACCATAATTTATGGTATTACTATTATGAGGGTGCTGATTTCAAAACTGGTTGTATAACATAGCTGCTAATCCAACAACCAAAGCCCCTTGCTCTCCTCCCCCCCCCCCCCACACTAAATTGTACCTATGCGGTAACAATGTCATTAATCCAGAAATTAACTGAAACAAGAAATGTATGGAATAGCATTTAAATTAACTTTCAACTATACATCGCAATATAACCGCTCAAGTGCTCGACATTCATTTAGGTACTGAAGTAAATTATGTTTTTAGTATTTTTATTAGTTTATCCTAGATATTGTTATTCCGAAGAAAATGTTTGAACACATGACATAATATCATATTTTTTTTTTTTATCCTTAAATTGTCTCGTGAGTTTCATAAAACGCACAGCTGCGGTATTTTTCTTAAGAATTCAAATTAGCCAACGGCCATTTTAATTATAAAACCTATATTGCTCGCAAAAAGGAATCATCTCCTACAGTGGAGCTTTGTAATCTATCTGCAATACTGCGACTATATTTTTTTAATTCACCGGCACAGTTTTTTTACAAACCCATTTGTTTTTGTTGGTTTTTTCGTTTATTTTTTTTTTTTGTAAGTTAACCTCTTCCCGCATACACCATGGTAGTACCACCCCGAGTAGTCGAACGGCAAACAGTGGCGGCGGCGTACATGTAAACTCTATTCGGCGATTATCATCATACCGCCATAGCAACAAAGGCAGCAGTGGCATTACGCCACCAACTGTGATACTCCTCGGTGTGCACGCCGACAGTAATTATATTGCGTGGCCGTAGCGACCACGGGGAAAATTTAACGGCTGTGTGAACACCCCGCAGCGGCACGCGATCTCACGCTAAACAACTCTTTCTCGTATAGGTACCGCCGGTGGTTATTTTAATCGAAACCATAAATACACACAATATATTCACACAGAATTATATTATGTGTGTGGTGTACGCGTTTGTATAACATTATATTTAGCGCGAGGCTCAAAAGACGATTTCAAAGTAGAATGGCGCGCGCAATAACAGTCGCTGCGCCTATGTCGAATACAATTAATTAATAAATACTTATAGCAGGCGCCTACACGTAATTATATAATGATGAAATTAACGCGAGACATTGTGATACGGTTTAGAATTAATTATTAGAGTAAATATTTATCTTGATTAATAATAATTATACATTATTCGATTGGAATACATCGGCTGTAGATAGAGGTATACAAAGCGAAAACTGCGAACATTTAATGACAGATAAGAATAGCAAAAACGTAAATGAAGGGGTAGGGAACATATTTTACGATTAATTAGCGGAAAGTACAAAAAAGATAATTATTGAGTAAGTCCGTGTAAGAAAAAAATACCGAAAGGAATAACAGGGTAGGTTATAAAATACTGAATTATGAAAAATCGAAAGAAATAACATTTTGCTAATTATGTTTTTTTCACACACGAAGAAGATATCGTATAAAACAATTTTTCCAAACATTTTATAGGTAGGTACATTAAGTATTGATTTTCGTTAGTTTAATATAGAATATTGTGTACATTTTAACTGCACGTTTTTATTTTGTTTAATAAAAATGTTATTTTAGAATGAAATACAATACATTTCAGTTTAGAACAACATGATTTTTATTAATACAAAAAGTACATTTTGTATCGTATTATATACCTATGTTTATCTGTTCTCGTAGCTATAATGATTCATGTACTCATGTCTAGTAGTTTTTTTAAATTTATATATGTGAATTCTGCTAAAACCGTACTTAACGATTGTGGAAATTGTTCAATAATAGAAATCATATATGTTGTAATTATTTAAACAAACTGTATTCTGATTAATTAATTAAATTTTGAAACAATTGAAAAATAATAATAATAGAAACGATGAGTTTAAATTAGATTTTTATTTTAGGGATAATATATACATTATAGTAATGGTAAAAAATCACGACAATTTCAATGATTATGCACAGGTCTTAATATGTATGTAGGTATAATCAATTGTGTACCTAATCCATTAGACATTTTAATCATAATAAATTCTTAGTTATAATTTTAAAATGTTAAGTATTTTCGATAGTATATATAGGTAGTGTAGGTACTCTATAGTGTCTAATAATTGTTAAGAACCTGAAAATAGGGTTGTGAGTTATTAGAGATATTTTTATTCGCATATTTCGATATTTTTGATAATATATATAAATATATAATTGTTTGCATTTTAGGTTTTTTTTTTATTTGATATCCCTTGAAATATTTTGTTTAACAATTTGCGACATTTAATTTTTAATTTTAATTTTTTTTGCATTATTTTATGTTCTGAGAAATTGTGTATGTTTTTATTTGTGTCTGACTTTACTTTTAAGAGTAGTAAAATTTTTGAGGGTGGTTTTTGGTAAATTATTAGATCAATTCAATAGAAGTCAAAAAAATTTACAGTATTAAGGAAAACTCAAACAAAATTTAATAAAAAATGGAAATATTTACGCAATACCAGATTTTGTTACTTTGTAGAAATTTAAAACAGATAATCAGTACAAAAGTAGGTAGTTGATATTTTCACGAAAAATTTATATGAGCATTTTATAGAAATGGTATAGTTTTAAAATGATTTTGGTTTTTTCCATACTTAATGCTTATATTATATAGTTATATGAATTGTTTAACTTTTTATACTTTGTTTTTAATTGTACGATAACATTTTTATTTGTAAGTCAAAAAGCTTGAAAGTTTAAAATGTTATTATCGACGTTCCTTCTAAGTTTTTCTTACGGAAATTAAAAAATATATACATAGTCACAATTTAACTATAAGCAATTTGAAGTTCAAAAATTTCAAATAATTTCAATGTTACAAATTCTAAACAATTTAAATTTGAATACATTTATAATTTGTAGGCATCTACCTTGAATTATTTTTTCGTCAACTAAATATGAATTATTTTAATAAAACTTAATGCTATTTGTATTTTTAAAATATTGATTTTTTTAATTTTTAAAAAATGTTAAATGCATATTTTAGTTAATTTATTTTATTACTGGTAAATAATTTTTTAAATTTTAAACGAATGTTTTAAGATTTTAAAGTATATTTTAAATAATCTCATTCATTTAATATTATATAATATTTATAATATTAAAATATATACCTATAGGTACTATAGATTTAGATCACTCATTTAGGAAGTTGGAAAATAATCTATTAGTTCGATTGTTTGCTTCTGAAAATATTCATTCAAAAATGTTTAGTAAATATATTGATATAAAACAATTTTTAAACTATGAATTATGAAATGAAAAGGGTTTATTCGAAAAAAAAGTTATGAACATCATTTATTTGTTTTATGTTTGTTTTCTATTGTATGGTTAGTAGCAAAAAACTGTTTGAATGAAGTTAACAATATGCTTACATATTTATATCTTAACCGACAATAAGTTTTGGGATTGAAGTCGGTCATTAAAAACGAACATTTTCGTGGTTAGTGGTTTGGTTACTTTAATCAACAATTTATTTACAACTTAATATTACGTGTGACAGAGTGTTGAAGACTTATTGCATAAAAGTATTGCAATATATGTAGCTAAAAAGCTGTATTCTGTCATGTACAGAGTAATAATTTTTTCAGGTAACACTGGAACAGTACATTTTTCGGACAGAATACGTTGGATTGAATCAGGGGTTGACATTCTGGTAAAGGGTACTTACAGTTTTATACAGTGAATTTCAAATTTTTAATTTTGCTGGTACCCATTGCAGCATAATATATAGTTGCGTGCTGCTTAGTAAAACTTGTAAATTTATTAATAGCAACACGTATTTTTGGTACCTTATTTGGACTATTTATTTTTTAAGTAATTTATGCTCTCAAATCCAAATCAACTGGATTATTTAAAATTTTTAATTGAAACATAATCTTTTTAGATTTATTAAAATGTTGATAACCATGACTGTTCGTAACAGCCGTTACATAATAATAAAGCTTAATTAATTATTGTGATTAATAATATTATTATTATTACCTATTATTAATTTGTTTTTAATGTTGTAATTTAATATTATTTAAGTAAGATACTATATATTTAACAATACTTAAACAAATTAATATGCATTGTGTTTAATTTGATTTGAATAGATCGGAAAAACATATTTACCTACCTATAATTAATTCTGAAATGGCTTCTATTCAGTTAATTTTGATTTTAGAACCATAGTTAAATTACCTAACAAAATAGACATTCCCAAATATGGTAAAAAAATAGATTCAAATAATATTCTCTAAACTAGTGTTGAATACAAATCTGTGATTACCTCTTTAAAGAAACGGTATTTCCACAAATATTTAAGAGGCGATTTAGCAATTTACATTGTATGATAAAACTGAGATTAATTAAAATTAGTTCAATCACTAATTAATTAAATTTGTTATTTACAAAAAAGAAATATTAATTTTAAATTTAGTCCCAATCATCGTCATAACCTAACTAAGAACAATATAAAGAAGGTCTATAGGTATTGTCGGTAGATGATAATATCACTGTTTTATCTCTATAATTCTATCGTTGACTCAACATTTTCAATTACATATTATTATAGAACGCATTCATCATATTTGGCATTTTAAATATCTTTAAAATATGACCATCTCAAATATTATCTGAACAATTCCACCCCATGCTATTTTGGACTATTACGATATTATAGATCTAATACATAGATAAAAGTTAATGAGTTTTTTAAGATACTAGGAAATATTTTATGACTGTACACATTCTTAATTAAAAAAAAATGTGTGAACAAATTAATATTATAATAAATTAATTTATGTTGTACAAATTATATAGGACATTCTACGAAGGAGCGAGCATGCCAGTTGCCATCTAATATTGGTGTTATGACGCTCCTTAATTTTGTTGTTCATGAATGGGTGTCCACTAAAGAATTTAAATAGTAATGGACAGTGTTGATAATCAAAATAAATTACATACTATACACATACTATTTTAAAACCATATTATAGACATCGCAATCCACTGCTTATAATTAAGATTTAAAGATGATTATTGATCAAATACATAAATGTGTTTGTTAACGATACACACACATTTGAAATAATGCCATAATCTAAAAACAAAATAGGATTTACTCTTAGATATCTTTAGTATTAGGAATAATGAGTACTTATAAGATAATATTAGGACACAACTTTTTTTACTTTGGTTTTTTGTATTTAAGAAAACTATGTTGTTAACTTCATAGTGTCTATTGACAAATAAAATAAGTAAATCATGTAAATTTTAACTAATTATAGTTATTGGACATTCAGAATTTTCTAAAAAAATGTCTATAGGTACTAAAAATACAAAAAACCACAATGAATATTAAATATAATTACGTATAGATATGTTATTTTTACGTTAATTATTTTAATTTCAATAAAAAATATCGCTGAATATAAATTTACCCTAAACAACTGTTAATTATTTTAATGTGATGTTATAGGTTTTAAATTTTAATATAAAAGCATAATTCTGTATTTATATCTCGGCAAACGATATTAGCTATAATAATTCCTTATTTAATTTACAAAATACTTTTCTGAACTAAATACTTAATACAATCAAAATATGAAACCTATACATTAAAAATATTAAGAGTTCTGAGATCCTTATACTCAACTTCTTAAGATTGACTTATTTTTCGTTATGTATTTATACACGGTACTTAATACCCGGTCTCTGTATCTCACTTTGTTGTACATTAAGTCTCAACAACGATTCAAACAAAAACTAAACAATTTTAAACTTAATTTTAAAACCTTGGCGCTACATTTAATATTGTAAAAAGTTTTTTCCGAAAATCTTAAAAATCGTGAATCAATTTGATTTATACTTATAACATTTTTAATATGTTACCTATGTAGTTTGTTCAACAGTAAATAATCTTTGCTTATAATCGTTTTTGAATACGGTCATTAATCATTGCTTTCAAATTTAAATAGACAACACGCCTCTAACATGTGTTATTTAATGAAACGGTATACCTAAAGTATTAACTATTAACCGACTCTATACTCTCTCACTATAAACCTTACATATTTAACAACATAGTTATGTATCTATTAGTATGAGATTGTCTAAATTTCAGTATTTTAAGGTCCAAAATATTCCATCCTTAATTTTATTTAGATACTGTAATATTTAAAAAAGTGTAATAGCTTTTTTTATTCTCGTCGTCATATTAAAAATAATAACACTTACGTGAATATTGGTTCACCGGAAGTGGATACAATTGAGGAAGATGACGGTGCGGCTTGTCCGTAGCTTTGATCTTCTGGATTATTTTCCTTTTGTTCTTTGAACCACATAACCATGAAAAATCCAGAAGATACTTTAGACTTTCCCGGAACATGGTTCCGTGTATCACAGGGCAGATAAGCTTTGCCGCCAACCGGAACTGCTACTTGGTCGATGGGTACTGGAAAATATAAAAATTTTAGAATTATGAAACAAATGAATATGAATCAAACCTGTATTTATAAAACAATAAAGTACGCTCTGACACGTGCTCATGGCTCAGTGCACTACTCTGTAATTTAACAGGTACGCTGTCAGGAATTTTTAACCACAGGGCAATATGGGGTAGACACGTATTGAGACTATTATTATACGTCATCTCCTTCCACGGGTCAAGGTTTAAAAATTATTATAAAAGAAGTAAACGTTGAATGAAATACATGACGCCGAGCTGGGAAAAGTTTATATTTTTGTATTCTGTTTCAACACGTCAAGTGTACCAAGTGTACCGTTTCTTCCCATGCAGATAAATAATTATAATGTGTGGATTTTACTGAGGCATAAAGAACTCTTGAATATAAAGAAATCCAAATAAAAATAATTTAGTATGCAATAATGATCATCACACGTATACGGTGTTAAGATAAACTCTAGCAACAATAATAGACAACTGGAAAATATACATAAAAACTGAACAATTTAAAACAAATTAATGATCTCAATATAGTCAACATGTATATATTATAATACTTATCTAATATGTCTCCTTTGATTAATTTTTTCCTCCTAGATGAACATAATGATATGAAACTTTTTTGATTTTTTTAAAAAAATATTTTTTCGATAAGTATATACTTTTTACTGGGGTATTGAAAATCAAAAATTTTTACAGATCATAATTTAATTGATAAAAATACTATTATAGAATTTATAGATTATAGCAGTTTTTCTGAAACGATTTTCATACAAAATATAAGAGGTATTAACAATAAGTTATTTTACTTCTATAACAAATTATATTTAACAAGTTTCATAAGTAGGTACAAACTATGACAAATGTGTGTTACCTATACTAACCATCTTAATACTATTACTGTTATTATAATTTTCACCGAGATAAATAATTCTAAAATGAACTTTTTTTTTATTGGTACCTATAATAACTTGTATATTATAGGTACCTACCAACATATAAAGTATTTTTTTCTAACGCGTTGAAATTAGTATTCAAATAGCTCTTTAATTTCTATATGAATATAGTACGAAAATATATTGTCGGTGTTGATATCAATTGATTAGTTACCTATATAATATATATTATTTATTACTCTACAAAGCGTATCTATCGCTGATAATATATAATGTGTTATATAATATTATAAACCTCATGGAATTTATTTGATATACATAAGTATTAACGATAAATAATGAATAAATAATTAAAACTTCATAGCCAATTCATATTTCATACCTTGTAATACATATTTATATTAGATATAACTTGTTTGCTTATCTATACATTTAACAGCGTTTTTTTTAAGTTAAACCTATAAGATAATTTTAAGGCACTTTATGAAGAATACTGATACGTATAATATACCTATCTAAATATTAATGTCGATCGTAATCCCAATTTTTTTATAAACATAAAACCAAAATTAAAAAACAACATTTTACTAATTTAAATTCTGATAGTATTAACCAAACATAACGAATCACCTAATTTATTAAAACTAATGCGCTAAATCGATATTATAGACTGACTGCGCAGTGTAGTTTATATCAACAACAACAATCTCCAATGTTGTGACGTGATACTTTTTTTAATTTTTTTTCTTATACAAATATTGCTAACCATGAATAAAATACCTACACATAATTAAATATTAAACATTACCGGTAGGTATCATGTTCTAATCTAAATCTCACTCAATATCGTCATCATTCGTAATTTTTATAGTACATTTTGTAGTTACGCCTGTGCCATATTTGAAAAATTGAACAACCATGAAAATAAATGTAAAACCACAAAAACAACATTTTTTTTCTTGATAATTAAGATATAAAAAAAACATATTTATGACTAAGTAACTATTATTTTGACATTTTAAGAGTTACAAAATTAAAATTCAAAAGTTTTAAATTCCATTATTACTTACAGGTTACAGATACGACAGTATTAGAAGTATCTATTCACTTTCAGGAATATTCAAGAACATTAATTTTGCTGGGTACTTATATTATATTCAGAAGAAACATGTTAATACAATTTAAATAAATACTTAAACGTTTCTTAATATTTTAAAAACGTGTGATCATATTATTTTTACGTTTACCGGGTTACTCTAAATAATTAATTATCCTCATACAATGTTATAACATTATGTAATATCTTTGTGACTTCCCTGGGTGCAGTGTATCAGCATACAAATGCGTTGTATACGTTTTGAACATTTATGATTTTTGAAATACATGGAAATTCATTAAAATACAAAATATTAAACATGGTTGTTAGTTAATAATAGTATTAAATCATTTTACGTAATTAATAACAAATCTAATAGGTATTCTAAATAAATTCATCCGCACACAGTAATGATATATTGGCAAATTTAATTAACTAATTGGTCGCTTAAAATAAATCAGAAATATTTGCCGTGTCCGCGGGCATGGATTTGCGGCCGTTATAATATGCAATTGCCAGTTTTGTGTAATTGACAATTGAAAAAAAAACGTATGTACGTATTCATCCATGAAATATATATTATAAAGACATAGAAATATTTATCGACATAAAAGTAATAGAATAATATCATTATAATTGAAATAAAAATTCATTTGAAGGGCTGCATCAGTGGCGCAAATAAGTGGGGGGGGGCTCGAGCCCCCCCCTAAACATTTTTCCTTTTTGCGCCACTGGGCTGCAGTCGGCCGTGTTATAAGGAGAAACATAGGTAAATGGAAAATCGATATGAATATATTATATTGGGGACGTGTCAATGTGTGAATAGTAAATTAATATATTAGTGACCGGTGAGTGAGTCAGTGTGATTCTAATCTGGACATTTTATCACCCGTGCGAATGAATGGGTTATTTTTAATCGGTGTACGCGTGTGGGAAAATGTCAATCAATATTATGGTTACGATTTTCAAACCAATCAAAACGACACGTCATAAGATGATATCATCACCAAACACTGTAGGACAGGTTGAACGGATTTTATTTTTGAACACGGATTTCGAATTCATTTGTATAAGAATTACCGGCTATGTTTTAACTGAAGGTATTATGTAATTATAAAGTGTATAATCGACAAAATACCATTTTTGGTCATTGTTAATTCAATTGATAAAACAAAATATTTAAAATCGTTTCGATAAAAAAATGACAAACAAGTTAATGAGTCTAAATCCGATGTAAATTTTAAAATCCATTCGACCGAAATATTAGATACAGTTTTTCAGACAAAAATGTATTCATTTCAGTCTCCTTAATAGCAGTTTGCAGATGTAGGTAGGTACAGATAGGTTTACCTGCTTATCTAGATCTTATTAAATGACTTTAAAAGCTGTAAAATCATAAATAAACCTATTGAACAATTAAATATTATGTAAATCAATATCAATATCTGTCCCACCACGGATGATAGTTAAAATGTTCTAAATATAATCGCTTAGTTTGGTTGTTTACGTTTTAAAACAAAATTTATGTAGGTATATTGAAATACGTTTTTTTTTATTTGGCTTAAATGTATACCAAGAATACCCTTTCAACTCGAATAGATTTAAGACTTCAGTTATCTATATATTAGTTTGCATAATTATTAATAACATAATTTTACAAATATTTTACAACACATTATAACGGAGCTTAACTACGTGAGTATACTATTATACTATTATATCGGTTGTAATGTTTTATATCTAGATTCTAGGTATAATAATGTGTCTTTATTTTATTGGGAAACTTTTTTTCCAACAACAAAATGGTAGCTGGTAAAATAAGATTCGTCTGTATCATGTACGATGTACCTAAGTAAAAAATTGATTGCAGTACTTTACATTTTAGACTGTTTACTTAAACAATTTCTAGAAACTTTATGGTATTAAAAATATAGCAAAATGCTTTATATTTGATATAAAATCATTAGAATGTTCACCTATTGAGTTTATACAAGTAGACATTTTAAGGAAACAGTTTCAAACATTAAATGAAAATTTCAACTTGATTAGAAACTGAAAAAAACAATGAAAGCTTGAATTGCGGTTACCGAATGTGTACCTTGGTACTCTATTGATTCCACTGCATGGTGTATTGATATTAATTTTATTTCTAGATTAATTTTGGTAGGTACATTCAATATTTTTAATTATATTGCAAGACATGATTGCTATAAGTTTAATATTTCCTGGCCGTATCGAATAAAATGAAATCATATCTTTGATCGTGGTTTAAATTTCAGATAATTCAAAAAAATAATTTATTTTTCATAGGTAGGTACTCTTTATAGAAAATGTAAATAAATCGGTAATATTGTTTTGCGTGTATAATAATATATAGGTAAGTCTTATATATAACAGTCTCGATTCAAATAATGTTTT
Organism: Sitobion miscanthi; assembly: GCA_008086715.1. Taxonomy (NCBI): domain Eukaryota; kingdom Metazoa; phylum Arthropoda; class Insecta; order Hemiptera; family Aphididae; genus Sitobion; species Sitobion miscanthi. The sequence continues at coordinate 14,926,918 of CM017804.1, forward strand.
TATTTTTTTTTTAGCTATGGATTTATTATTCTTATTGTTATAATTTACATCAGTCTTAAATCCGGGAAGCTACAAAATCACTATTTCTGAAAATTCTGGAAACCAGGCGGATTTCATAGCCTAGGGTACAAAGGACCGATTTAAATCCACGTTATATCAGGAAACGCACTATAACAAAGTTTTATTGTATATCTTATAAAGTTCAGCACTTCAGCGTATATTAGTGCAATTAATGTGTTTTAGGGAGTGAATGACATCAACTGTCCAATAGTGGCTCACGAAGATAATAATAGTGGACGAGTTAGATATTTAATATTGTTTTCAAAACTATTAACTACATAACACACAAACATAATATTTATAATGGTAATTGTTGTATAGTTATTTTCATTCGGCGAAATGTTGTGATCCAATTGGATTTTGATCATATATTTTTTAGCTTTTCCGAGTATTTAATATTATTAAATATTAAATTTAATATTATTATTATCTGTACCAAATACCAATCAACTGAGTCAAAACATGATTCGCCTAAAAGTATAAGTGTTTAAACGTATAGGAGTTGTGTGAAAAAAATACGAAAACTATAGAACATTGAAAATGACAGGTATGAGAAAATGTTAGAATGTGATCAAATATTAAAATGAACTACCTATAGATATATTATATTATGTGTTTATATATTTATATTTTCTTTCTTTTCCTTCTCTTTTATTAGAGAGCCGAGGAGGGCGCAGAGTCTGAGCTCACTTACCTCAGCCGGTGAGCCACAATATAAAATATACAATTTACTGATAAATTAGAAAATTAAATTAAAATTGAGATATTTGTAAGGAATCCATTCTTAATAAAATTCATTTAAATGTAAACTCTAAGAAAATTAAATACTAGGAAAAGGATTAGAATAATGTGCTAGAATTGTATACCTGCTATATTTATTTTCAAAATTCTAGCATTGTAGAAAAGATAAATAAGTGGATTTAACTTATATACTATATTATAGTATATATTATATAATGTTATAAATTTATGCTATAGATACTCTTATCAAAATTATTATTTCTTTTACAAATTCAAAAGTTTTAGTTTGTTTTGCTTATAATTATTATAACCATAAATTACCTTTTTAGTTGATACTAACGTAAAATTAAACCTTCACTGGAATCTTGAGCCCGAAACATATCGGCCATGTTCCTATAGTTGATTCAGAAATAGCCTACTAAAATATGAAACACTAATGTTGGATATTGGAAATTAACCATCAATTAGTTTTTTTGGGTTACATTTAAGTATTATGAAGTGAACCTATATCTGTTAATTTTTTATGGATTAATAACTGTATTTTATTTCAGGTTTTTGTGTTCAAATATTAGTCGGTAGTAATATATAGGTATTAGCATATTAAATTGTATCACAACATGAAATAAAAGGTTCATCGAATCATTTTTTTATTTTTTATTTTTTACTTGTAAAATTACATTTAATTTTGTTTGAAGGCTTGAAGTTTATGCTAGTTAAAGTTATTATTATATTCATGTGAATTTCCAACATTTAACAATTTAGTTAGTGAATGTTTACGGGCATCGGTAACTGTCAGCATTTACTATAATTGCCCCCTCCCTCCAACCACTTTTATTTCAACTTTTTTTTATTGTTTGCTTGTATTTCTTTTATAAAATGATCTCAATTTTTCAAACAAAAAAACATCGTATTTATAAGCATGGTTGTCGGTTACAATCAAATAAATAATTACATTTTAATGATCTATATTGCATAAAAATTTAAAAATATGTTTGTGTCTACCAGTTACCTTAGCTATAGAAATAATAAGCTTTAAAAAACCAACTGTCGTAAAATCATCTAAACAGCAATGTTTTTAAAATGAATAAATTGCTATGATAGGTATTTGAATATTTCATAATATACTACCTATGATTTTATTTTCGATTGAGAGTAATTTCAAACAAACTCTATTTATCATGTGCAATCTAAATACTGGATAGAACATCTAATTTTAGTATTAGTTGTAAACCAAATATTAGTTAGGTTTAATTTATATGACCATTCAGACGAGTTGCAATTTCCATAGTAGATTAAAAGTTCAATTTTTTAATATTTAACGGTACCGTATTCGTATTTAGTACGTTATTTCCCGTGGTAAGTTCAAGACTTAAAAATAAAAGGGGATTCATTTAGTGGGCGATATTATTTGTTTTCGGTGTAAAAGTTAAAATTGAGTTGGTAGATACTAATAAAACATTGGTTGATTTTGTTTCTCGAGAAAATGAGTGTACATAGTACTACCTAGGTATAAAGTATTTTTTTTTTTTTTGTTATTAAAATTTGTTTTTCAATAATCCGCAGGTTCAGAACATTTTTAGCTGAGGAGTAAAGTAATTTTAATTAGTAGATATACCGACGTTATATTATTTTATAAATTTATAATTAGCTTTAGATTTCGGAACCATTTATAGCGAAAAATATATTATGATTGTGGATTAAAAATAGCCACGTTGCCTGACAATAAAGATTTAATATCTGATAAAATCATACTGTTGGTACCTAACTATACCGTTTGTGTTCAGCTGACCACGTTTGCATCGTTTATTTTTACTGTCATGTGCTGTAAACAATATTTTGCGATTATAATATTATTATGCTCTATACGCTATGGCTAACAAATTCTAAAACGCTTCTGCAGTGCTGTGTTTCATAACCGTTAGTGAATATTATCATATTTTGTTGACGATAACTGGATATACGACATATTGGCGGTGCAACAGGAATTGTTGTATAACCCTATAATTATCCGTATAAATAGACATCGTTTTATCTCTAACCACGTAGGATATTCATTAATATAATTTTTTTTTTTTACGATACGTTTCAACGCCTGTGTATGTATACTTGTATATAAAATGATTAGTAGTAACTATGTTATTAAAACGCGCTGATATATATATTTTTTTTATTATAATATATAATATAATACATACTGGATACATGTATAATAACGATAATAAAAATAATAATATAGATTGTTATACAACTAATAATATGATGATGAACTAAAATAAGGGGTATGGTGTTGTTATTTTATGAGTTATGACGGTCGCGGTGGCGGGAACTGCGACGTCATTTAATGGATCCCGAGTAATATTGTTTTTTTCAGATGGGTTAGGTGTCGGGGCAAAGAACCAGAGGCTATTTTATTATACTCACTCATTACCATAACATTCAATGTCTACTCGGAACACTTGTACGTGAAATTCCTTTTCGTTTTTATTTTATTTATTCTTCAAAAAAATATTCACCTAGTTTAAAAATAAGAAAACACGAGAAATCCTCATATTTTATAAAATTCCATATTATTCTATATTACTGGTACACACACAGTATACACCTTTTAGAATGAAATATTCACGTTTAGATTTTAAACGACCTCAAATATCACTGCTCATAATTGTAATTTTAAATGTTATTCTTTCTTTAGTACATTTTCAACAATGATTGGTTTTACTACGATTTTCGTGTTTTTTAGGTTTAATAAAAAGGGTACTTAAAAAGTTCCAACAATTTGATGTAAATCGAGTTTAGCTTCAATCATTTTCTTTGTGGTTTTTCTAAGCGTAAAGATACTATAGATTATAGTATTGAAGAAAGCGTGGTTTTTAATTAAGCTTCGCTCAAAATTGTTTTTCAAATACTACGATTAATCTTGCTTTCAAATTTATATTATCACAACGCAAATAGAGCACATTCGCTCGAGTGGACTGAATCGCATCCACTCAACTCAAATATTAGTCATTTTATCGTAAATAAGTATATAAAAAAAAATGTTTTGATTATCAGGTATATATTTGAAATAGTTATAAGTTTATGGTTTAGGTATTTTTAAGTCAAGTCAAACTCAAGTATTAACTTAACTATTATGGTAAATTATGTTTAGTACAGAAATGTGCACAAAAAATACAATAATGAATATAACGCATTTGACTTATCATTTTGTAAGTTTTGATAAAATATCCATAAAATCTAGGATCATTTTGGTATCTGCAGTGTAACCAAGTTGATAGGAATAAAGTTTTTTTCCAAACTATGAAAAATTGCGGTATTTCGATTATATAAGTTGGTATATTAATAACGTGCCTACAACCAATAACATTTTATAAATTTTCAAAATCTTCACAATTTGGATAAAGCTGTTGAAGTTTGGAGAACCACTCATACATTTTATGTAAAACAAGATTTATCGAAGCTTTTATTAGAAGTATCTCAATAACATAATAATTTCATAATTTATATATTTCTCTGTGGCTCACACCACATAGTAAGTTGACTATCTTAATGATTTTCAACTGGAAGTGGGCGTGATATATATATATACATGGTAAATTCTTATTATGTCAACTGTCGAACGTCTATATCTCAAATTTTTCGTCAACTCAAACTCATAAAAAAAAAATCACGAAATAATTACCATTAAAATAAAACTCAATATCTCGAACTTATCCTATTCTCATTGAGTTTCACATAATGTGAGTAAACTGTATATAAATACTTACTTTTACGAATTGGCTTCACAATAATTTTATTTAGCATACGATACAATAATTGGGCATTTCCAGCTGTCATTCAAATCACGTAAATTTATTACCTTTATTGCTTGAATAAAATTGTTTATCAATCGTAAATGTTCTTAGGTATATACTATATAGGTTAATAGGTAGGTACAGTCTGCAATACAAATTCGAAAAGTAAAACATAATATCAGGCGGCCGTGGTCTTAAAACCTAATATTGGATCGTGTATGTGCTGAATTAAGTTATGAACCTTTGTCTACTATAACCTATAAAATAAAGTCTCTTTCATTACGCAATAAACAAAATTTTTATTATTTGATCCATGTCTTTTAATTTATACTTAAGCCAAGTTTACACGGGAAGGGTACTCGGCCGCAATCTAAACACAAAAGTACAGTACTCGCCCTAGAACTCTGGCGAGTGAAGCTGTTTCTATTAATTGCAGGGCCGAGAGGTTACCCCCACTAAGATTTAGGTTAGGTATATTGTATACAACCAACAACCGTACTCGAATTTACAAAATGATGGTATTGGGAACAGATCACCATGTATTTTTTTTTTAAATTTTGCATCCCGAAGAAAATTATATTCATAGATAAGTATTTTAGAATACAGAAAACACGTCATGTCGTAGTAGTTGCAAGCGAATAAATATGTTGAGTGACGTCAATAACAATAATAAATTAATGCTCATATTATGCTCAATTTTGATTCTGAAAAAATCAACATGGGATATAACTGTCAAGTACTTGAGTGCTTCTAGTAGGGCATAGACATTATAGACACTGTGTGTATTGGCCAAATCGGGTGTGACCGTGGCTTTTAACACTGTCTCCGGGAGACGTGGTGTACGTTATTATTTATATAAATCATAAAATATTATTATATTATAAATTATTTGATGGCCAATGTCCATTGGTAATATTTACGTTGTTTCCGTTTTTATAGCATCGTAACAAATAGGAATATACGTTACCGCCATTTTATCTGAGTACAGATACGGTAGGTACAACTTTTAGAGTCCAATACTCCATACGTTGGGATACAGAAGCCCGATAAGCTGATCGAGTGTCGCTTGTATATTGTTCTGTGCTTCTAGTGATGGTCATGGATGGTGGGGGGGGGGGGGGGGTAGCCACTCGGCTCAGTGAATAGAATGAGTGTAGACGCAAACCCGAGTAAACTAGACATTAGTACCTACATTACTTGGTCAATATTGGTGATCGACTGAGCAAATTAAAATGTTTATATAATTCTGTCTACTACACAGCATAGTAAATATTCCGGGCGATTCATGTATGATAAATATTATCATAAAACTGATAAATTGTAATACAGTGTTTTAATACAATTCAAATAATGTTTATTAAAAAAATAGTGGAGGTTTATTCGCAATAGGTATTTTAAATTTCGAATATAAGCGGACAAACAGCCGCGGGACATACATAATATTATGTTCTTTCTTTTGGGCTGTTAAAATACAAATATAATTTGGGAAATTTGTAAACAAATCTATTACTTAAAACAATATTTAACTTTTAAAAATAGTACACTTGTACAATACGTTTTGTACATTTTTGCTTAGTCAAATAATGAACGGTCTTATTGAATTTCGAAACTTTGTTGTCAAAAAAGGTATATCAGTTAATGTTGTATGCATCATTGTATTTTTACCAATTATTGATAATTGTAAATTAACTATAATAATTTTTTTTGTATTTTGTGGTTGTTGAGATGAATCTTAAAAAACCAAAGTTATAGATTTATAATTAAAATAGTTAATAACATTATCATGATTTATTTTATGGTGAATGAGCTCTGCTTCAAATGATTTCTAGGCTGAGCTTATTCAGGTTTTTAAATTAATACATACTTTCGTCAAACTATTCACATTTGCTCAAGAAGCCTTACACAAGGAAAATTTTCTCAACATTTAAATGAATACGTACGATTTAAAGAAACCACAATACATAAATATTGTATATATATAACATAAAATGTACAAATGAGCCATTTTTAGTATTATTATAAGCTTTATAGTAATGAACAAAGTAAAATAAATTCGAATAATCTCTTTACCGATGTGATATATTATGTTAAAAATACCTTTTTGCATATTTTCTGCGGGTACCAAGAATTCTGCAGATGGTTATTATGATATGACGTGTTGTTTAAAATTATACAAAGATCGACAAAAAGTTTCATCCATTCAAATATCCAAAGATTACACGTAAAAATAAACAAGAACAGTATATTTTAATTGGGTACCTACATGATTTAAAATATATTATTTTTGAACTAACAGAATTTATCTGTGAATTAAGTCAGTCAGTTTTTATCGTCTATGAACACGCATTTATTACGAGTTCTAAATATACCTAACTATTTTAAATAATAAGTATGTGAACTAAATGTTTAGGTAGGTAAACTCCATAGTACCTATAGTTTCTTACACTACTTACTATTTATATTTTAGTTTGTACACTACACAATAAAATATATGTCATAAAAGTCGATAAGTAGGTAGGTATAAAGTAGGTATAATGTAAGATAAGATGTTAAACATAGAATAGATTTCTCAAGCTTATAAAAATGTGGAAAATACCTACCAAATTAATATCCTAATCAAGACATGATATTATTAATTATAATTCGATATTATTTGAATAGGTAATTAAATTGTTTATTAAAGTTACATAAATTTACATTTAAATATACAATAATGTACTATGTTAAACAAAAGTTTCCATTTTTAATTTGTCTTTGAATACAATTGTTCTATAAGAAAAAAAACAGCATTCATAAATACAATTATGTGGCAATCATGAAAACTTTCAAAATAAAATTAACTTTGGTAGGTCAACTTAAAAATAGTGAAAAACAAAAAATAAAGGAGATGAAGTTTTGTGGTATTTTTTTTTATAATTCTATATCATAATATTGTACAAGTTTTATTTTATAATGTTCAGTGTTTGATCATATTTAAAGCTTATTATAATAACAACAATTTAATAGCACATCAACAATACAAATTTGGTAGACATTTATGATTTAATCTTTTTCATTCAAGGTGCACACATTTTTTTTTAGCTTTTCAAACAGTTCCATCACCGTTTTTATACGTACGGTTATGTACAATAATTCGTACTTTGTATAAATCTACTTTACCTACTATGACCTATACCGTGGCGGTGATGATGCAGAAAAACTTTTCATATTAAAACATATAAAATTCATCGTTTGCATTACACCATAACGGTACTTTAACACTACAACAAATAAATAAAAAACATTTTTTGTTCCACGTAATACTATACGTTTGTGAAATAAAGAAATTTGTTTTGTTCTCCAGCTCGCCCGACTCTATTCATTAAATGTATACGCAATTACGCAAATATATAATTACGTATAAAATTTAAATTTACGGTTACAAGATTTTTTTAATATAATTAGTAGGTATATTAAAATAATTATAAAAAGCGGACATCCTTTGCATGTTGGGTACCTAGGTAGTAGGTAGGTTACCTAGGTCACTGTTATTATGGCGCTAAAGGCGTGGGTCCCCATTATCATGTTAAATATATAAAAAAAAATGGCTGTGATTATATACGCGCCTAGGTTGACTTTAATGCGCATTTCATTTTTAGAACCTTTTAAGACGTGTAAAACCATGTATTTATAGTAAATAAAGATTTTTGTGATTTTCAAAATATAATAAAGTATGAACATTTATTAAACATTTAAAATTAAAATATCTAGCGTTATCTAAATCTAAACATTTTAAATGTTATCAAAGTAAATATAAATATTATCGCTCAAAGTTGTGCAAGAAAACAAAACACATTATGGCATTAGCATTATGCATTATCTCAAAACTAAGCTTTCGTCCCTTCTCACATTACTTAATAGTACTTTGGTGTTTAAATTTACTGTAAATTAAAGTATGATATCTAGTATTCTAGAAGCACTTGGATGACCAAAGTTAGGCAATAATATATGATAAATTGATAAATACATATATATATCGATTTATATACTACCTACTTCTTATAAATTGTTTAGGTAGAACAAATATTTTTATAATATTGACAGAAATGATTATTATTTTCAATTTCGTAATTAAATAATACAAAAAAGCTAAAATACACTGTTTAATACTTAGTTCATTTCTCGAAATATATTTTAGTTTATAAAAATTCTTTGATTTAGAGAATAGTACAATTTATACATTTAATAATCGTAAGTAAGTATTATTTTTTTTATTACCATTACAATAGATTGAACTTATTTTTGTTAAAAACATCACAAATATAATACAAAATAATAAATAAGTCAATACCGAGGTAACATTAGAACTATATAAATAGGTTGGTTATCAATCGCATAGAATGAATGTAAATATTTTAAAATTTCAATGTGCCTAAAAAACAAATTGTTTCAAGTTTCTAAGATTAATATTTTTTGAATAACAACGCAAAAGAACAACGTTTTTTTAAAGAGAAATCATTTTTTTACGTGTGAATTTCCTATGCCATTAATACATCAATAGCTCATAAAAAATGTACATGGTTTTATTCTAAGATTTTTTTTTGTTTAAAGTAAAAAACTCATGACAGTTCTGAGTTCTTGTGTTAGCTTTATTCAAACCCTAGTGTATAGACAAGTGTATGAACCGCTCTGCTGTAGGTACAGTATAATTTGGATGACGAGTGGGTCACTGTAATGAATGTATTAAATTTAAATGCAATAATAAATCATATTGTATACGAAAAACAATTCAGAGCGAAGACAGTCCATCAGTCTAAATACAACAAGTCTATTTATGATATTATTGATATTATAGTAATTTATTTTACTTATATCTACACTGGCCACTACTAGTAATACAGCATCTTGAATTAATTTTTTCCTATAACATTGCATTTGAAAATGTCATTACGTGCTTAAACACTTTAAAATATAATAACATATACGTACTTTAAAACTTTTAAGCACCCACGAATAATATTTTTAAATTACAACAAAATAACTAAAACCGTTATTCTTTGTTTAAATATCTAATTTTATCCGAATTTGAACTTAAGATGTCTATAAAAAAACCGTGCTTATGTGTTCTTTATATTTTTTGGTTACATCATGGACTACTTATGAGGAATCTTGTTTTAAAATTTCCAACTCTTAGTAATAACGAATAAAATTTTTTAATTTATTAACTACAGAACAATTTGCAAATTTTTGTGGTTTTGATGAATTGTGTTAAGATGTGAACTTTAAATGCTTATAAAGAAAAATGTTGCCCATATATATCTTTAATATTTTAAATTTCCTATAATAATAACTTATGAGGAACCGTGTAGATGAGTAATCGTCTTAAAAATTTGAACTTCAAACGCTCATAACAGATTAATGTGAATTTCTGGTGAACTTTTTTTTGTTATAAGTAGAAAATCTTGTATTAAATTTTCAATTCTTAGGTGTAGAAAGAAAATGTTTTATGAATTTCTTGATAGGTACAAAATAATTTACAAATTTTGACGATTTTGACGATTTTTGTCAAATTTCTAAGATTAAACGCTTATAAAAAAATATTGTAACTATGAAATATCGATATTTTAAATGTTAAATATATGTTTTCAAAGCAGCTTATTATAGGAACCTTCTATTAAAATGTTCAGCTTTTAGTACGAAAACTTTTTATTGAAATTTAAAAAAAAAACCAAAGTAAATTTTAAATGTAAATAAATAACTCAAAAAGAGTCAAATATATTAAAAACTTTCTCATGTACAGAATATGCTATTATAAAATAAATAAATATCTGGTGAAAATTTCAAGTATCTACAATTATTCGTTTTTGAGTAGGTAGTACAAAAAAAAAAATCAATATTGTCGAAAGCTGGCAAAAAAAAAAAATAATTCCCGTTTTCCTTTAATTTTTTTTTTTTTTTGGCGCATTAAAAATTAATAAATATTCATTTAAATACTTGTTTTAGGTACATATATTATTTTAAATATTAATTAAAATCAGTAAGTACATATTTATTCAAGAATAGTTTTTTCATATTCTTTAATATTTACGGAATCGTATATATATTTTGATATACTTTTGCTATTAATACAATATGTATCTAGTACATATTTTATTTTATTAAATCAGCAAGATTTACATAAATATACAATTACATAATACAAATAATTTAATTTCTATTGTTTTATCTTTAATTTTAATATTAAACTTTAGCGTTAATTTTTTGTAATAAAAACATAATAAATTGCAGAATAAAAATATTTAATTCTTTGAAATATATTATTGCAATGACTGTTATTTGCACATAAATTAGTTCCGATTAAGTAGATAATTGACAGCCAAAATACGTAGATGACAACTGTTAATAATTTAAATTGATAGATCAAATTATATGCACGCTAACGAGAGATTATCCATGTTATGTGTGTCGAAATAATATATCTTCACGTTAATCCTTCTTGATCTTAATTGCAACCAGTCTTAGATAGGTACTAAATCATAAATGTATGACAATGCCTATACATTGTTAGTCCATTAGTCCATCAGATTACTTTTTTTTTAATATGAGCTGAATATTTAACAATCATTAGTTTTTATAAAACTGAAAGTTGATATTATTAAACAGAGAATATTGAAACAAGATGTTTCTCTAGATGTCCGCACTAATGAAACATTTTTATTAGAATTTTAGAGATAGTATTCAAATATACGAAGGTTATACAATGACATTATATAGTATGTGTCTATGTAACATTAATTTTATTATAGTGCATTGGTGCATTGCAAAATAAATTATAACCTTAAATTATTAAAAATCTCAATACCTATATACACAGTGGATACCTTCGACCTTGCCTATATATTACAAAAGTTAATAATATATTATCATGAACTGCTATTCTATCCTTTATGTGTCTTCGCTGTGTTTGGTTTTGCCGATCAGCTTTAAAACTTTAGTGACTGTCCAAAGCCACGGATTCTCATCTATAGCTCTTGTCAGTATATACATCAAAGAAAACCGCGTAGCAATATCGTGAGATGATGGAACCGATATAAATTTGTGTTAAATTAATTAATATAATATGTGCTTATAAGTTATAAGGTTATAACTAAATACTTGTACTTCTATAGTAAATGTCATAGTGTAAATATTGAATTTTAATAATATATTAGGTACGTGCTATACCGCCTATACCTGCATAAATTAGATAGGTATATTATATGTTAAAATGTATTGTTAATAGTAGGTACCTATATTGTAATAGTAATATAACCGGTAATATAAAATATGTTATGTTCATTGTTCAGCCCCATACTTAGGGAAATTGCCGCGAGCGGTACTCGATAGGAGCGGCAAAATTTGTTAAATTTGTAAATGCATGTTTTGCATTTGATTTAATATTTAATATGACGTATTAATCCATCTATATACGTCGCTCTGCATTCACACTGCGTTATTCGCAGATCTGTAGTTGCAACTTGCAGTAATAATACATAATAACTACTAAGTTAGTAAATACTATTATTGCAGTATAGTTAGTACTTAGTAGTACCAACTACTAACTACTAAAAGTAGTTTAAACAGTATTTCAGTAATATATATTATGACGTATGAGTTATTTCAAATGTAGCTAAGTTAATGAAAATGATTAAATTAAATTAATACAATATTGTCATTATTAATTGATAACAAATAATATATTTAACTCACAAAGTTCAAAGTTAATATGCAAAAAATATTAACTTAACTCAGTTTAAAACAAGTTATCTAGTATACTTTTTTTATTCGAAACATATAAATAGTATTTACGCCTATCTAATATATTAGCTATGGGTGTCTCTATACCAAATACTTTTATATATATCCATCTAAAATTTCGAAAACATTTTTAATCTCAACTTGATAAATTATTTTTAAATATAACTGAAAAACAGAAAAATGCCAAGTTATTTCAACAGCCATTTAAAATAGTTAAAATTTGAAGTTGATTGTTAGTCTATTAACTAACTAGGTAGTTTAAAAGTTTAAAAAAGTCAACTTTCTAACATAACTTAAACTATTGAACCACCGTTGATTATTGTACCTAACTGCATCGCTTGCCAGGGGAAGGAAAATACATTCATAAACTTCTACCTATCTAGAAAATTAAATCCAACTGATAATAATTATATTATCTTTCGACCACGGATCAACCACGCGATTGGTCATTACGTGGGCTACAGCATTATTTTTTTAGAAATAAAGCAAATTTATTATTAGTCACCGATGTGACGACAACAAAAACGATGTAGCTGTAATAATTCATATTTCATTGTATTCACCATAGCCCCATAGGCTTTACCTAAAAGTGACAATAGACGGGCCTTCTATTTATTATTTATGCTCTAAGCTTCGGTAAAACTAAAACTAGGTACACCTACTAATCAATATCGGCTAAATCACTGTTTCTACGTCCATAATATGATGAGTGATGACGTCAAAACCGTTTTAGATCACAGACAATACCTAATATATAAATCTCTGTTTTAGGTGAACGGATTTTTACTGTAAACATATAACAACAATTTTTATAATAGGTAAATCTATGATTTTTAGTGGGACATAAAATTACTCTATCAGTAAAAAAAAAACGAGTAGGTATCCTCGTACAAGATTTAAAACTGTTTTAAAGGTCATAATAATACAAACGTCGAGTGGTCGAAACAGTTATTTAGCCAATATTGACCGATCCCTGAAAATTGAATTCACGACCCTTCTTCAATAAAAATTGTCGAATTTAATTTAGAAACAAAAAATATTGGTGATGACATTTTTTGGTTTTGATTATTTTGTTATTTACTATACGGACATTTATAAATTGAACTTTTTGAGTATTTTAGGAATTTATTTGAAATATTAATGTTGACACTTTTGAACTTTACTGCATCAATAAAATATAATATATCTATAAATAGATAAGAGCTAAAATAATAACAATATTATCCAAACCAGAATAATCCAAACTTATTGGCAGTAACTTATAATTTCGTTATCTATAATACTGAAAATTGTGATTTATAAGTTTAATATATTTATTTACCTATAGTATTATATTTTGCATGTTATCTATCAAGTTGACTATTAAATGTAATTTAGTAGGCTTTTCTATATTCCCATACACATATAGAGAGGTCACACCAAGTTATGCCTACAGGTGTGACTAATGAGCATAGTTCAACAATTTTCTAATTTAAAGTTGTGCATTCATGCAAGTTCTCAGTTTTATTGATTGTATTGAAGGTACGAAAGATAAAAATATTGGATATTAATCTCCTATTGTATATGTATAGCAGTGCTGGATCTATAGGGTGGGAGAAGGCAAGTGGGTATCCTTGCCCCGGGCGCAGTTATGGTATAAGGGCGCTCAGGCGCTCTTATGTTTATGAAAAATAAAAAAGTCATGAACATAAAATATGTATAAATTATACATGTTTCCAAAAAATAATGATAGGTATTACACAGTCATTCATTATTTGATACGTTGAATGCCGATGTCAACTCGTAAGTGACACGAGTAACTGAGCGCCCATGGCCGGTGTTAACGGTGGCGCATAATCTTCGTCAAGAAAATATTTGTCAGGTATTATGATGGATATGAATTGATTTGTTTTTTTTTCCAAAAGTCGCTTGTTGCAGTTTTTTTATTCATTGAGGGAATTAATATCACTTTATGGGTAAATAAAATCAATTTCATGTTTGTTATTATCGTATCGTAACATATCAGTCAGTATTGTTTCAATTTTTTTTTGCAAATATAGAACCTACTTTCACCAGTGAGCATACACGCGCTTAGGTAAATTTATTGTCAAATTAGAGACTATAGACGATGCGCATCAGCTATGTCGTTTACTTCAGAATAGACCATAATTACAATTCGATTCTACTATCAATTTTATATCAGGAGACACAAAATATGTATAAATATATAAATTATTTATCAGAAACTATTATTGTTATTCAAATACTTAAATTCACTGTATTTTAGTGGGGAGTTACCGTAATTTAAAAATGCAAACATATTTTTTTTTATAGGTACCTATTTTAAAAAAATTTAAAAAAATTAGAAAACTTAAAAACACATCAATAAAAAGTTTTATATATTTGATTTTTCATTCAAATTTTATAGACTAATAAATACTTCAAAATTTGAAAATAATATTTAAAAAACACAAGGCTTGCCAATATATTATCAATATTATCATCAAAGATACGTATAACCAAGTTAGGTACGTTTGTAACTTTTAATCAGTTACAATTTGTATTATAACTTAAAATACAATTTGTACTTGTGTCTACATACATTTAAATAGGTAATAATATTACAACACGATATCATTATCATTTATATTGTAAATTGTAATTTTTAAATTTTTAAATATTTTACTACACAATGGACATCGTTATAAAAATTATCTTTATTTTTTTCAAAAAAAATACCGCTATATTTATTACTAATTAATTAAAAGTTTGAACATAATTATTTTATTATATGTGTCAATGTGTTTTTCGTATCATACTGTGCTAGGTATCCCCTTATTTTTCTTTATCTTCATTCTCCAGTCTTCATCTTTAATATTACTTATTAGTTATTAGTACCTAATATTACACATTTACAGAGATTTTATTATTATAATTATTGGTACATATATCATTTTATTTTATAATAATATAAATGATTTGTTATATTGGTGTATAATATTGGATAATGCACTACTGAGTATAATATGACCGTGCGTATTATTCATATTTTATGTCAACATAATAATAGTATTATAATACTTAAAATATATTATAGTTTGTAATTTTATGTTTTTATACTTAATTTATATTATAAAATTATCTAATGAATCTAATGTCCAATCAATAACCAAACATACAAATTATTACATTTTGTAACAAATGTTTACATACATTTCAATGTTACCTAACATCTCGTAATAAACAAATATAATATTTTGTTTCATTATTTTAATTTCATAATTATTATTAAAAAAAATGTAAAACCAATTTGAATGTAAATCAAAATTGTTTAGAGCGACAATTTTTCCTATATTCTCTAACTGAAAATTGTACAATTATGAACATCGTTATTTCTTTATAGATACACTACCAAATTGTTTGTAATTACTGCAGCTTAAATAGTTAACACACTTTCATACCGAATGACAGATTCAATAAAAATCATAATAGGTATTTCCTTTGCCAACCTAAAAGATTAATTATCTTTGCCTATTGAAAAATGTATACATAGTAAACATATAATATTATAGGTAGATTTTATAGCAGGTATTAACCTTGTCATTTTAACAACTTAAATTTGTTTGTCTCCTTAAATAGGGATGTTTCCTGTTTTATAACTTTTAATTTTCAATTTGCACATTATTTATGATAGACACAAAGTCTTTCCAATAAAAATAAAAAAAATAGTTAAAAAATATCGATAATGGATTTACTTATAACATAGAATAAATAATATAATTATATCCTGAACTATATGGCTCGGCTGAATGTTAATTCAATACAAATTGATTATTTTTTTGTTGCTTACAGAAATATGCGGTTCACAGCAGGTACTCATGAATCGTTATTATTCTCATTTCTTATTTCTTCTAGATATTAAAATAATTTATTCCAAAATAACACAAGCAACAATAATGTCATATCAATATTTTCTAAATACATTAAACATATTAATTAGACTGTGGTATGGATAATTTTTAGTTAAAATATTAAATTTGATGTTTGTCATCTAAAGTTTTTTACGAGTTCTAAGTTCTTATATCCATTTATTTATTTTTTCTTGTACTTCCTAATTTAATATTTGTCAATATGTTTATTCTATGGTTATTTAAATTAAAAGAATACTTGTGAAGGAATTATTTTATTAATTCAGATAAACGATAAAATATGGTCTTCTGCTCTTTTCAGAGTAAAGGTCCTCCACTCGTCTGTGTCTAATAACGAGGTTCACTATATCGCTTAAAATGTTCTAGACACCCTAACATAATTTTAATATTATTGCATTAAATACTTTTCATACCACTATTTTAATTAAAAGCAAGAATAACAAATGTAATTATACCTATGCAATTTTCTCATTATCAAATTATTTATAAGAGTACCTAGATATTTCTATTCATACCTATATCAATTATTTGAATATTAAATAAACCGTGCATCAACCGTCTGTTTCTGTTCACTGATCAAATATTTATGTACACACTCATACGTGGTTGTAATATTATTTGTAATAATGATTCATTGGTGGCGGATAAATTAATTATATAGATTGTTTAATATGGTGTATCTATGTAAATAATCATATATTATGTATAGTGTATACCTTTCACCTAACTGCTTATGGCTATAGTAGGTATACGTAATTGAAAAAAATAACCTCTATACCATATAATTATTAAAGAAAATTATACATATGATAGGTAGGTAGGTACATCAATAAGCGATAAAAACAAATATTAATAAACAAGATCAAAATCTAAATAATAAGTTACACGAGGGCAGTAGTTTTTTTGTTTTTATTGAAAAAAGTGACCATTAATTTATAGTGGAGGCAGAAAATTGATAAGTAATAAGATAGCATTCCTCGCACGAGTTTTGTTGAAAATGTCTCGCTATGAGTCCGAAGTGGTGTAGTGAATGAACTATGCCACGTGCGGTACGAGTATGTAGTATCGTCTTCGTCTAGTCGTACTTGAAATTATTTACATTTAGAACACAATTTATAAATGGCACAATTGGTTTTATACTTTCGTAATTAAGTTTAGACACTTTAATTATTTTTAGGATAGTAGATAGATGTTTATTATGAATCTCTTATTTAAGTAAGTTGGTTGTGGATGAATTTGTTATGCAAATTGAACTTTTTAAATTCAATTAAAATACCTAACACAATAATTATTCTGAAAAAAAAATTATCAGTTGCACGATACGAATAATATAGGTATACCAATGTGCCATTCCATCATCATTGTAAATTCATTGAAAAAAATTGACAAATGAAATATTTATATTACAGTACTAATTGGAAATATCAACCTACATACTGAATCAAAATTTAAAAATATGACCATAACAGAATACAAATCTGGAAAAAACAATACGGTGTTTTCACTTATACTTTAACATTATATTGATGTTTAATGATTTATGAATAATGCATGGACTTCTTTTAGATTCCGAGTGTAGCAACTAGCAAGTAATGTACCGTTTTACTGAAATGTTTTTTAACTGTGAACATTTTTTTCGTGTAAGAACAATGGTTGAAATATGTTTTATGTGGCACATTTTTAAAATCAGAAATCCTGAGTATAGGTGGTTATTATTTTTTGATTTTTCTCAATAGTTTCTCGGCCAATATCATAGAAAAACTACTAATAATCGTTGAAAAACTGTCCTTGAAATGGGTTAGTTTGTATATAAACTTGTTAATTTTCTCAAGTAGATTGGTACCTATATATTTTAAACTCGATTATTTGTTGTAAGTTTATAATGTAAGAACAAAAATTAAGTTAAAAGTCAAAATTTATTTTTAAATTGATATATTTAGGGCTTTGTTCAATTTATTGTTTAATGAATTTGCATATTTAACTTTAAAGTTGATAATATTATATTCAAATAGGAGTATAGAATTACAAAAATAATACCAAATATAGGTATATTTTAAGCAACAATTTTTTTGATTTTATAAGTATAAAGATTATAAAATATTATAAATTAATTTAATTCTAGCTTAGTGTTTATAATTACTAAAAAATTGTTTTTATAACATTAAGAAAAGCTTAAAGCTTTTTAGCTACCTATTTAGTAGTGTTGGGTACTGGTTATTGCTTTTCTCACGGTTGAATAAAGGTTTACAATACCTATAGTTGGAAAAATCTAAAGCTACAAATGTCCAAT
The DNA here is from genome assembly GCA_008086715.1 of Sitobion miscanthi. NCBI lineage: Eukaryota > Metazoa > Arthropoda > Insecta > Hemiptera > Aphididae > Sitobion > Sitobion miscanthi. The sequence goes on from CM017804.1 coordinate 14,945,484, forward strand.
TATCTTTTATGTTTATTCATTATCCATTTATAATTTAGTCCCCAATTAATAGAATCACATAATCCATGTGGACAGTATAAATAAGAAAAGAAAGTGAATAATGAAAATATATTATTTTAATAATTAAAATAGTTATAAATATAACATATAATTATATGTAATATAATAACAATTATAAAAACTATTTACGTAAATTTTCACAAAAAATCAAACACTTGAATATGACGTGAGTATAAGTAGTAACAACATAGTATAACACAATATGATTAAATACTGCATATACCTATGCGGTAGGTTATAAAATATAATATGTTTAGGTAGAGGTACCCTAAAACATATATTTTCAAAACAACTTTATAACTGCACTAATATTTAAATTTAAATTACTTGGCAAAATTGTAGCATCTTAATAATTCAAAACATTAAAACTGTCGTGTTTTATAACGGTCGGAAAAATACAAATAACAATATAGATTACACTGCACGCAGTGCACGGAAATGTATAATAATAAATATGGGTTTTCTCGTTTGACCGACACGGGGATCGCTGTGGGCCAGGGTATAGGGAAGGTGGTAGACAAGGGCTTGTGTGAAATGTACCACCTTAAGAAATTTCGGAAATTTCGGAATTTCCGAAAATTGACGAAAAATATAAACCTATGCATCATAATTCATAAGTCGAGACGTGACAAATCCGTAACACGAGTGCCCAACATGCCACTCGAAAAATTAATAAGTACTTATTAAGTACTTTACCTATTATATTTTATTTTGAACAATAAATAATAAGACTATAATTTGTATTCTTATTTATAGAAAAATATTTCATAATTCAATAGCACGCAGGAAAAAAACTAAAAAAATCAGGACATTTTTGGCAGCTAACGTTAAAAAAATGTGCGTTCCCTGAACTCTAGATCTTCATCGCCTGAAATCAAAACGTACATAATATATAATCACAGAAATCCTTCTATAATCTTCATACTATAACTATGATTAAACTTAATCGTTTCCCATTTCATAAATGATACGCAGCACTAGTAATATTCTATATTTTAGATAGATTTAAGTTATGTTGGTATGGAAAATTGTCATATGATATTATATTACATAATTATGATCTATTCATATCAAATTTGACTGTGGCACAACTACCTATGGATTGTTCTAATAAAAAAAAAAAACAGAGTATCAACGTATGATAACTGATAATCAACAATATTATACTTTGATGAATTTATTGGTTTTACAATTATGTAATTTTTTTTTTGTTCTTATCTTTCCGTTTTGGAGCAGACAAAATGATCGATCTTCAGGTAATATTTCAAGTGTTCGGTAGAACATTTGATCTAGTTTGATTTAATATGTGTTGGTAGTCAAAGTTAAAAAATCCCAGCACTTTTCAAATAAAGTAAATGAACTATAGGTAGATATTTATAGTCATTTGAAATTGTCTACATTTTTAGTTATTTTCCGATTTAGGTATATTGATAAAATATTTGTTGCTGCGTCAAAAAGCTTGACAATGTAACAAAATAGAAGTTTCTTCATAAATATCTCTAGGTAATAGAAATATTTAAAATAATCGAAAATACTCAATATAGTCAAAATTTTTTCACAAGCGTTTGAAGTAAAACGAAATTATATATTCAAAAGTAAAAAAAACGAATTTCCTTCAAACGATTTTCGTTATTTTATATCAAAAAATATTATTAAAATTTGAAATATTTTTCTTGTACTAGAAATATAACATTTTTAAGTTTTTTTTTTCAACAATTGTTGGTTTATAAATTTTTAGCAGACAAATAGCATGGAAACGTAATAAAAATTCCTCATAAATTGTTCCTATAGTAATTTTTAAATATTAAAAATACATAGGCATATTATTTTTTTTTATAATAGTTTGCAATTCAAATTTTGTCAAAACTATGGATAATAAATTGTAAACTATTATTTTTTTAGGCAGTTTTTTCAGGCAAAATTCTTAAAATTGGAGACAATATAGTTGTCGTTTCCTCTGGACCCTCCTTATGGGCGAATTTGCCGGATATAATATTCATAAAAATTTCTGGTGTCTAGTTCGCAGTTCCGCACTAAAGATTTAATAGCTGAATGTCGCAGATCTTACTGCAAGGTAAGCGCACGTAAACTTCATGGGTTTGCAATCTATCTCTATATAGCTATTTCTTAGAATTATGTATCATCAAGCAGGATATTAAAATTATTTTTAAATACGACATAATCAATAAGAAGTTAATATTTTCTTTCCACATAAAGCGCCATGACGACGACCCTGGTTGTTTGACTTTTTTCTGAGAAGTAAAACCTAATTATTTAATGATTCTTACCCGTTTTTAGTAGGCATCGCAGTAAATTATACCTAATCTATTAACATACAGGGTGATCATGATCCCCCTTTATATTAAACCTGAAGCAGGGGCGTTGCTTTTGGGTCTCGCTCGGCCGTGCGTACGAACAAGATTCGTGTGTTATGACGGGCGGCCTACCCATATAATTTTATATTTATAGGTGCCTACTATTATCGCGTGCGGAAAAACTGAAAACGGAATCGGTCTTTGGCTGGTTTTTCCATTTCGATATTGGTACCTAAACATTATATAATTATAGATAGGTACACTATACAAATATAATAATATAACCACATGGGTAATGACATGGTGAGTCGTCGTCGTCGATTGGATGGAATAAGAGGGGGGAGGGGGTTGTGGTAGTGGCTGATGACACGCCGAGCCTGCGTTCGGTCTCATCCGCTGTTCGACGCGGCAAAGACGATAGCAATCAGACTTAGAAGAGCGGCGGAGGCGGTGCGAACAATGAGCGCGGGCGATACCCGAGGAGGGTATATGGGGAGGTTGGTAGACAAGGGCTAATCCTAAGAAATTTAGGACATTTCGTAATTCGACTATTTGATTATTTTATTTTTCCATTTCGATATTGGTACATTGTATAATAATTAAAGGTAGGTACACTATACACATATAATAATATAACCACATAGGCAATAACATGGTGAGTCGTCGTCGTCATCGACTTGGATGGAATAAGAGGGGGGGGAGGGGGTTGTGGTAGTGGCTGATGACACGCCGAGCCTGCGTTCGGTCTCATCCGCTGTTCGACGCGGCAAAGACGATAGCAATCGGACTTAGAAGAGCCTCGGCGGCGGCGGCGGCGGTGCGAACAATGAGCGCGGGCGATACGGCGCGACGATACGGCACGGTACGCCGCCATATCATAATAGTGGTGGTTAGCCGAAGAGGTATGTATAGTGGCAATGCCACACGGACGGCGAAGAATAACACACTTACCGAACGCGGCGAGTATTTTCGTGTTTTATTGTTGCGGGCACGTACCACCCACCCACCCACCCGTCGCCGCCGACGGTCGTAACGTAACGGGCGAAACATCCGCCCCGCGTCCGCGCAGTATCCGCGGCAGTGCGGCACCCACCCACCCCCCCCCCCCACTCGTACGCGCGCATACCTATTATAATATATTATTATTATATACCTAGGTATACTATATTATATAATATTATTATACCTATGATGCTGCCCGTGACACGTGTGTGTGTGTGTGTGTATCTGCGTACTTGGCATATATATATATATTTTATATTAATAATAATGCACGCGGGTGCGTACGGCGCGATATGATAATAATAATAATATTATAAGCGCATACTACACACCGGCGGAGGAGGGCACGTAGGTGCGTATCGCGTCTTATCTGTGTGCGACTGTGTCCGCGCCGCGACTGAGTTGTTTCCGACCATGGTAATAATAATAATATTATTATTATCGTGTTGTTCCGCGAGCGCACGCACGTACAGCGAGAGACGGAATCTAATAATTAATCCGGAGACGGTGCGTTTAATGTTGTTGTTGGTGTATTTTTTTTTGTTTTCTCGTAAGTTGACGTGCACACGTAAATAATATTATAATACGCGACCGGCCGCGAGAGGGCACTCCGTGGCTGCTGCTGCTGATGTACGTCGTCTGCGATTGGGATAGACTTGGGAAAATAGTGCGCGTCGTGTCCGACGAATCGGTCGTAATTCGTAATAACGCGAGGCGTCTCTCTGGTCGGGGTAGTGGTCCGGCTATTTGTTTGACGGAAGAGCAAACGTGAACCTTCCGCATTCGTTATTCGTAGTGGTATCACATTAATATCGTACTGTTATATTATTATTATTATTATATGTACCGCAGAGGGAGGGTGGGGTGAGGAGGAGGAGGAAGAGCGCCCCGGGCGGATGGCCTGCGCCGGATAGAGTCATCGCCGTCATAACAATATTATAACATAATAATAATATAATAATCTCGTATCGTATTACAATCTACGAACTTTTGCATGATCGGTGGCGTCGTTAAAACCGTTATGAGGCTCGCTGAGCAGAGGTTGTACACTTTCGTGTGCTTAATAGGTTAGGTTAGGTAGGTAGGTAGGTAGGTACCTACTTACCGATTTTGTGAAAAACAAAACACGTCAAATCTTTATTGTTAATCGATTATACGTCGTGTATAGTTACCGAATAGAACGTTAATTTTACAACTATATTCGAAAAAGAACGTATGGGCCATAACCAAGTTAACTTTTGTTTTAAGTTCTAGGTACAACATTTTTTAATGATTTTATGAGTTTCCACTGAAATTTTGTTCCGATATCTCTTCGTAATTATTTACAACATTTTTTTTGAAAGCACGAATTCGCTATTCCGTCCGCCTAAAATACTATCAGCGCTTGTTTTCCACATTTTCAATCAACATAGAGGCAACATGAAAGGTTTAAGACACTTTTACTACCACAAGACAAGTGATTTCCATTAGATACATAAAAAGTCTTCTTTGTAAAAGCAATAAGCATTCTAGAAACCAACCAAAGGATGAGTTATTAAACAAAAAGAAACTTGATTTGTTATTTGGTAATACCCTCTGGTCAAAATATATTTTTTATAAATAACGAGATATTTGTTTTATTTAGAATTTAAGTTTTGTGTGTTCAAGAAAACCATGAATATAGGAATTCTAGTGGTCTGGCGCATACATTTGTTTATTTACGTGATCGACATTGACGTTGTAAACAATACTGAAAGAGCAATTTGATTAGTTATATAACATTCTATATTGCATATTATAAACACGAGTATTTAATAACACTAAGCCATCTTGAAAACCATACACCAGATGAGCTTACAAAGACTATATAGATGAAGGAAAAAAATATATACAACAAAAACATGTGTTCTATGTAGGTTATAAAAGTGTAAATTTATTGATATAAATTAAATTATACAAATAGGTATTTTAAATAACGAAATATTGTCAGCAACTATTTTATCATTTTGCTAGGTAGGGACCTAAAAACATAGCGATATATTTTAATAACCAAATAAAGAGAGACTAAGTTACTGGAGTTCATTTTTAATTTTTCTAACTGTGATCTCTCTTTAAATTGGAAAATATCCCGATACTTTACATACTCACCTACCATTACAATATCAAGAGTATTATTGTAAATTGGATGGAGTCGGTGCAGATACCACTTTAGAAAGGTCGATTTTACAGATAATTAATAGGTTTTCAGGAAAAATTACGAATGAACCGTGACATATGTATTTTCACTGGTATAAACTTTCACCATTTGTGAAATGCATGTAAATATTTTGCTAGTACATACCTTTTAGCAATTAGTTTATTAATTTTACTATATTATTATTAATTTTAAAACCCGATTTGATCAAATTTGTAATTATAAGAATCATTTAGATTTGATTTCACCTTTAATCATAACAATTGTTTATAACATTCTAAATATATTCTTATAATTCAATATGCATTCAAAAAATGTCTAGAAAATTACCATTAGACATTTAACATTATTATTGATTTTTTTTAAATAATTATTATTTGAAAAGTTTTCCACCATATTTTTTATCACATTAATATATTTTTAACTAATACAATTTATCGACCGAATAATTTAATAAAAATAAAAATGAGAAGACGGTTGCTATCAAAATAAAAAAAAATAATCCGTACAGTAATAGAGAAAAATATTAATATTATATTATATAGTAATATATAAATATATGGATTATATAAGTAATAAGCATAATATACTTACTTACTATATATTTGCCCAACTGTATATAATAAAGTGATTGAAAATTATAATACTAATACAAATATAATATAAGCCATTGCTCGTGGATACAGTATATTATATACCACAATTTAAAGAAAGTAATATTGTATGATATGTTTTTCAAAATATGGTTTAATTTATGGTAACCAGCAAGGAAAAGGGGAGAGAACTTTCAACCATTGAACCCTTCAGGCATATAGCGATAATATAGCTTTGGTTACATATTAACCTATTTTGAAGCCATAAGTTCTCCACCGTGCTTTGACGCATCGTTGTAGATGAGAAACTGTATTCACGTGTTACTGAACTTATTCTGGTGGTGCTAAAATTATAATTTATATAATGTATTCAATCCTAAATTCCGTTATTATATCAAGAATAAATAGAAATAGGTAATATGAATGTTTAAAATTTAAAAAAAAACTATAGATGCCTACATAAGTCTAATTACATCTTTGAATAATGAACTAATAATACTGAACGAAACAACATAAAAAATTATCCATTTTAATATTTAACTGTTGATTTTGTATTTTGTATGATTCGCATAAGCCGCAAGTAATAAAATAAATCTGAGGTTCTGTTATGTATGTGTGTTGCTACAGTTTTTTTTATGTTTTTTTTTAAGTAAACTGTACTTTATTTCGTGTCATCAACTCTGCTCTTTATTAATATTTATTGTTATTTGTCTACATCAAAGCAAATCGTAATTAAAATTTATTTGAAAATAAAAAAGAATATTAATAAATAGTAGTCATTTTTTGATTCTATATAGGAACTTACATAATATTATATTAAGCAGTCTAACGAATAACATATTCTATCAATATATCTTTGTCAGAGTGAACAAGACATGTAACAGACAACAAGACCCACTTCAACTTTAAAAATCCGCTACTGAAATAAGATAGGTTTCGTTTTCAACAATTTTATTTAATCCACAGTAAAGGTTTTGCTTAAACTGACAAATACTTGGTAAGTATTTTATTTATTTTCATAAGTCAATCGTAACATGCGTATGTTAGGGGATTTTTTTTCAGGGTTTAAACCATGGATAAGACATTTCCAACTGACTACTCAGGTCGTTATAGTTTCGTGGTCCTAAACGATAAGAAATTGAGGTCGTCTGTTTACATTGTTTAATGTGATATGGTGCTGTGACAAAATAGGGTACCTATAGGTATATCGTATAAGCCACAAATTTTTATCGCTTCATAATAACTATTGTATTCACATTGATAAGCCAACATATATTTATTATCTATGATTTAAACACACTCCTATATCCAATATGGCTGTATACTCTCTTACGTTATAACTGTTAAATATTTAAATAATTGTTTATATTTTAAAATATACTTATTATTATATTTTTTTAGATGCTTAAAAGTTTAAAATATTTAATACAAAATTCCTTTAAACTATATTATTTACTTTGATATTTTGATTATATTTTTCCTCTGAAATAGTTTATCGTCGACGAGACGATGACGTAAGATTTGTAAATTTCGTTATCAAATATTTTACAAACTTATTACAAAGAAAATGATTTTTGTAGAAAAATGTAAATGTAGTAGGTATTTGGAAGTATTTGAAATACTTTTTATTTGAAGTATAAAAAGTGTAAAAAGTATTTATAACAAGTATGCAGTTATCTTATAGCAGTTAATAGCTATCTCTTTATTTTGTACAATAGTACTAACATTTTAATAAACAAAAAAAACTGTTATTAAAATGAAATTAACCATTTAGATATTAACGTTGAAATATTTTAATTTTTTTTTATTAAAATTAAATAATTATAATTGTTCAATACACATTTAATATTAGAATAATACATTAATTATTTAGTAAATTACGATTATCAGATTATTGGTAGCAACGCCTATTATTGATTTGATGAAAAAAGTCATGCAGCTTTTCCGGTGTCCCTAATTTTATACATTTTGTTGAATTAGAGAACTAATTTAATGTATTTAATTATTTACTTTTTATAAATTGAATGATAGTATTTATTCTATAATAATTGTATGATTATTGTACAATATAAATAATTATTATCAGGATAATTAGGTATGGTGCTCACTGCTATGATAGTAAGTGTAAATACCTATGCTAATATTTATATTCCGTTACCAATTTTCAATTTAGGTATTGCTTAATACCTTAATTCTATAAATATTATACTTAAATTATTAGAAACTTGAATGGTAGTAGGTACTAATTACTTCCAAGTTTATAGCCCCATTATATTGTTATATAATAATATATCTATACATTTTCCCTCGAAACAATTATTTATTTATAATAATATAAATATTTATAGTAAATATTATGAAACAAAATTGGTTCATAAAGGTATTTCTGTTGATCCAAATTGTATTTCGAAATTGAAAAAGTATAAATTTGTTGTTCCGCGATCAAGGAAACCTTCAAAAATTAATAAATGATTAACACAAATAATTCTATTACATTTTATTCATTTTGTCAAACCAGATTTACATTGATTGTAACCTAAAAATATATTTTCTTCACTTATCCCTATAGGTGCAATTGTAAATATTTAAAAAAAGTGACTGTGACCTGGGGACGTGATCAAGTTGCTCTTGATTTGTTGAATACTATTAATTGTTAATATTCTGATGGAAAGTTAGATTTAATATTTACCACAACTCTTAAAGGTGTAATGAGTATTCAACTTACATCAAAGAATAAGCAAGGAGTTGTAATTGATTAAGTTTTTTAATTATAGACTATATAAGTACGTAAATAATGTGTATCTCTTTAATACCTTATATCACTCAACATATATATATGTATAGGTAACACAGATACAAAACACATAAAAAATAATTAGATATTTAAAAAAAAAAAAAAAAAATGTTTTGACAGAAAATAATTTCGATAGAATAATAATAGGTATGTTCTGAATATAAAACCAAAACCTATTCTATAAATTTAGTAATGAGTACCTATACATACTAATTACAATAGTTCTGTTTCAGCTGTTACTGTAACATTAACTAATTCGAAATTTTCTTATATCAAATCATGCTTTTTTAATTTTAGTAAGATTTGCAAACTCACCAAATCATTGGCATGAATGATGTTAAATTATAATACTCGAAGTGTTAACATCAAAACCATCCGTACAATATTTTATTCGATAATATTTATTTTATAGATTCAGTTTTTTTCTAAAATTATAAAATCGAAAGAAGTGGGGAAGTCAGTAAGTCACTCTGTATGATGGTAGTCGGTAGATGTCGAGTGTAATTCGATATTGTATAGGTGGTTGTATTCAGAGTATTGAGGATGAGTTTGTAAAAATTGAATATGAAAAACGATTATGAACGAAGACGATCTGTCGACTGTCTATTCTAAGTGATTTTTTCTATATATGTATACGGCTATTAGTAGTTTATTTTTCTATTTGTTATACGGTAAGTTGAACTAATTTTTGCCTAATAAATATCACTTATAATATATTATTTCATTAGCTGTTAATCACTTGTAAGTCAATACCGACGAGCCGTTAATAGGTCCGTTGTATTAATAGCTTTACATTAATCTAAATACTATTGAGAGATTCATTATGTATAGTAAATACTATAAACTAATAATTAATAGGTTCAATAATTATACGCAATCCTGAAAAGCTTCAAGACCCCTTGAATAATGGTTTTTGAATAACAACAAAATATCTTTAAAATCATTGTATTTCATTTAAACAGTATTTAACCACTTCAAAATTTTAAATTTGAACTTTAAATGTGTATGAAAAAATATTGTGCATACCTTATATTTTTGAGATGTTTAGGTTTGTTTAAGAAAAATAAATGAGAATCCTTGCGGTATTTAATTTTCAAGTGGCTCTTAAAATTAAAATTAAATACATTTTCAACTACCTATATAGGTATACCAACCAATTCGCAAATTGTCGTGATTCTCTTTGCAATTTATTTACTATTAAATATAAGTTATTAACTAATTGTTTGATTAATCAAAACCTAAACGGAAAATCATTATAATTATTATAATATTAAAAGTATAAACAATTCATCCATCTGAGGATTTATATAATAGTTATTATAATATAAGAATTTAATTTTTGAATTTTGTTGTACTTTGGATGGATTCAAGAAAAATAATAATTTTAGTTAGTTAGATAATAAATAGTTGATTATAATTTACTTTAAATGGGAAGAGTATTTAAATATATAACTTGAGTTCAATTACAACATAGATAGGTACAGCTACTGTCTGAACATTTTGAAACCCTAAATTTGTGAATTAACCGTCTTGTGAAAGGTTTAAATTTACCCATCCATAAGTTATGAATTATATTGTTTGTGATTTTTTATTTTTTTGTAGTTATTTAATCTTATACAATTTACTTATTTGTGCGTGAATTACATTGTAGTGTAAACTCAGATACCTACACAGATACTTGGGTCTTATCTTTGTATTTAGATTTTTTTTTTATAAAATTGATATTTACATAAAATTTTAGATAAATATAGGTATAATTATTAAAAAAATTAAGCGTATCTACTATTATACTAATGTTAGTTTAAAGTTATTTTGAAACTTTGATAAATGGGCAAATGTAAAAAAAACCAAACAACTTGTTAAAAATTAAATTAAATTTTACTTAAAGGTAGTCTATTATACTCAATTTTCATGGTTTCACGAATTTAAGGCATTTCGATTTTTTTTATGCCAACGCCATCTACAAGTTTTTTATGAACCAATAGCTATTGTTATTGTTACTGTTTACTTGTGTTTCATTTGATTGGTTAAGTGAGAACCGCTGTGACGATTACATTTATTTTCGGAATCCAATTTCTGAAATACAATATACTTTGTAAAATTTGAATATTATTATCCACGATAAACCAATCCTTTGGTTTTTCTTATGATATTACGCCATATTATCATTCGTTAAATGAACTAGAGTAAGTAGTAAGTGCTGTACCCACATTGCATTATTTTATTTTATTATTTTGCACCCAAATACACTTTATAACGGAGACTACATATGCATTATACATAGTAAACATACCTATAAGTGGTGTATTTATAATTTTATCCTATTTGAAATGTATAATACTATAATTATTATACTACACTATAATAAGTACCTACTAGTTACTACGCACATAGTTGCCCTTTATTGTTTGTTCTATACTTCTATTTGAACAATATGTTCATTTTTAAAAATAATTGTCTACTGTCTAGTAATTATTGTCAATAAAAATATTATGTTGTACCTACCTATACATCATCAGATCATCACATATATTATGTATGATTATATCTATTGAATAATTAATTTTGTTATACTCCATAGGTACTTACAATAGTATTTTATAATATAATATTATTCAGTATTTAGCTGAATATTAATGTTAGCTCACTAACATTAATATTATATTATGAACAAATAAAACTTTTCAAATTCACAGTATATCTGGAAATGTGGTATTTAATATTCATATATCTTAATAAATACATATATTTATTGCGTTGTAGTTACGCCTATAACCTACATAATGTTGTAAAGTATAAATATTATTTTTATATGCCCGTTATAATAGTAAGGCGGTCGCAAATTATAACAAAACTGCTACTTCCATTATCACGTTATCGTGTCGTGTTCATTTGTACTTTTTTAAAGGTATAAAGCAGTTATCGTTTTTAATATTATAATATTCATAGTCTGTGTTATCTACAACATTATTTCAGCAAAAATATTTTTCATTGTTTGTCATTAGACATTTCAAACACATTTTCGACAAAAAAGATAACACAATGATACAGGACATTTCATAATAGTCTATAAGAATACATAAAACAGCGATGTCACCAACACGTTGCCCGTCGTTAAGTGCGTTATAGTATTTTGTTGGTAGTGAGTTTATTTTGAATAGCCATTTATATGTTTATAATATTATGCCTTATCGATTATTCATTTCGAAGTATTGTTGACGTACAAAAAACAAACGAAAAAAAAAATCTCACCGCCATCATAAGTCGGGCAAGTTAAAGACCTGGTAAATGGTTCTAAAAGCACATAATATCTAACGTTTACGCGGTTTAGTTCTATAAATCATTACTGAAAAACTTTTAACAAATTTTAATACTAAAATAATTTACGTGGTTTTATTTAAACTTTTTCACGTTGACTACAATATGATCATGATCTAGTGCCCACCTACCTACTATAGATACAGGCAATATATATATATTTTTTTAATCAAAGTGTATCTCGTAACCAAGGCGACAAGGCTTACATGTAAAGTACCTACCCAACTTGCGCCTATAATAATATTACTAAAATCGTATAAACTAGTATCGCGTATATAATATAGAGGTACCCACTCCGGAGTAAGATTGTTTTGAATGATAAGATTATTATTTATATGATTCATATATTATACCATTGTAGGGCACGGGCGCGTTGATAATTGAGTTGTTAAAAAGTGCATACCAATATTGTGAGAAAGGAGGCTTTTATGATTTTTTTTTTTTTTAAATCTAATATTTCAACCATATTTTATTACACCATTAGGTTCTCGTGTCGATGTCTAATCTTTGAATAAAACAACATGCCGCAGTAGTTATTTATATATATATATATATAAATGTAATATATATAATATAATATAGGTACCCACGTCCAGATCGTGATCGCCAATCGGTATAATAGGTATAGCTAACCTACCTGCCTACCACTGTAATATAAACCTATTTATAAATTAACTCAATAAAAACCGCGTTATCGTTGACATCAAAATCATCGGTATATATTATAAATTATAATGCGACTGAGAGGTGAAATGTATAATTAGTGTGTAATTTCGTACCGGCACGGTGGTTTATATATGCATCAAAGAAGATCGGTGTGCGATGATAATATAGTAGCCACTAGGCTGTATTATTGTTCAGACCTATATATTATATTATACAACATATATTTATAAGGAGTGCGTTTTTATTTTCTCATATTATTACTGACATAGATAAGAGTAATTACTTTACTCCTAAGGGACCGGTGGCGGGTAATGGTAGGCTCACTATGTTTTTTTCAAACCGTAATAAACGCACGGAAATAACACACTGCTTCATATTAGGTAGGCACCATTAGACAATTGTAGATTATTGTTATTAAAATGAGAGTGTTCAATAATTGTTGGTATTTACATGCTCGAAAACAACAAAAAAATACTTGTTTTTATTTACATCACAATAAAATGGTGATTTTCCGACATAGGTAATTTATTTCCAGTCATTTTACCTAACAGTGTACATTACTATTGATTCAATATTGGAAAACTCTATTAAAAAATATCTTGATAAGAATACATCATATTTAGAGCAACAATATAGGTAATTGAGAAAATTGAGTGTATCATGAAATTTTAAATAGACAAACTATTTTATTTAAAACAATATCGTTCTGAGTACCTATGAAAGCTCAACTGAATATAATTCGTTTATCTTAAACAATAATATAATAAATTTTATTTTAATGATGTTTTTAACATTAAAAACAAATTTTACATTTTAGTACCTACCTACGACCTACCTACGTTAACATTGTATTTTCCATTTTTTATCTTAACATACGATTTACTCATATATATATATTATTTTATATTTTGTTTCCATAATCATAGTTTTTAGTTGTTGTTTATTTTGACATTTTATGTAGTTTTAAGGAAGCAGTCACTCATTAGCGACACTTTCGTCTGTGAAATGTAATAAATTCACAGCGATAAACGGATGGCTGTTTCTTTAAGTCTAATTCAAATTTAGAATTGTATTTTAGTTACATGCAACTGCGATAATGTACCTATTTGGTGATAATTTTGCGATTATACTTATTACAGTCATCAATATACTTAAGAAAAGACAGTAAAATTATTCTATTTTATTATTATATATGGGTATAGACACCGGCTTTTAATTTAAGAAATGGATAAATAATAATTAATACCTATACTAAAAACGAAGCTTATTTTAAAATCATCTTTCGCACACGAATACACCTGCTTATGTAATATTATAATTCTAATAATGTCATAATCTTATAACTATGTATAATCAAATACATACACTTAAGTAAAACATCTTCTGCTTTAGAAATTGTGCGCCCAATCTGTATTTTCGAATGTATATTGTATATATTATAGGTATAAACGTAAATAGCTATAATATAGGTCTAGGCCTGAACCTGGTGCCTATATTTCATATTGGTATGTGATTGCACGTAAATTGCACGTTTAAGTATTATTTAATTGACATTTGTTAAATCATAATAAGCATTCTTGAAAAAATGTTGGCGAATAGATAAATAACAAATAACAAATCGAAACAATGATAGATGTATCTACTAAGTAATATTCTACTATTATAATATGAATGATAAATGAACAACTATTATAGCTGTCGTTGGTAAAATAACTGTGAGAGATTTACTGAACGTATTTATGGTACCTACAGTTCATAATATTGAATTGTTTACACTGTTAGAAGAGGTGACTGGTTTTTTTCAACATCCTGTCATCGCCATTAATGACTATATTTTAGTTAAATTCCTACTTAAATTCGTCTATATTATTATTTAGGGCTGTTATAAAAGTATTTTATGTTGAATTTAGTACAGTTGTTAGTTGTGTTTAAGTTAGTTTTGTGAATACTAAAACTCTTTTACAAAATTCTTGAATTATATTTTATATAACATATTTAGAAATAGCTTGGTTACCATATTATAGAATATACGTTATGCATACATATTCAAATATGTTTTTTTGTATAGGAAGTAATTTTACTGTGTACGGGAAGACTTAAAATTAAAAACTAAACACACTTTTGGTGTTGTATAAAAATGTTATTTATATTAATAGGTATATTTATGAAATAAATATTAAGTTTGATGCACATGGTAATATTAATGACGATGAGAACAAAAATACTTAAAACATAAACAGTCGATGGAGACTGGAGAGAGGAATACTAAGATAAAAAATTATGCTATTGATATTATGTTGGCTTAAATTAAAAACGTTTAACCAACCCCAAAATTTGACTGAAGCTCCGCCTATGTTGGACTACAACTATCATGTCGTTTTTATAATATTACAATATACTAATTTTATAAGTTGAAGAATATTAACCTATAGTTAGGTACCTATACCACACTTTTCATAAAGTTTAAGGAAATCTCTATTATTACTCTAT
The DNA here is from genome assembly GCA_008086715.1 of Sitobion miscanthi. NCBI lineage: Eukaryota > Metazoa > Arthropoda > Insecta > Hemiptera > Aphididae > Sitobion > Sitobion miscanthi. The sequence goes on from CM017804.1 coordinate 14,960,895, forward strand.
GGCAATTTAACTTATGTGCAATTGTTATTTGACATTTGTTCTTAGTGCCGTTATAATTTTAAATTTGTAGCTCAATATTATTCACGGTAATAAATAAATAATAAAATAAAAGAGTCAAATTTTCGCAATCAAAAAATTATTTCTTGTAAAACTTATTTTTGAAAATGTTCCTATAACAGAAAACGAAGATACTGCAAAATGAATAAAGAAACCAATAATTTAATTTCTGACAAAGAATAGAATTCAATCCTCTCACTTTATGAATGCGCTCATTCCATACAAAAAAATAACAGAAAACTACTATTATCCTTAAGAATATACAAATCATAGTTATCCCTATTTAGTTACTTGTAACTTGGACCACATTTCTAAAATTGTGTTTAGTATTTATTTTCATATAATTATTCAATAGATAATAATAAAGTATTATTCAGAAAAACTATAATATTATATTCGTAGTTCTAATTCATTTTTGATCAGATAAAAATAAATAAACAGATAAAAATAAATATCTTTATACGTCTGGGGAATATGTTGTAAAACATCACTTCTAGCTCTTCTCTTCTGTGGTAGATTTTTCTATACTCATTATTAACAAGTAATATCGTAATTTTATTGACGTAATTAATTCAATATGACATTATGTTGAATCTAAAAACTACGCGTAACTGCAAATATTGTGAAAACAAAAACAAAAATATGATTTTTTGTGTATTTTTATGCAAAAAAAAACAACTTTACCATAAAGTCAGAAACATAATATTGTAAAAATCCTTATCCGTATATGGTAAATCCTCTAGATATTATAAATGTATACCTAATTGGATTCAAACCCTGACACTGAAAAGTGAAAATAGGGTCATCTGATTCATAATTAAATTTGACATTTAACGTAGTTGTACATTTTAATAATAAAATATATACAAAAAAATTACCACTACATGTATCCAAACATTTTAGTAGGATGTAGGAAGCTTAACAGTCAACATATACTCGTTTATACATAATACTAAAATATTAATGGCTTAAAGGGATACATATAATATTATATACAGTGGATTATTTTGAAATTAAATAAAAAATAATTTAATTTTCAATTTTATCGCTATATATAGGTACGCAGTTCAGTTCTATTCATTCCAGTAATATTTATTTTCCATATACAATATGTACGACGTGCGTCGTATTTTAAATTAGGAAAACAAAGATCTATCATTGGCCAAGTGGTTATTAGTACCTATCTATCATAGGTACATATTATATTACGTACCTATTACTCGTAGAATACTACAAACCATACATAAAAATATTTCAAAGATAAATGAAAAATCTGAATATAATTTAATGACCAGGTGTTAGACACTCGTCTCGCTAAGGATAGCGGAGAGATATTATATACTAAATTCAAAAATAAAGATAAATTACAGCATTCAAAAATCAATTTTCAAGTTAAAACCGTGTATGCTGACATTTTTGGAAAAATGTCTGGTTGGTCACATTTACTATATACGCTTCAAGAAACTCGAAAACGAAATGACCTCATCAAAGTACCATCTATATTCGATTTTCTATCTATAGAGGTGCTACATAAAACTTTTTGAGCCTCTTTTTTTTGTACAAAAAAAATATAACGAAACAAACAACTTCAAAACATCATTATTAAATCATCTATTAATATGGATTAGTTAGAATAATAATCCAAATATAAAAATATAAAACATAATTATAATTATAATATAATATATAACTACTCTTTAAGATAAAACAGAAAACTAAATTGTCACAAATATATTTTTCAAAAAATCTGGAGGCTGAGGGTATGAGAGAATCAATTAGGTACTATTAGAGGTACATTATTAGTTATATCATTTATCAATAAAAAATAATTGTTATATCGAAAACTGTTGTTCCGATCAAAAATTAATGTCCACTGGACTTTTATATTCGTTCCAAATTACCAATGTATCCCTAAATTATTCGTCATATAATAATATATAAATACATTTCGGTACATCTTTTTTTTTATTCTATATACGTATTCTATATCTGTCGTATATTTTATCGTAAAACACTACTAAAATTCATTATTTAGCCTTTTTTTTTTTTATTTTACACATATATTTACTAATAAATCCATAACTGTAATGTGGGACTAGGTGAGACTTTCTCAACAGTCCACTTCCAGCCATGTGCATGGTTGATTATGTTATACAATCATGAACATGTCAATCAACACGTCATTTCGTCGCTACAGAATAAAATCGTCTACCCTCCTAACTTTACAGAATTTTTATGGTTAATATTATTAATAGGTACATATTCAACACAAAGTATGCGTAAACGATATATTTTTTATGTATACAAGTTTAAATAACGCTTACAAGTTTATAACAAAAGTTATACGTGAATAATAATTATCTCTCTTATTTAGTCATCAGTTTTTTTCTTACTGAACTTGTTCCAGAAGTTAGGACACGTCGGTATATTGCGTTCTTTTTTAAGTCTATTTTACACTTTTCCACATTTTAACGGTTCAATCATCGCATGCACCAATATAGTGCATAGAAAACAGCAGTGTATAATATTATAGTTGAATCGCTTACCCTCCCCCCCTCTTCTGTACATTTTTACTGCCTTTATTGTTTTGATAAATAATTTGTTCCCTATTGCTTAATTTCAGCAGACTTTTAAACCTGACTATAATCTACTGCTTCAAATAATTGTATGAATTAATCACTATCTTCAGTTATTGTTAATATGTGGCAACTTTTATTTGCTTTTTAGTTGTTACTTCATTGCACGTTGTATCGTTTTGTTGAATTTTTACTTGGTCAAAATAAAAAAAAAATCGAGAGAAGAAAGGTTGAAAGGTTTCGTATCATTAAATAAACACAGAGATATTGAACAGGAGTCCATACAATAATTAAACGATTTGCCAATGAAAAAAAAAGACTTCTATTGTTAATATAAGAAATTTCCTTTCCTTGTATTTTTATTTCTATGCAATATTTTTATTATTACTAAATTATGTATCATTGAAAAAAATGATTGTTTATTTTGTGAATTTGTGTTATGGTGGGGGTAGAACCTCTTGTGAATAACAATTTATTACAATTTTTAAAACCCCCACCCCTACCCTCCTCGATTAAGCTTCAGACACGACATTGATAGAAAATGTTCATAATAAATTATACAATTTAATAAATATGGATTTAGCATTCACAACATGATGCCATAATAACATAATAAATGGTGTCATACCTGCAATCGATGAAGTACATTATAAAGTATAACCATTTCAACGATAAGTTATCGTCGATAACTATAAAAATATTATATAAACATTAACTAGATAACCAATTTTTGTCTTGGACATATTATACACATTTATTGACTATTGGACAGTAATTGTTGAAAAAAAAATGTCCATAATATAGTAGGAAAATAAATCCACTAATGATTATTATCATCAGCTATTTCAAAACTAAAACAAAGTGAAAATATCATGATTGGGAAGGATTTACCCTTAGTGACTGTTCGACAAAAATTAATTACGAATAATTAATTTATGTTTGGAAAATAGATCAGCAATTCTATTTCGTATAAAATACATTGCGTTTCTGTTTATTTAAAATGCTAACATAATTCAACTATACAGATTTTAATAGTATATTGAATTGTGTACTGTGTACATAAAACGTGTATAAATATGATTAGACTTTGTTTTAGGTTTGCATAGCATAATGGAATACCTTTTATTCCCGTTGTGTTCGTTGCGACTTTCATTACCTCACCAATACCATAGAAAATATTATTTAGCAATAGCCTAAAGGCATATCATTGTTCTTTATCACAATACAATATTAATTTGCATTATATTTAAATTAAATAATACAAAGCAATACACAGTGCTAAATTGTATTTCAATAGAGAACAACTTGATTGGATACCTATGGCTGGGAACTTACAACACGATTGGTTGTATTTCGTTTGAAAGTTTTAAACTCATAAACCACATTTAGTAACCAAGAATCTTAGCATACTCATTAAAAGTTTATCGATAAGTTAACTTAAATTAATGAGCTGTTGTGTTAAAAAATCAAACAGCTGGTGATATAAGTTTAAATATATTCCGATTAGCTCGTCTACCAATTTATTCAAATTGTACACGAACTATTCAAGAACTGTTTATACATTATAAACAGAATATAATATATACAAACGCTATACATGCGTATCTTATATTATTTTATTATCGGGAAATGTGTTGAAACAAACCGACAAGCTGCTTGAATATCTGAACAACTGTAAATGATTAATCATCTCAGCCATTAATATTAATTATGTTTGTCAACGATTTCAATAATTAATAATTGATTGGTTTTTATTCACTATTTTATTTTCAAGACAATACCGCATGCAAAGATAACCATCAGCGTAGCTGCTTTCTCATGTCACCGGAAACCTCTTCCATGACACAGTGCGACTGGCTTGGCCGGCATACTATGAATTGTGTTTATTTATTGACCAGCCATTGAAGCTTATACTTTTGAAAAATAACGATTAATTACGAATTATAGTCGATTAGTCAAGACAACAACAACCCATAGGTGTCAATTTACTAAAGCGATTGCACATTAATTGCATATTATGTTTAGTTAAAATTATACGAACATTAAGTATATATTTGCAATTAACGTAATCACAGTTCTTACTTCAAATTATAACAATAAACTAAATAGGCTTCAGAAAGTTATTATTTTTATCATATTTTTTCAATATAAGAAAATTATCGACAACTTAAATAGAAAAACATTGTATTTCACGTTAGTCGTAAGTATGCGATGACACAGGAATTAATGTGTTAGACCATTTTTCAATTGTTTTTAATAATATTTAATAGTTTGTTAAAATATAAAAGTTCAAGTTCTCACTCACGGCGCGCCTTTTAAAATGTCACCCATTGAAAAACGCATTGTATTAATACTATAATAAATAATAATACAAGCACAAATAATCTAAAAACGTTGGCACTAAAATTTAAACTCGCAGTATAATCTGCTTAATTATTTTACGTATACCATCATATTTCCAAAAAACTACCACGCAAACTAAAACGTAAATGGCGTAGAGACCTATTAACTTAATTAAAATATATTACCAATGAGTGATTTCCTCATCACGTGTGGCTACTTGTTATTATATAAGGTATTATCTTTAATACATCAAACTTATTCCATATATTATTGTACAGATTGTGAATTATCTTGTTTTAAATAATAAATAAAAAACTAACAATCTACTTAAATGGCTAAATATAATACAACGATTAATTAATGGTATGATAAGTATTAGATTCTGAGTGTAGCGAATGTATTCTATTTACAACGATGTGTGTTTATTTTTCTGTCATCAACATTTGGGTAGTAAAAATGCTCTGATTTTCGATATAAGCCTCTTTTCTAATAGAAAAGTGAATGTGTTTAGTGCATTCGAGAGGTCAAAATAGAAAATTCCCAGTAGTTATAGACGGCGTCAGGAAAACAAAAAAAGTGAAAAAAAAATGGTAATCATTACGCTTAACCAATTTTATAAAAAAATATACATTTTTTTGGTGGAACTCAAAAATTAATAAACGTTGGCACTTGTAATTTTCAACTAAAAGTTTTTAATTTTATAGCTAACATTAGACATTTTAACAGAAAATTCTCAACAAGTTTTTCTACCTTTATCAAAAAAAAAAAGTTCATCGGACAGTATCATTCATTTTTTATATGCGTCTGATTTAAATTTTTTTACAATATTTGATATTCAGTAGTTTTTAATTATTAAATTTGATTATTATTATTATTTATACATGTATGCTAGGATGACACACCATCTCCACTTAAAATCGTTTTTCATATGCAATGATTTATCATTGAATTAAAATCTAAAACACATCTATTACAATGACATACTCTACACTACCTTATAGCATAGTAGTACCCACTTGTCCACTTTTTTTTTTGTTGATAATTACCTAATTACTGATATGCAGGTACATTTTATTATTTTTCTGTCCAGCATCTTTCATTTTTCAGTTTCAAACAGGGTTTATTTGTAAATCCCTCTTATAATATAGGTAGATTCTTAAGGGATGATACTATTTAATTGTATTTTTGAATTTTTTTACTCTAATTTAATGAATATTAAATTATTAACTCCATTATTTAGTTGATTAGGTTCATATTAACACAAAATCGCCGCTCTAATGAACAATAGCTAGAACACTGGTTTCCCCGTGTATAACAATATTTGTTTTAATAAAACAATTTTTTAATTAAAGTTAATTTTAGTAAATTAAATCATTGCTTAGGTATTACACCATTGTTTAAAAATACATTTTAAAAATTAATTATTATGTACCTATAGTTTTTATTAAACTTACCAAACAAATGGGTAAAAAGTAAGTAACCGCTCTGATGTAATGCTGAACAGTATAGATGTCGAGTTTGCCTCGTAATTTCAAAGTCACTAAAATTGTATGACATGTACATTTGAATTCGACGATAAATCAATGCTTAAGAAAAACAATATTTTGAGCGATGACGGTCCGTCATAAGCTACTAAGTACATTTTTGATATATTTTTATGGCTATACTAGAGTAATGTATTTAACTATTATAAGTATAAAAGGTTTAATTAATTTTTACTGAAAACATTTATTGTATATAAAATGTATAGTATATAGTTTTAAGACACGATTGAATTTCTCTGCTTTACTTGAGCCCTTACGGGTGTTTATTCGAATAAAATAAAAATAAATAAAATATTTTTTTTCATATATTATTATTATAAACTTTTGAATCAATACTGACTCTCCATAGAACGGGTTGAATTTCGTAAAACGTATCGGAATGTTTTGGAAAAGTTATTGTTAAAATATCTAACTAAAATGTGTATAAAAAAATGAATTGTTTTTATATATTTTTAGAATTTTGGTTCAAATATAAGCAACTTAAAAGTCAATGTATTTAATTTTCAAGCTTTTTGGCAGACAATAAAATTATTAATCGATATTAATAGAAAAACATAAAACATGTTATATTTGTTTTTCCTAATTATTAGGATGAGTACCGTATAATTTTTACTTGTGATCCCTCAAAATACCAACTAGTTTCATATTCCTATCTGAAAAGATATTGAAGTTTAAAATTGAAGCATTTTTTCTACTATATAAACTGTCTTCAGACTCGCAGACAACAAAAATAAAAACAATCATCATTGTAAAATCAATACATTCATCGCTCTGCTCAGAATCTAATATCACCTTATCAAACAACCAAAGTAGGTATAACGTAAACAATAATTATTGTATGTATTTTTGTACATAATGTATATAACTTTACCTATTGGAGAATTATTTTTAAACCATATATTTATTTAACTGGCGATATTATTTTATCCATTTGAAAAACTATCAAGTTCTATGAAACGTACCTATAATATAAAAGTATAACTTTTGAACAACTTAATGTTGATAAAGAGCATGTGTACCTATACCCACTACCTATCTATTGTAATTAAATTTTTGAACAAACCGTTGACGATTAAAAGCCAAAGTTAGAACATTATTTGATGATTCTAAAATTAAAAAACTTTATTTCTTATTTGTCCATCTATTTAGATCTGGAAAATTTCTCAGAACAAAATATTTTATTTACACATGTGGAGAAATTGTCGAAATAACTGTTGGAACCGAATATTAATTGTATCAAGAATTGTTTTAATGTTGTTCGTTGAATAATTCATTTTTGGCCTGGAGGTTTAAAAATATTTACTAGGACCATGATGACATAATAAACTTGCAATAAAGATGAGATTACCTGCTAATTTATTAAGGAGTACAAGTTTGATAAGACACTCACAAATATCAGAGAAACGTACTTTTAACTTTTCAAATATAAATATTATGAATCCTTAACTTTGCAAGAATAAAAACTTTGCGTGTAAATTATTACGCAACTATATCTCCATAGGCAAGCACCCATAATACATTTTTGTAGACAAACAATTGTTTTAAACATTATTATGTCAGAATTTGTATATTCGTGTACACTTTATGTAAGCACGTATATTTTAGGGTATGCCACTTCACTGCTCCCAAAAATGTATTGTACATTGTAAGAGTTAATTTTTCCAAGGCCTATATTTTATTTTTTTGTTTTTATTGGCACTGGGTGCGCAACTTATAACGCAGAACGGATTTTCATGGCAGTATTGGAATAATGTTAAAAAGTAATTTTATTTTAATGGATTGAAATTAGACATTTTTACATTTTTACATTTTATTTTTGATATGTTATTGGTTATACATAATAGATTTTTATATACATTTTGTGCAATACTACAGTTTATATAGGCACATGATTTCAGACGTATTACTATAATTATATAACAATATAATGAATGGAGTTATATTTTATATTTGATTTTTCTGTTCATTTGAATCGGTTCTGATTTAAATAAATGCAAGTAACTAGTAAGTAATGAAAATATTATAGAAAACCATTTAACGTTTTCGGCTTATATAAATAATTCAAAAAAGTAAAACCCCCAAGTTTCGACATATTATATAGTAGGCAATCCAATAATTCTATTTGAAATTTATTTAAACAATATGTATTAGGAAATAATTAAAAAAAATACCGTTATTCAAATAACTTTTAGATAAATTAAAAGACACTAAATAAATAAATTACTTGGGTAATTATTATCAGAATTCGTATATTAAGTAGTTTTTTTATTAGTATTTTAGATAAAATCAAAATTAATTATTCAATGAATTCGATTTATAATAAAATTATATTTGAAGTTGAATTTTTAATAACATTTCCTAAATTGATTTAAAATATGTTAACATTTTAACTGAATATAACACCATCTTAAAAGTATTATCATAATCATTATAGATATTTTAATATTTAGTATAAAATATAAAATATCTACGCCTGTCATCTGGCTACACAATATAATTTTAGTTAAATTTTATAGATTATTGCTTGTCTAATGTTCGGATAATTTATTGTAAAAATTCATATTTTTAATGAAAACGATTAATCTTTAAAAAAAAAAAAACCAGAAAAAACTGGAATTATCAATGTGAATAATATATTATGGAGAGCTTTATATGTACGAAAAATGTTTTACGAATTCATAATATTACATTAGGTAAATCGTTGGTAGTTGTCCTGTTCTGGAATTTTATATAGTGCGGGCAAAGATGTAATTTCTTCCCCGTTTTAAACAATAATTTATTGTGCAATACAAATGTTTTTTTTGCTAAGCATTATTGCTATACTAATTTTCTGTGTCTTAGTTTTAGGTAATATATAATAAGTCACTAAAATAACAAACGTAGGTGTTAGGTAATAGGTGGGTTCGCTTCAGCATTCATCTTTATAGTTTTCCGCGAACCGTATAGAATCAGACGATGGAACCAGTCCGTTTGCCGTTAACTAATATACCTGGTGGCCATCACAAAATATGCATTAAGACAAAACACGAAACAGACTCAGTTAGTAATCTGACGGCTACCATAGTGAAAAATTAATAATACGATATTGAGATTTATCCCTATATTATTGTGAGATTTTGTTTTTGGTTCCTCGCTAAAGCTAATCCGCATTAAATGTAACTGGCGTACACAAGACACATAATATTATGAAGTAGATACGTAAACAACGAAGGGCACACATCATTTACAAGGTTTTTTTTTCCCCTTGATTTAAATGTTTTAGTATACAAAAATTAAAAAAACACCGTGGAACTCGATTTTGTTAAATCTTCTGCTCGAAAACGTGATGATGGAAAAAAATTTAAAAAACCGTATTATTGTACTTAACATCATTCAAATGTATAAATAGGTACATTTCTCGTTCCACTAAAAATCTAAAATGATCACTCAATGTTGCGATGATTTTATCATTAAACATAAATCAAACTGTCAAAAATGTTATTATTTTCGTAAAAAAAACGTATTAAAATGCTAACAAAAGATCTATAAAACATAAACGGTATCCGAGGGATGCAAATGACACCCCAGGTAATATGTTTAAAGAGTTAATAATGTTTGCAATACCAATATTATGATAAGAACACTAAATGGAAGTCCAGGTTAAGAAATTAATTAGATATACCTACGCAATGTGTTTATTTAGTATCTTTTTCATGAAACGCAAGCCCAAAAGGGTATTTTATTTGGTAATTACGAAATTACATGATGTGAAAAAGGCGTATCCATTTCATTTAATGGATAAATTATATAGGTTATAGTTACATCCAGCTCATACATTCAAAAACCCAATACACACATATTATAATCATTTTGCATGAACAGAACTGAACATTTATTAAAACCTAACCACTAGTCGTGTGATGATCATGTGGATGTGAATTAATACTTGTATTTTAGCATTCAGAATTTATCAATTTAAATGTCTAAATGCTCCAACTTAATATTTTTTTTGGAACTATTGGCAATGTAACCTAATTAATGACTAATTTAAAAGATCGATAATATTGTATTTACAATTTAATTATTAAATATTTTTTTAACTTTCTAGCCCTTTATAATATCTATAGATGTAAAAAAATCCTATTTAAACCATATAGGTACCTCTATTCATTTTTTAACACACGTCGATACAACCCCTGTTCAAGAAAAAATGTCTTTATTTATTCATTCACTAAATTCTTTAAGACCCCTACGAGGTGGTTTCCAAATACCGAATTGGTTCCTAGGTAATCAATAGGTATACAATATACATATGAATTCAGAATTGATTATAGATGAACTTTCATGGTAATAAGAAAAATATGTTAAAATTACAGTTCTCTTTCCATTTTACACTGTTGCTGGTCAGTCTATATACGAATATAATAATAAATTATATAATATATTTATTACTATTTGTTAGGTACCTACTATACGCAATAAGCTATATAAGATTGTGCCTAAACTAATAATAATAAAATAGGTAGTATTTAATGACATTATATTTACCTAATAAAAAAAAGCCCAAGTTAACCAAAATAATAATAATAAAAAAATGATTGTGGTATAAATTTACAACATAAATATTTGACGAAAAACTTGAAAATTGGCAGTCATTCAATATTTGCATTATAGTTCACCAATAAACTTTGCCTTTTCAGCTGTTTTTCTCGATTTAAATTTAAGTGTACTTCTTTATTTTAGATATATTTTAAATCAATAAAAATATATTTAAGAGGGTGGTATAACATTTTAAATTAAATTTAAAAAACAAAAATTTGTCGTTCGTTCCGAAGTAGATGAAAATTCTGCCCTGTTTTCATTGTAAAATCGCAATTATACGATATACGTATGAGAGCAGTTGTATGATAACAAGTAATTTTTTAGAAATCAATTTGTACATAATTATATTTTTGGCCCCGGAACCAATTACTTATTTCCCATTTTTTAGTATCTTAATTCTTCGATATTATACAACTAGAGAACATACAAAAATAAGGCACCTAGGTTTTATTTGTCATAGAATTTTTATGAAATTGATCAATTACATACATAATTTACCAAAATAAATAAATAATTTGTTCCATGGTGTAACTAAATATTTTAACTTGTATAATAGGTACTCACGATATTATTGTAGGCGATTTTTGAATTATATATATTTCACTTATTGACTATTTTATATTTATCATTACACATTATTATTATTCAGTATTCATAAAATAAATATAGGGGAATATTACGCACACTGCATATTATCACAAAAAAATCGTGTTATTTTTCCTTTGAATTTTACTTAAGTAGGTACCTCCTGCATTGTACGGTGTACAGTTCCTGTTTATTCGGGAAAATTAGAGATACAGAAAATAAAACTTTATTTAGAACAATACGTGCATTATAATATAAATTAGGTAGTATATACGTCGTCATATTTTGGTTTAAAACAAAAATTATGTTTTCAAAACTTCTAAAGAACGTAATATTTTATCCTCTAAAAGACACTTGTCATTTGACTATATATTCCCACCTAGACATAGGAACAGAAAGGTGTAGATGGCATTTTGATAGTTTAGATTAAGATAGGCTCTACATACACGGCGGAAGTTGTTCAATGATGATAATTCACCAATACTGACGTCTATATATTATATATATAATATATAGTTCTCTAACCCCAGAACTCATCTATCTACGATGTACGGTCCTAGTAGTATTATAGCAGTGGCGTTCCTTGGGAATTGTTCGCGTGTGTACATACACAAACGCACACAAGAGAGTATTATTATCGTTATATGTGTGTGGTATTGGTGGTTGTGTGTGCAGACCGGTAAAATGGGTGAGAGAGAAAGAAAAAAGCTGCGGGCGGCCTTGGAGAGAAAGATTTATCGTTTAGCCACCCCCATATAATAGTAGTAGGAGTAGCTACTACTGTCCAACAGATATACCACTAAATATTCATCAACTAACGTTGCGCTAACCACCATCTAAACTATATATACTCTATATATATAGTGATAGAGAGGGATGGCGGGTGGAGATACTTTTGCTATGGAGGAGCTATTATTATTATTATTATTATTACTATTATTATTATTATTATTATTATTATTATTATTATTATTATAGAATCTAGTAGTGGTCTGCCGTCTGCAGAGTGGCCATATCCGGGGTGTACGTTATTTTATTTATTACCGCTTGTTAAAAAAAAAAAAAAAAAAGAGAGGAAGCTCAAAGTAAATAACGGTAGCAGCATGGGGAGCACTAAATGAAAACAAATGCTTGGCCGACACGCAACGGGACAGACAAAACTAAAATAGTGTTTTTTGGTAATTTCCAGCAAGTATTTATTATACGTCATGCATGTATACCTAATAAAGAAAAAATTATCATTCGGCCGCCTGTGTGGAGAGAACGAGTTTAGAAAATGTCCGTCGTATACGTGTGATGTCGTCTGACATTCTTCGTACAGCTTCATAAACTGTGGTTCGTTAGGTGGAAGTGGTAACCCCATATAGAAATTTCAAGTAAACACTAAACCATCATTATGTTATAAGTATAATATTGTATACTCGTAGGCATACTAATATAGAGTTCACTTGAAGAGACGACCACTTTGTAAATTATACATACTTAAATCTGCTTAATGTTCTGTAGACAAACATGGAATATATAATAATATAAGTAAGTATAGTTAGGTGCCTACGTTGAAATCTTACACATAAATAAATAAGCATATTTTGCAAACTTGGTAAAAGTGTGTTTACTATAACTACAGTTCCGTAAATTACACATTATTACAATAGTTCAAATAATTGTTATTTTTATTATCCCATATTACATGCACTATAATATTGTTTACTTAATTACATATTATGAAAAGCTACGCACACAATGTCCGTGTATTATAAATGCTTTAAATTATAATGGGATGGTATTATATTATAATATTATCATATACGAAAAACGCGTAATACGAAGATACATGTAAAAATAGCATCCGCTGCCATCGTCGGATAAATTAATTGTCGGTGTTCCTCTATCCCAGCATTATTCGCTTTTCCTGCTAGTGCAACAATTTACTTTACAATCGGCACTGAAATTTTATATTAGCGTCGCATATTATATTTTAATAGGTGTTCATTATAATATTACGTAATTTACATTGTTTTGAACGTTTTCGTTTAATGCAAATTTGTTTTACAGTTTAAACATTTTTCGACGGTTTGAACATTATATCGGTGTGCAACTACTCGTGAGCGTTAAAATATCATAAACTTCAAATGACCATTCAAATTTCATTAATGTGAATACGCTGCATCATTTGTAGTTTGTATTATAATTTATATAAGTATTTCAAGATTGGACCAGAGGTGGAGAGTGGAACGACAGATGATGCACCACTCACCTTATCAACCTTTGAGCAACAATTAAAATTAATATTCAATTGTGATGCGTATACATTTTTTTTTTTTTTAATGCCGTTTAAACGATTTAAATAAAATATGCGGACAGTCGTTTTAAAATCATACCTAGTTTATGACATTTTAATGCGGGTACGACTGTACGAGAGAGGAGTGTGAAAATATTTGAAACTTTGAAAGGTTCTGAAAAACAAAAAAAAAATAATAGGTATGTGGGTTTATTAAATCATGATTATATACATTTACAGTAAATATAATAATATGCGGCGCGTATCAAAATCTTTCGAAAATAATATTGTTCCGTTGATAATAAAATGATCACTGTGTACTGTATGCGGAATTTCGCATAGGGAGCATATATTATACTTTTTTAAATTCTGCTTGCCCGGTGCTGAAACTAAAACTGCTATGCAACAACAACGAACGATATTACCTATTTTGCCCGAGGTAGGTACACACACACACACACACACACACGCACACACACGCACACACACACACACACAAATACACACAATTCTTTCCTCTTTTTTTTCTTTTTTTTTTTTTTTTGCCTCCCCTTGCACCGCATTTATTTGCCTTGCAGCAACCACCGGTCGATTATTATCCGTGCGCAGCGGCGGCGGCGGCGGTGGCAGCATCGGCGGCGTCGGTATATTATTATTTGTTTTCTCCCGTTTACCATCCCCCCTCCCCTATTTCACCTGTCTCGTCTCTGTGTTTGTACACGTTGGATCGGATTTTGTTTTTATCGCCTATACCCAACGTCGGTATGTATTATGCTTTACTGCTCCCCGACCATCGTTATTTCGTCTATTACCTCCCTCCCTCCCATCCACCCACGGTTACACCATGATGGTTTAATAACAAGTCCCGCGAATGTATGGATCACCATGGGTATTTATTGGTTTTCCCCCGTATATATATAGTCGCTCCTATAGTTTTATATATTGAAAGTTAAACTTTGCACGGTTCTCGTGTATCGGAAAATATTTAATAAACCGAACTGCACGATCCCGCGTTATATATACACTGTATTATACGTCGTAGCCCGTAGGTACCCTACTTGCATCCACGTTAAATGATCATTATGGCGGTGGCCGGCGATGGTCAATAAACAATATACTGCGACCGAAGTGCCAGAAAGTACGATTCAAATTAAAAACTGAATACCAAACGCATTTTTCTTATTTCATACGGCCGACACTGCAATCACGACCCGTGTCGCTGGTAGGTTAAACAAGACTATGATGATTTTTTTTTTTTCACTTTTCTCTCGTCGACTGTTGAGCAGTTCAAGTTTACAACGTCAAACTGAGTATTAAAAAAAAAAACTGTCTAATCAAAAATTGTATAGTGTACTTAGTCGCGGCCATTCCATGCTGTGGAGTGTACCTAAGTAATTATAATATTATACGCTGCAGAGATTTTTCCGTTGGGTCGGAGCCACAGCCACGAGGGACAAATGGAGTTTTTCTTTGATAAATGCAGAAGTTTCGACGAGTAGGTACCTATATTTTTACTTCGATAGATTTCGAGTGTGAAATTTGTTTTTTTTAACGACCCATTTGCCACAAACGTGAATTGGGATGGGTGCGGGGGTGTGCACGAAAACAGAAAGTCTGAAGGTACAGATAATTTATTATCTTACTGGTTGGTTTTGTTTTTCACCACCGCGGGTTTGTTGCTGTATTTCCGATCGGATGAGCAGCGCAGCAGTTTTACCATCGCCGCGGTTCATTAAATAATTATTATCATTCGTCGGCGGACGTGGAGGAGTGGCACTAGTAAAAGCCGGTCGTCACCGCCGATAATTTACCCACCTCCGTTGCATACCAACGATCGTTGTTGGCAATAGTTTTACAGTCCTGATATATATTTCTACCTCTCTCTTTTATTTCTATTTTATTTTATCCCTATATTATAGTTGTATATACATACATGACACATAATTTTTTTGCTCCATGGTTCGCACACCATGATTGTATTTTTTTATATATATTTAAACTTTTGTCGACCACCGTTGGTATATTATTATACAGCCGCAAAGGGATTCTGTACATGGGTGGTAACGCATACGTCACGGGGTGTGTGTATCAGGCGATAAATAAGAAGATAAAAAAAAAATACGAAAATAAACCCGTATGGGGTAAATGAACCGTATCAGTGGCCAACAACTTTCTATATTACCCTTTCTAGTCCCCCTTAAATCACTACAATGACAACAGCATAGTAATTATCAAGTTTGTAGAAATAGTAGGTATGTATGATACGCACTGCAAACAATATAGTGC
Organism: Sitobion miscanthi; assembly: GCA_008086715.1. Taxonomy (NCBI): domain Eukaryota; kingdom Metazoa; phylum Arthropoda; class Insecta; order Hemiptera; family Aphididae; genus Sitobion; species Sitobion miscanthi. Next base: position 14,977,148 of record CM017804.1, read on the forward strand.
CTGTCCTAAACTTTAACCCTCTTTTTCCGTATTTATATCTCCATAATCGACACGAATACGATAATTACAATAATCTAAACATCACAATGTATAGTATATTATGTTAACATTAATTAAGTAACTACAAAACAAAACGGGTTACTTATTACTTATATAGGTACAATATCTATGGCTGTATTTCTAGTTTCATTTTTATTTCAACTGACTTCAAAACAATACTATGCAAAAACAAATTATTATAACACGTTTTGTACCCTTAACTGTGTAACTTTAAAATACCCGTTTTAACATTATACCAAATTAATTTTTTTGAATTCTAAATCAGGAACCGTTGTTAGAAATTTAAAAAATGAAATACATTTTTATATTTTATTTTAAGAAAACGATTATTTTCAAAAACACATTTTTGAAAACACAGCTTTTATTATTTTTTTTATTTTTGTAACCTTAACAAATAACATAGAAGTGGTACCATAAAATACCGTCAGTCGGATATCTTTTTTTATCATGGTACTTGAATGTTCCAACATTATAATAATGAGAGGTTTGTATAGCATAGCTATTTTTGTATATATATATATATTTGTTTAATATAAAACAACTGTTTACATTTACAATGAAATGAAAAAAGTTGCATAATTCCTATTGGCTATTACATAAAGCGATATTTATTAAAATATTTATATTGAAAATTAAAAATACCATCCATAAGATAGGATTATAAAATACGCCACGTGATATTATACACATAGGTGTACAATAATTATTATATAATACACAATACGTGGTTATTGATCATGTCAGTACTTTTGATTAAATTTGTTGTAACACTAATTTTTCAAAATAAAATAATAATTATGGTAGGTAGCTATACCGTTTATATTTGACGTTGTAGCAAAGATATTAAGTGGATAACATTCACTGGACATTGTGCATTGATGAACATATTATTATCGCACTAACAACTAACAAGTATATATTATAGTAATATGGGATTTGTTGACTTCGAATGTGATTTTTCATTCTATTCTTTCGACCAACGGATAGAAAACTAAATATTTACTTAACAGATGACTAGTACTCAACGGTACCATTAAAAAATGTAAGCGCAGTTGTCTCGTACGAAAGTCTAAATCATGATTAGTATAGGTACCTACGAAAATTCACTGGTCCCATTTCTTTGAAAATAAAAATATTTTTAGTTATTTCAATGTATTCCATTATAAATTTGAGGGCATTAATCTACCAGTGTTTAAAATTATACAAAAAAATTCCTGTTAAAAATAAATGAGTTTTAAACGACAAAAAATCTACAGTTTGGCTTCTGTTTTAAGGTTCGTCCCGTGTATGTTAAGTACATACAAAATAGTAAATACAAATACATGCAATAGACCTGTTTTTTTTTTTAGCAAATATATAATAATAATAATAATATGTACGTACAATGTACAGTACTGCAGTGTTCACCAGCACCATAAGCGTTGTACGTGTTGCTTGTTCATACAAATTGTATTGTTTAAAAGTAGATGAACAAAAGTAATAGAAACGTATATAGAACTTAAATTTCATTATTTCCACACATATGTGTAGGTATATATACACGAGAACACATTTTTATGTTTCCAGTTTAACTTTATTGTTGCGCTTATAGTATTATTATCAAAATTATATCCAATTTCGGCCGAGTCACGGCGAATGCTACTACGACTTCTTCATGGCTGCGCAGATATGCAGGAAGGACAATATACCCATTTTCACTCTTTTTTGACCCTCCTTCCCAAAACAGATATTTTTACGATTATACCGGAAGCATATAATCATCGAAGTCCGTGCCATAGGAGCGTGTAAGTATAGCGAGAAATAGTAATATTACAGTAGGGAGCCGATTGTGATTATATTACCGTGTCTTGAGACGACGGAGTTTGTATACATTTTCTATAATACTTATACTGCACACACGCACACACACATAAAAAATATCCATATAAGTGTATATATTTATGTGTGCATGCATGTGTATGTGTGTGTGTACAACTAGTAATCTCGACTATAATAGTAATAGTCACGTGAGCTCCCGGACTAGTAATCATAGTAGTGGCGTCGGGGTAAACGGTTATGGTTATTCGTTATAGTTTGTATTATTATTTTTATTACTTTTATATATAAGGGAAAAAAATTGCAATCGTAATCGGTATTACTAGTTCTCGGTATATTATCATAGAAACGACAGTATTAACCCGCGCCAAGGGTAAAGAAATCCGGCTGTGATTATTTTTGACCATCGGGCCTGTGTTTGGTAACGGAACGCCTGGCAGGGTACCATACCCTGGCCGTGTCTACACTGCAGCACTGCACTAATAAAATAATAGAATGTTTCCCCGAGGTGTAGGTGTACCTATGTAGTATTTACAGACGATACCGCCTACAACACTGGCAAGATAAATTAAGTGTATGGATGGGTGGCGAATTATTAATTAACCTCAAAGCTATTAATTATTTTCCATACCACCAAATCCTTCTGAATTCCTCGTGATTGACGACAGTACTACACACGTTCGCCAACTTTCCCCGTTTAGTATGACGGTATATGTATGATATGGTGAGAAAATGTACATAATTCAAATATAAAATTACTAGAAATTCAAACAAAGTAATTGGGCATTTGTGGTTGAAATATGAATGCCAATAATGTGTGTAGTTTAACAGTTATACGGTCAGAGGAATTTTAAATAGGTAGGTCGTGGGTGGTAAATAAGAATGGTTTTATTATCTATTAACGTTGAATAGGTTTTTCGCAAAAAAAAAATTTACTAAGACTGGGTACTGGGTAGAAAGTTCTGGTTGAAAACCATAATAATAAAAAATAGCATTGTTCAAATCTATTTAAAAATAATATTGGATATATTATTCAATAATTTAATAAATATAATGTATGAAATATATATTTATTTATTCAAACAACTAAAATCTGTATTAAATCAATAATAATAATTAAAAATATAATATAAAGTAAGTTTTACCACATATAGATATAATACTATTATATATACATATATATTTATAAAATGATAAAATAAACACATTAACATTTGAAGTAAATTTATATGTTACAAAGTATTATTTTCCAACTAACAATAAAATAACCAAAACACATTTTTGTCGAAACAATATACCAATAAATTTATTTAAAGTTTATTCGCAATTCATCAAAAATTACTGACCGTTAACAACAACAATTACGAATTGAAAGTATAAAGTTAGGTTATGTAGATAAACCCATAGTTTTTATTTATCTTATCAAGATAAATAATAGCAAAGTTATTTACCTAGTGAATAATTTTGGATACAAATTTACATTTTGTAAATCGATTCGACATCGCTCAACTATTTTTAATTTGTGGATTTTTAATTTTATATTATATCCAACTAACGTATTTTAGCCGCGTGTTAAAACTACGGGAATAACCAACTGTCTATAAATCTTTGATAACGATATTGAATCCGAAATCTACTCGTAAGTAGGTAGGTATACCAATATAACTAATCAATAACATATATACAGCCATACAGGTCCCACTTATGTTTTATAGTAAACTCAAAATACCTAAAAATACAAATTTAATTATAATCAAGTTAATACCAGTACCTATACTATAATTATTATGCTATAGTCTCTAGTACGTATGCCTGTAAGGAAAAAAAAACATTATATTATTATTACAACATTATTACGAAATATTCATTTGCACATAAAGATAATATATTATACAAATTAGGTATTAAGATATTTTATCACGACTCTTTATTATATAGGTACGTACGTAAAACACGTTCCAGTTGAGTATAATAAATAAGTATAATATATTATGAACCTAATTATTATTATCTATTTTTACTCAGATAAAAATATACTTATCTTTTATCCGTATCTATATGTTTTTTAGATATTTATTCCTAACACTTAAAGTACCATTTGTGTCCAATATTCAATCGATGGAGGGGCTATATGTCAGTTATAAAGCACTTATTCTACCCAAAAACGTCTATACGCTGGTACTAAAAAAACCCCATAAATTTAAAATCATATAATAGTATATATTTATTTCATTTATGGACGTACTTATTGTAAATATAAAGGATACAATGTACATTATCATAATATAGGTAATATATAGGACGTAGGTACTCGTATTATTATGCTTGTGAAAATGTAGGAGAATGATCGCAAGTGCTATAAAATATTGAAAATTGATTTATAATTTATGAATAATTATCTAAATATCATGCAGTTAATGATCAAATTCTATTATATTTACTCGGATAAAAATAATTATGAATTATATTTTCCATTCAATTTTGGGTTGTTAAATATATTTAACACATTTCTTTGTCAGATAGTTAACGTGATTGAATACAAAATAATTTATTATATAATTTTTGAACTTCTAATTTGGCTACAGAACACTTAAAACAAACGTGATAGAAATAAATAATTAATTTAGCTAGTTTTTTATCCTTCCCCACATGTATTGGTCCCTTGTTTAAAATAGCTTAGATCGTATACGTTCCGTGTTTTAGGTAAAACAGTAGGACAGGGACTAGGGCCGATAGCTATTTACCGCCCATGGTAGGATATATTACCTAATTATACCTACATGTTGTGAAGTCGACAAACCAACGTAAATTTTACCCCAAATAAATTCGAACAATTCTTGTATGGGAGCCTTGTAAGTAAAATAGTGTACAATATAAAATAACTAACTCCATTTTATTTTATCAAATGTAATATGGGTAAGCGTCCATTTTATTCTATTGACCAGAAAATACCTGATTTATTATAGGTATATTATTCGTGGTTTGTTCAATGCTCGAAGACTTTCTTGTAGCGTATATTGTTATTAACTAACTATATATTATATATTTAATTTATGTTGTTAATATTACAAAAATCGAAAACAATTTATCGTTTCAGATACAAAATGATGTAATGAACTGCAGTATGAAACCATTTGATGTGTAAAATATTATAATATTATACACTGTATTATAATTTATAAGTCGTTATGCTGTAGTTTGACTGAACCGTGAGTACAATAAATGTGTCTGATATAATTCTATTTTGTTTTGTAACTTTTATTATAATTTTCAGTCACTCATATATTCAAACAAGGTTAATCAAAACAACAACCAAATAAAACAGTATGGTGTTTTATGAATACTTCTAAATAGGTGCTATTAAGTATTAATAACTACCTATTGTGTTCGATCGGTGATCACAACAGCTTAAATTCTTGATCATTTATATTATTATAACAGTTGAGATGTTTTGAGATATTATCAAATAAAAGTACCTACGAATCACGAAACCTTCTATATTAAATTGTCACGATCTCTCATTACATTTTTGAACAATAATGTTTTCTCGATTTATTATGTGTGCAGTCGGCAAAAAACGTAAATTATTATTAAATCGTAGTAAATACATAATTATAATAAAAAATAAATTTCACTACAGTTTACCAAGTTCTATATTTCACAGACATGGGGTATATGTCGTGTTTGTTCTATAGTAACAGAGTTACTTACATTGCAACCTTAGAATAGAAAATTAAATCTTTATATTGTTATTATTATTATTATTATTATTATTATTATTATAGTAGGTACAGCAGATAAAAATGTTCTGAAGTACCTAAAGCACATCATAACTGCAGTGTTGGCGTGAATGAGATAAAACTTATACACATGCGTATAAATTGAATAAGCTTTAAACAAGGAATTAGAATTCATCGGGGCCATTCTACCCTTCTTATAAGGTGAACGGCCGTGTCGCTACCTATTCATATGAAAAAAAATTTATGTGAAGGCAAGTGGGTGGTCGGAGTGAAAATATGCGTCTAAATGTAAAATAGTTCACGCCTTTACACTACACTGTATAGGTACACGTCATGAGTCTTGAAAATATGTTTTAAATTTTAACTCATATTTTTCATCTCATTTTTTTTTTTTTTTGTTTTTAAACATTCAATTATATACTATTTTTATATAACTACGAAATCAATACATAGTAAAATGCCAAAATAAAACGAAATATAGACAACATAATATAACAATATAATAGGTATATAATTTGTGTAATAAGTACTAATAACTAATAACGATCTCAAATTAAAGGCGCCAGACACTTAACTGATTAGTTACTTACTATATATTGTGTACGTTAAAATATCTGCAACTAAATATTTATTTTTCGTTTAAATAATTAATAAAATCTTGTCGAAAACTTTGTTCATAAACAATATTTTTTTAAATACTTTTTTCTATAATTAACAACCTATAAAAAAAAATGATAACGATGAGTGATCACGATGCTAATAGTTGAATTTATTTAATACGGCCCAGTTGGTATTTTAAACTATATTACTAAGTTGAAAAAAAACTTAGTAAATAAATATATTTTATTGGTTTTATTTTATTATAATATATAGGTAAGTACCTACTTAGTGCTTGAAAGTTTTATGAAATATGTTAATAGTTTCTTAAAAATATTTTTTCATACCTGCATTTAACGATTTAATGAACTTAATTCATTTTGATTTTGATTTAACGAGGATACTAAATTATTATTATTTTTATTATTATTAAATGTATAATTACTTAGTTGGTATATTATATATATTTATACTATGTATTATCAGCATATCGATAATGTTAGGTACAAATATTTAATTCAGTAAAATCAAGTAGAATTAGTGGTAAAAGGTAGTAGGTTCTCTAAATAATTATGGCATTAAAAATTAAAAATAGAAACATTCAAACATGGCTAAATGCATCATTTCGAGAACACGCTAATTTAATTAATGAAAAAATTGCAGATCATATAATTTTCGCAAAATGTATCATTTAGGTACTTATAATATTAACAATGTGCTTTTACATTTCACCTGAATTCCACTTTAGCGATTTGAAGCATAAATTACAACAGATAAAATATTATAATAAATCAAAATGTTTAAGCCAATAGGAACATGATTCACAAACTATAATTCCATTCATATATTATTTTAATTGCTGCATTATAATTTAATAACGAACTTAATTTGATAAAACAATTTGAATATTATCGAATAAGATGTTAACTATAATAGACATAACATTTTAATGTTCTAGGTTATAACAATGAAAAATAACATGAAAGTCTAAAATTACAATTTTGTGAAATATTTTACCATGATCTGTGATCAGTACTCACAAGATTTCTAACTTCAAACCCCATATAAATATAATAGTGTATTATAGTTATTATTATTATGATCAGTATTACACACTGAATGTTAATATAGGCAATGAATGAATAGAACTGTAGAATTTTAGATGAGTTAATATTCAATTACGAGATTACTAGCATATATATTTTAGCGTATTATACACTAACACTATAGAAAAATATCTGAAATAAAACATCATGTGCATAATATCATTATTTTCAATGATAGTATACAATATAAATATAGTGAAATCGTAGGTTATAGTATGGCTATCCTATTTAAGGAAAAATATAATTCCATATGCTCAAGATATTACTATAATGTGGTACCAGGTCAAAAATGATTAAAAATCATATAATATTAGCATAATAGCATGTTACCCAATAATATACACAACCAGAATTAAATTTGGACTTTTATAAAACTCAAAAAGTTTGTCATTTTTTTAACTTACCAAAATGGTTATTACCCTCCCGTAGAGGGCAAGTGTCCAATTAAATGTAATTTTAACAGCCGTCCTGGTCAACTGCAGCCGTTGCGACTTTTTTTTCATTATACAAAAAATGAAAAAACAAATAGTAATAAAAGCACTTATGTAAAAATTGCATTAGCATTACAGTAATGCTACAATTTTTCCAAGAGTAATCTAACAATAGCGAGGTACAAAAAAAAATATGTTCACTTCCTGGCCACTCTAAAATTGTAATAATTATTATTGTATTAATTTAACTTTTAAACGTTATTTTTTTGTATTATAAAAATGATTTAAAGTCCGGAAATGTGAGGAAAATATTAGGAGTTTTTAAAATACGTACTGTATATTATAGATGTATCATGGTTTTGCATTTTATTTGCATGTATATGTAATATTGAACAGGAATACATTTATTTTTATTATCAGGGGCCTAAAATGTATAAGACAAAAACATGTAGATATTATATAAGCTTTCTATACTGCAGTATCTATAACCTCTAAATATAGTCTCTATATATTTAATTTTTTATGGTTAGGTTATTTTGTAGGTAGATCCTTCTTTAAAATATAAATTAAATACAATGATTATGTAATAAACAATAAATATAAATTAGAATTGTAATTTAAGTGATTCAAACTATTTATTATTTATAGTACCTATCTTCTATCATTAAAATATTTTTCGTCCTCCATTTCAACGTATGGGTATTTTTGTTATCTGTGGCTGAGAAAAACAGCAAAATAATTAACTGAACGCATCAGCCAAAGAAGAGTACTTATATATATGCATTATACCTAATTCATTTTTTTTCAAAAACAAGCCAGTATACCCAATATCAATAAAAAACTTAATTAATGAATACATAAATAACGTCCCTTCTTTGCGAAATTATGATTTCCATACAGTACCGTTGTCTATGAAAACTTGCCTAATTATTTTGCAATAATAATTTGGTAAACATAATATTAGTTATAAGATCAAAATAAAAAATCGTACAGTTAAACTCATATTATCCAGATTACGTTTTATTAATAACATAGTTAATTTTACCTAACATTGTTTATTTATTTTTAGATATCGAAAAAATAATGGTTATAGTCCATATAATAGCCAATTGGACATGAATTATATTATATTGACGTGTTGTAGTTCTGTATAAACGTCATGCTAAATGTTAGATACTACATCGTAGTTCGTGTTTGTTGTTCGTATATACCTAATATAATAAGTATTTTCCTACTACATACACCAATTAGTATAGTACTTAAGTATATAATTTTACCTACGTATAATGACCAGTACTCGTATAATTTGTTAGGACGTAAGTCATGTTTTGATAGCAAAAACTTATTATTATAAGCCATGGTTGATAATTTTATTTTATTACCTAGCGTTGCATGGGGGAAAAAATATAATATTAAGGATACAGTGTCTGAAATCATTATGAGGACGTCGTACCCGTATAATACGTTGTTTCCGTCTTCTTAACGAAGAATTAATTTGCAATTTATAGAAAATATATAATTTTGAAAAAAAATTTGTATTGTAGAAGTAAAATAAAAATGATCTGATTAAAGCTCTTTTAAATAAAATAAAATAAATTAAAAAATCTTTGGATTATTAAATAAAAAATAATTCATTTTAAATCTAGTTCATACACTTGGTGAATAACTTTGAAAAATATTATTTTCTATAAGTATGTTACGCAACAATTACGTATAATATTATTGATAAATTATTATGTGATGGATTGTGATGAAGCAGCGGAAACCTGACAAAATAATATATAAAAATATAGTAAAAAATATCTCCAACTAAAAATATCACGTCTATAATTAGGTATGCATTTGAGATCACGTCAGGACTGAAAATTAAAACGGAAGTCAATCAGGTATTTTTTGCGTTTTATTCTGTCAACACATTTTCTGGTAGGGAAAATGCTCCAACAGTTTTAAGTAAAATCATCTGTCAGTTTATAATCAATTTCGGGTGGGACTTTGAACAGATCGTAATTTAATATGCTCAGTTATTTTCATACACTCAAAGAAAAACTACAATGAAATTAAGACAATTAAATAAGTAAAGGCGTGATTTTCGTTTTTAACCGGGCTCCGATCGCAATCGTTTTTCAAATTATTGCTTGACATTCATTATCACAACAAGTTTAAATGGAACACAATATCTGCCTTAGATGCTCCATTATGTAGTCGACATTTTTTCAAACAATGTTCAACGCTTTATTTTATTCTCCAAAATTGTAGTTTGTTAACTCAAAAACTCGATGGTTTTTTCTTAGAACTTTTTTAAAACTAACTTTTCAACATTTCACTTTTGCTATGAAAGTACGTAACCTATACGATTAGAGATGGGCAAAATAATGCGACAGAAATTCGTGGACACGTGTAGGAAGTCCTGGGAGTCATACAGACACTGCAGGAGCGTATTATAGTTTACGCACCATTAGGCCATAATATTATGCCTATACCGATGTATTATAATAGTGTTCATAGTGTTCTTCATTGAAATATTCAAGTTTTTTTGTTGCTATATTTAAATTTAAAAAAAAAGTGGTCAAGTAGGAAACCACTCTTCTGTACAGCAGGAGTCGAGTGTAGGTACCTCGTTATTGAGTAGGTCACTGTAATATTATGTATGTGTGAAATTTGAATTCAGTGATAAATCATTGCATATAGGAAAAACGATAATGAGCGGAGACGGTCGTCGGCTTTATTATGAAGTATATTCATTTTTTATACATTCATATCGCTTTTATATAGTAATTCACAATATTATTTTTAATACTTAATACAATTTATTGGTTGAATTAATTTTTGGCCGTAACCACCTTTTTTGTATTAATAATTATTATAACAGTACTCATATAATAATTATCGTTTACACCATATTATATTATTGCTAAAAACATTTTAGTTTTGAATCATAACGAATAATCGGTGTGAATAGATTATTGGTATATTATAAATAGGCATTAGCAAATAGCTTAAAATCAAAGTGAATATTTTGAAAATTTCATTCCGTACAATAAAATATAAATATAAAAAAACTAGATATTTTACTTTACTACCAAAAATTATATTGTAGTAGAATTAAGATTGAAGAATTTTTACTGATCTAAAATGCAAAAACACAAGGTTTTTTAATGAAAAAAACATCATTATAAAATCAACACATTTATCGCTCCGCTCCGAATCTAAAAGCATTACTGCTTAAAAATATAAAAAATAAAAATAAAAAATTAGGTTTCAATAAAATTAAGAAATTAATAGTATGCATCAGTATTGGTGAAATCGATTGGTCCCATTACAATTCTTGGTCCTGAGTTTTTTTTATAGGTGACCTGATAATAAAAAAATAAATAAACAAAGACTTAAAACCTGTAGTCCTACCTACTAAATAACAGTTTAGCTCAACTCATCTTTTTAAACTCTTAATAATAATTAAGTTTAAATTAAATATAATTTGTTAAATAAATTTTAATATTTTAAAAAATATTAAATACTCACAATCTCAGTGTTAAACAAATAGGTATGACGAAATCGGCCATATCACAGAAAAGAAATTTTAAAATAAATGACAAATTATGCTTCATGATTATCAAATTATATTTCTTGGACTTATCGAAATCCTGATGAAAATTTTCGAGATACCGGGAGGTATGAACATTTTAGACCCAAATCCATATTAGTCATACCTAAAATATACGCAATTCAAGGTAAAAATATGTATAACTACACGTTGGCACTCGGCTTCCATGACATAACTATCGAATAGATAAAATAAATAATATGTAAACATAGAAATGCTATACGTTTACTAAGTATAATATGCCAATATGTTATGATTTTTTTGTCGTCGTTCATAATGTTAGTATAACAATAAATAATCAACAAAACATTTGTGTGGCAGAAAACAAAAAAGAACCTAAAAACTACTTAAAATTATTTTAACAGTAATTGAGGAGTATACATAGCCATTATAAAAAATAGGTACTTACACTGAAATAATTACTTTTTTTCCTGTTAAAATATTAACTGTACCTAAAGATGAATATAATAGTATCTAGAACTGTAATAGTAGGATTATATAATCCATTTATAAATTATTAATATAAATAGAATAATATAGTTATACAGACTTATACTTATGTAATAATATATATAAACCAGGAGACGTGGCATTAACAGTTGACAATTTCAAATGTCTATAAAAACTAAAAAAAACACATAATTTTAGATTCTGAACGAAGCGATGAATGTATTGATTTTACAATGATGTATGTTTTTTTTTTGTCTGTCATCACCTTTTGGGGCACTAAAAATGTTTGATTTTCTACTTCAGCATTTTTCTGGTAGGAAAGTGACTTGGCACTATGAGGGGTAATGAGTAAAAAATTCCCAGTACTTTTCAAAATCGTCATGAAAAACAAGCACAAAATTAAGGAAAAATTTAAATTTTTACGTAATACAGTTTTCTAAAAAATTAATTTTGCTTTTAGTATAACTCTAAAAAATAACCGTATGGATACATTAAAAGTTCACTGAATGTATATATTAGCATTTTCTATAAGCGAAAATTTTCAAAATATGTCGAATATTTTTGAGCTATTTATAGCCATAAGAAAATTTCCATTTTTATTAGTTTTTTTAATGATTGTCGATAAAAAATATTTCGCTCAGTAAAAAATCTTGAAAATTTAATACAAGGTTCCTTATAAATTGTTGTTAGTGGAAATAAATAAAAAGAAGTTGAGCATAAGTCAACAGTAATTTATTATGATCGTCTTATGTTATAATTTTGACAAAATTCATCAAAATCACAAAAATAAGCAAAATATTTTGAGTTAGAAATTCATAAAAATGTTTTATGTGCATCTAAAATTTAAAAATGTATTACAATTTATTAACTCATTACGTATTCTCATAAATAGGTAGTTCTTACTGTAACAAAAAAATCTAAAAATTTATATACACGGTTCTTTTTTACAGACATTTAAAATGCTTGAATTTGGACGAAATTACATATTAAACGAAGAATAACGATTTTAGTTATTTCGTTGTAATTTAAAAATATTATTTGCGGGTATTTGAAACTTTTACAGTATATTATGATATTTTATACACACAACGCAAATGCAATTTTTTTTGTCAAAAATGAATTTAACTTACTGAGCCATACAACTAGCCATTAATAGTAGTACTAAAGTCCAATAGTAAAATAAATTACTTCAATCACAATCATATCATAAAACATACTTTGTAATATATAAGCTGACAAGACCGTCGTCATTCAAAATCTTTTTTCGTATACAATGGTTTTATATCATTGAATTCAAATTTAACATATTCATTACAGTGACTCTCTAGACACCTAATGTACAACAGAGCGTTACTTACTTTCCCGCTTTTTTAATATTATATTTCTATACTTAGAAAATGCTTATAATATATTTAGTGAAAGTTTGAAGTAAAGTCACTCTTAAATTATTTAAATAAACAGTATAATAATATAACTATATTGTATTATATTATGTTATACTTATGAAAAAATATATATTAATTAACAGACGTGGCGTTAACAGTTGACAATTTTAAATGTCTATATTCTATAAATACTTAAATAGAACCAAAAAGGTTTTCAATATTGTATTATACCTAGAAAATGCTTATAACGTACTTAGTAAAAGTTTCAAGTATCTACCGGTATTCGTTTCTTTGAATTACGACAAAAACAAAATTGATTCTAAACATTCCCGTTTTTCCGTAATTTGTTTAAGTTCTTTTCCTCATTAGTAAAAGTTTACTCCAAAAGTCATGAGAATTTTCTATTTTTGAGTTGTTGACCCTTCAATGAACCAACTACCTACAACCTGTAATTTGTAGCCATCCGCAAGGTTAGCATTAGCATTTTTTAATATTTTCAAAACGCGATGACAGACACATAAATAATAATAAAATATACACTGATCGTTATGAAACCAATACACTAGTCGTCGCTCCACTTAGAATTTAAAATGTTTTAAAAAAAAAAAAACCGAAATATCTATATTATACCGTTAATCGCATATTATAAATGACACGAATCTTAATAATAAAACCCTTTTTTTTTGTTGTACGCTTATAATAATATGAATAATAAAATATACACTCACGTGGTTTGTCCAGCTCAAACGTAGCGTCATCAGTCGTTTCTTCGTTATCTTCGTCCATCAGTAACAATGACGGATCATGTTGCAGTGGCAAGTCGTCTCGGTGGAGGCGCACGTCGCCGATATTTCCTCCGGAATATAATTGTCTTCGCTTGTATTTATGACGGCCCCGGTGACTGCCGCTGTTACGGAGCGATTCGCAGGTCAATACCTTGGACATTGCTAACCAAACTACAGTTAATAGGACGATGGAACCCAATGACATTGTCTGCAACATAATATTATCGTTTTGATGGAGACACGATATTATGCTGATATAGTGATATCTTAAGGTTTCAGATGCGCGCAGCTCTTAAACCTACTTAGAATTTAAATATTATGTGGGCAGGCGTATCAAATATTTTACCCGCGTGGTTCTGGATATACATTGTTGATGACTTTAACGACACGTCATAATATGCATATTGAAAACAAAAATCATAATATTATATAAATAATATAGTGTATTGTGTTACTCCCAATTTGTTTATAACCCAACTATTATTTACACCTAACTTATTTAATAAAAATATATTATAAAGTCTTGAACTCAGACTAGAGTACTAGACTATTTTATTACTAGTTTTGTACATACTGCTGAGTAATATCACTGGATATTTCTTCTAATCACGTTCCTCTTGTCATTTTTTTTCTTTAATTATCAAGTTTGATATAAAAACTTTAAAAAAAAAAAAACGTTACATGTTGGATAATAATAATATATTAACTGTTTAGTATTTTATGGCTGATTACACAGGTCAAGACGTGATTTATACTTACGAGAAGTTAAACATAGGAAATACCAAAAAAAAAAAAAAAACGTGTGCGGGCGAAGTAAATAATATCATTACAGTGTCTCCTATTCCCTTTTTATCACTGCAACACTCGTACTCACACGCATAATATGTCAACTGCATATTATTCAACAATGCCATGAAGGTGGCAGGACGCGCATGAACTCACATTATTTCACTCGTAAATAGACGAATAATTTTATAATTCTGTGACACGCGATCAGATCCAAAAACACGACAAAGATTTTGAAACCTAATTTTAATGTTTCATTTTAACGTTTACTCGGGAATGGTTAAGCCTTTATAATTTGTATCATAATTTTTGTATGTATACGCGTAGTTGATTGGTAAATGTATTGGACATATTTATGTACAAATTCGTCGAAATTTGGAAGTCCAATTTCAAAAAAACATAATGAGACAAAGAGTTCAAACTTGTAGCACCTAAATTTTTTTTGGTGGTTTTACTGGACTGCGGGACGGAATATGTTAACACTTCTTGCTCAAAACCATTAGTGAATCCAGGAATTCAGGAAGAATTACAAGAGATTTGCATTACCTATAAGGTGGAAAATACCTATATAATTAGCTTATAGTAGTAATATTAAAACCATAAAAACAATAATTATAGAATATAAGAATTATGTAAAAAATACACTGCCCAAGTTGCTGGACGATCGCTTCGTCATCGTAGATACCACTGTCCAATACATTATGAACTATACTCTAGAGAAAAGTAAATTCATTTTTTCGATTCTAAACCAAATCAAAAATTTATTAGTTTTAGAGTGTACCTAACATTTTAATATCAGTAAATACTTTTAAAAGTAATAGTAAATATACGTTTGATGTATTTTATCTTAATTATTTTATTATTTGAGAAAAGAATTACAATAAGTGTTAAGGTTGTAAGAAAAAAAAATTAACATAATCAAATCGTAATAAAAATATTGATGTTACTAATCAAAATGTAATTAAATATATTTTATTCCATAATTTTAAATCGATATGCGGTCTAAGTGTTCAACGGGATAAAAAAATGAATTAACTGCCTAATCAAGATCTTTTAGTACCTGTTCAGCATTTTTTATAAATATATTATTATTATATGCATGTATGTAGTAGTTAATATAATAACGTCAGTTAAATTCATTAAAACATATATAATATGAAAATGTATAAGGTATAATATACTTAGTTGAATTGGCCATATATATCATGGAAAAGGTTAAAAATCAGAAAATGTGAAATTGAATAATATTTATCTAAACAAATTCGGGAGTCAACACAGATTCAATAACTCCGGTACCGGGCTTAAAAAGGGTCTGCTTGTTTTGAATACCTACCGGGCTCAAAAACTGTTTCCCAGCAGGTGATAAAATCTAGTTTCTGTTCGTCGTGGTTCCAATAATAAACGCGAATGAATCTCGAAATGACTCGTACATCACTCAAATTAACGAATGAAAAAAAATACGTGACATATTGGCCTGTATTATAGTCGTGTAGGTACGTTTTTTTTTTTTTTTATTTGCCATACTTTTAAAATTTAGGTACGCGTTAATATTCACCGGGGTAAATCGGAGAGGTATAACCCACAATTATTACCGATAATATAAGCAATTATGCTGGCCCTAGCGCTGCTACTATTAGGTACTACTGTCTACTACGATACCTACAACTACTGACTGCTGAAACTACAGTGCTACTATAATACCTACTACAACTATACTATAGTGGTGTAATACCACAGAGTAATAATAATAATAATAATAATAAGGCTGGCTGGCTGTCGGATACTCGATTAAAGAGTGGCCATATATGGCTTTATATCGACCAGGAGAAAAAGGGTAAAATGATGATGGGTTTTAAAGAGCTATATGTTGCAGCAATAAGGATTTTTTTCCTTCTTTAAAGACTCCAATGCTGCGGGGCCCTCTGAGGTTTTCTAAAGTGAGTGGTAAGTACGCGCCCGCACACACACACACACACAGTACACATTCATACACACCTATAAACAATTATTGCATTTAAAACGTGGCGCGAGTCGCCGCTACTATAATATAATACTAAATGTACTGGAATATATAGTAAAGGTAGGTATAAACACATAAGCACTCGCACAAATAATATACTCGTATGCGCGCACACGCATTCGAATGTCAAGTAGGTACTGTGCCCACTGTGTGCTTTTATGTATATATAATATAATGTGCGTCTATAAAACATATAGTGGTGTGTATACACTGCACACACACATATTATATATATATAAATATTTGTGTGTTGGAGACCGACAGTGATTATTATAATAATGTAACGTCATTAATAGCAGAGAAAATCGTGTATAGTGGCTGAGCCCATACGACCAACCCTTTAGCGCAACTATCATCAACACATTTAAAAACAATATAAACGCGTTACAGACAACAACTAAATCAATTATGCAGATGTAAAGATATAATAATAATAATAATAATGATGATAGTAATAATATTATTATATGTGTATGTGCCATAATATTATATTATATATACGTATATATAATACACAAAATACATTATTCCAGTATACATGTAAACAAAGAACAACAATAGACGCGAGTATGTATACGCACCGCACACGCAATAGATAATAGCCAATAGGAATAACGATAACGTCGATAACGATCGTTAGGATAATGTCGATGAGCACATCAATCACGCTGTAAAAGCACATCTGTCCTTCATATATTTACAATAATATTATAAACGACTATATGGGTGTCGGCGGCTTGCAGAAAAAGAGTTGAGTTACAATATCTCTGCTCCTTTTATTTTTGCTCTTATATATTTCGAATAATACAACCAACATGTTGGTATAAGTAAAATGGTAGTCAACACAGTGCATGGTTGTTTGTACCTACCGCAAATGCGCATTATGTCAATTATTTCGATACCTATTCTAATATTCTATGAAACCTCCGAAAAAATCCTTATTACCTACCTACTCAATATTTGTTAGATATTGTATATGATATTCACATCGTAATGTATGGTTCTTATCTAAAAATCGGGTGTGATTTCATTTGAATGTCAAAAATCCCTCTCCCCCCCCCCCACATTTTTTGAACAAAATTAATTTCTATTAATTTCTTTGATGTAGTATATTCAATAAAGTGTATTAATCATTTACTTATTCCATTATAATTTTCTATGAAACCTAATTATCCAAATTTTTTGTAAAATTTCTAAAAAAAACTGTCTACCTACCTTTATTTCATGTCAACGCTTTTTATAACAAAAAAATTAGGTATTTATAATAATAGTATATATTTTTAATTACATGTTTCAAAAAATGTATCAATATAATTCACAACTTTTTTTGTTTTTATAATCATTGAACATTTCATTTATGGTAACTAAATGTATTTTCGAAAGATATTATATTTGGATAAACTTAAAAAAATATATTTTACAACCCTTAGGTTTAAATTGCTTGTCCGCAACGAATAATTAAATTACGAGTATAATACCGAATTATTATTATTTAACGACTGTGAAATTGATTTAAAAACTATAGTTGTACAATGTACATTCGATTTATTCGAAAGAGGTTTAATATTTATATTTTCATAGTGATTCCTTGATCTACTGAAAAATAACATTTTAGAATGAATTATTTAATAGACTGACCTATATTTTAAAAATTCAACATAAAACAATTTCCTTTACTATTTAAGTTTAGTAAACAAATTGGTTGTGCCCTTAAATTTGAGTAACCCTGTAATTTCGTTTATTTAATATAGGTAATAATATTTCTATAATTTGCAGAGTTATTACTTATTAATTCAGTACTCACTTTGACGTGTATTAAAGTAAAAGTTTTTACTAAATAAAACAAATTATAATTTATATACAGTATTTTCAGATATAAAGCGCTCAGACTTGCATGCATGCAATATACACTAAGAACTTCGAAATATGACTTAAGACAGCCCCAATCTTGCTAAAAATGAGTTGATTATTTTATTAGGTATCTACTTTATTTAAATAACCTTATTAAAAAAAACAACAAAAATTGCAATTTCATTTCCGTAATTACTTAATTTCTGTAATTTAAAACGAAAGGTCCAATACATCCTAGTCTATTAGAGTATTGTTAAACAAAGTTTACTGAAAGAAATATCCTTAAACAATTTATGGATGTTATAGAAAAATAAAAAAATCTAAAATAAAAATAAAAAAATCTAAAAATTTAAAATCAATCATCCATTCTAAATGTTAAAAAATTTGCTTGTCTAAACATGTTTTGTATCTTAATTCTTAGTCCATAAAGTGCTTTATAGTGCATTTAGTACAACAAATGTGATAAGTAATTGATTTTTATAATCAACCCTGCAGAAAGAAGTGCAAATACGTTAAATTGATTGAATATTATTACAACTATGACTAGGTACCTAGTAAATTTAATAAAAAATATTTTTATAATCAATTATAATTTTAGTTGTTTGTCGTTGACATAAACACTTGTACCTAAAACAAAATTTATTAAATAGTCGATTCTTAATGATGATCACAGTCTGTCAGAAGTAAACAAAACGATCAAATTTATTTTATTTAAACGACATTTCTTTACTAGTTAAAATACTCTTAAGGAATTCTAATATATTCATTCTGGTAAAACAAGTTTATTTTTCGCACACAGACTACTTCAACCATCAAAACAACAATATCGTCTGGCCGTCTGCCAACTATACAGCATCATATAATTTATGGTTACTTTAATGTTATAAAATATTTTATAAAGGTATTATTTTTATAGATTGGCCACAAAAAGAAATGTCATGCTCGATTGACGTTTTAAAATTGTCTATAAACTACTTTTAATTTACAAATAAATTCTAACAAACAAGTTATACAGTATATACCCACATTAACAATAAAATTAAGTTCCAGATTCGAATACAAATATCGGGAAACCAGTTCTGAATTTAATGTGGTTTATTTTAAATTTTATTCATATAGTGAAATTAATCCCTTATAATTCAATTATAGTTAGTGTTTTATATACTTAACATTCTAAATAACGTCATGGTTAAAACTAGTTCTATGTCTCGGTGTTGTTCAAATTTTTACTAGTAACCAAACAGTTATTTATTTATAAACTATAACATGATTATTTTTTTATGTTAAGCTATATCCACAAAAATTAAAAAACTGTCAATGTAAGCTTCAAACGCATTTTAAAAAATGTAAATAAAACATCAGGAGCTTAACATATGAAAACTTTTTAGCTGAGTTTCAGTGTCAGCAAATAAAGGTTGTACCCGTTGTTTAAATAATGAAGTTGATCAACGCAGATGAACTCTATGGACAAATTTAACTTTAAAACATTTAAGTTGCATATGTATGTATTTCATAAGTAGTTGAAATGTATCAACATAATTAGAACATTATATTTTGATTATTAAACTCGGATGAATATTACAACTTTTAGTACCTACCTACCTTAAATTACACTATACAAATAATTTAAAAGTAAATTGACGGAAAATATAAAAAAAATAGACTACGCATAAGTCATAATAATCCACTAAATAATCAAAAATAACGGTAAGTTTTATTATCTTCAAATAGGAACCAATTTGTAATAAAATAATATACTTACCGACTACCACCTTTAAAGTATTCATCCAATATAAAAACCGATCATTTATACTTTCATAGTGTAAATAGTCAAAAATCAAAAATCTAAAAAATGAATACTCCACAATGGTTTTAAAAATACATATTAACCAACGATTTTTATTACTTTAGGAGTACCTATATGGCTAAATATATAGTTCAATTTACCTAACATCACGTTAAATATCTATGGAAAAAAAACAGAATCATACTGAAACATTGATGGTAAGCACTCATCTCAAGTAATAATAAATCACCACATTCAAGAAAACGATTAGGTACCATGTGTATTCTACTCTCAGTAAATATACTGTAATAGGTATATGTAGTATACTAGAATAGTGGTAATGCTTATGTCGTGTTACGAAGTTGAAAGAGCTTTTAATATAAATTGTGAATAAAAATAAAACAACTTGATTCACCCGGAATTAAGATTTAAAGTTAAAATATACATAACCAACATATTTACAACAATGAAACCTTTTCCAAAATAGGTCCTAAGGTGCGTTTTAGAGCCACGCGTATAATAGTACGCAGCGTGTTACACGCGCGTTTTTTGATTTACATTTTATAAGTTCGTTTGCACTGTTGGCATGATAAATGAATGTCAACCATTTCGAGCAAAAAATAGTAAAAACATAAACAAGTACATACTAAGCCAGCGTTGGAATCTCTATATATTATGTTTATAATTATTATAAATATTTTTAATTTCAAAACTACTTGAAATACCTCCATTTAAAAAAGTTCAAAACATTTTGGCAATAATGTTCCTGTTTATTTTCGGGTTTTTGAATTTTTTTTTTGAATTTTTTGTTTACAAACATTTTATACATTTGCCTTAGTTTTATTTGGTAAGAATGAGGTGTTTAATTTTAAATTAATTGGTTGATCGATGAAACGGTTTTTAAGGTAGGTACCTATCTACCTAATTAAAAATATTCGAAATGTTTCATGTGGAGTAGGTATCATTTGAATTGTATGTAATCAATATTCTTACATTAAGATTGAAGTGTATATTAATACCTACACAAGATGGATGGACAAATGTATTATCATCTATGTATTAAACTGTATTCTAATGAGCTATTACTAACTTGATATTAGCTAATTTGAGTCCCTAACGTCAAGTTAAGTATTATTTAATTTTAGTTAATGAATAAATCAGCTTTTTTAAAAATACAGTTTAAAGATATAACACAAATAGGATGCTTAATAAAAGTAGTATAATACATCTTTGAGATAAATTTAGCAACTCAAATAAAATAATACTGAATCGAATAAAATACCAAAATAATGAATTTGGTAAAATTAGGTTCCTAATTATGGTTGATTGTTATACAATTCTAATAAATTCTAATCTACATTATTTCTTATTTCTAAAACACGATACCAGTATTTATAAGCGTTTAGACAAAATGGTTGTAGGTACAATTTGTAAGCCTTACAACCACAAATTAATCTACAATAGACGAACGTGAGAAAAATAACGTAAAACATGTCCACGTAATTTTTAATAATATAATTATAATGTTATATATTTAATTATGTCCATAATTTTTTCCTTACCTATATAGTATAGCAGTGCCTCAGAATGAATAATTCAAAGTAGTTTTCATCTATTATAGTCGTAAATAAAAATTTAGGTCGTCGTCATTATATTAGCCAGCTATTTCATCGACTGCTAGAGGATATGCCATTGGCAGTATATCCGCATAATTGTATTCGAATAATGTTTCTAATAACCGTTTTATTGAATTTAAATAATTTTAAAATTAAATCCTTCACTAAATAACTCAGTTTTAATATTTATAAACGTCAGTGAGTGGACTATAATAATATACTATATCGTTAGTCTTAACGAAATTTAATCGACGGTCGACAAAATATTCGGTAAGAAGTTAACATCGCGATTTGAGAAAACTTTCTGATAGAATTAAAACTCGATCAAATTCAAACGAGAGCAATATCGTTCTGTTGTTGTTGTTTTTTTTTTTTATATTAAAAATGCGATAACCGTTTTTATTATTTTTTTTTTTTTTTGCGATCAAAACAATATGGCGTGAACGCCCGCCATCGGACGGAAGATAATAATTAATGTCGACATCGTCGTTTTTAATTTACGCAAAAACCCACGTGGACCGCACATCGATCGTTCAGCACCGGACGGGCATGACTACACCGCACGACAAACGTCCCCGTCGCTGTCGGTCAGCCAACTGCTTACAACCGCTTTCCGCAAGCGTGTACGTGGTGCCTCTTCTAAAGAGGTTTTCCCTGACGCGTGCGACACTAACGCCGCACGCTATGGCGCGACTCTTTTCCCTCCACACGCCGCCGACGGTATCTCAATTAGGCGCAGTACGCCTTGGCGCTTGCACGGTAGGCAGGTACATTATTATTATTGTTGTTGTCGTTATTATAATTATATTATGATATTAATATAATCGCGTTTTCTTTTGTGCCTCTATACGGCGGAGGCGCACCGCAATGACTATACCGTGGAGACGGGTGTACGAAATCTGTATGCGGTAGGCCCATACGCTTTTCGATGATAATAATATCGTTATATATTTTCAGACGCACCTGTTATTTTTAGATTATGAGCGGAGCGAGGAAACCAGTGGTTTCACAATGGTGTTTATTTTTTTTTATTTTTTCGTCCGTGTATAAAATTTCTACCAGAAGGACCGCTTTGATTTCAACGTATAGTGTCTTATCTTATGGCAAATTGGATCGAGATGGTACTTTAGAGAGGTCGTTTTTCGATTTCCTCAATAGTTGCTTAACGCCACGTGAAAACTACCGATAAATTACGAAAAACCGCTAAAAATGGGATTTTCATTTCTAATGCTTTGTTTATTACCAAAGCAACGAGTAAAAATAATAAAAATATTATAATATTAATTCAACTTACAGGCTATTATAATAAATTATAACAATATAAAAATCCAGACTGACAAACCGTCTCCACTCAGAATCGTTTTTCTTATACAATGATATTACATCATTGAATTCAAGTTTAATACAATCCATTATACATCGACCCACTTATAACCTACTGTACAGCAGAGCAATATCCATTTACACTTTTATTACACTTTTTATGCATTGACGCGTACTTTGCTGCGCTTTTGCAGGGTTGTGTGCGAGGTGCCAACGAAATAAAACTTCTCGATACGCGTAATAAAATACACTATTGGATTTTAGGTTTACCAGGTTAGGTAAGGTGGTACACACTGTATTCATTATTATATTGATCATAGGTTCAGTATTCGATAAGTATAATATTATGTTTAAGACAAATATATTTCGTTCCAATAAAGTATACAAAACAATCATTGTAGTGGCACCGAACATTCATCCGGTTCAATGGAAAAATCATGGGTTGGAATAATTAACTTTATTGTTGATAATAATAACTATTATGAGTTATAATATGATGAATATATTATGCTATTTAGTTGAATGTACTAGTTTTGTGGTTATAATTTTATTAATTGAACCAGTTGGTAAAATATAGGTAATAAATATAACCTAACCTTAGGCGCCACTACATTGCATTAATAAATGTATGTATGACATATTACAATATAGTTTTTATACAAATCCACCTTAGACATTTGTGTATACAAATAAAAATGTTTAATATTAATGATGTGATGATAATGATCATACACCAATGTAGTTGGTTATCTATAAAACGATGTTATACAGACAGTTACTTTATTACTAACAAATTATTAGCTATTACAATTATTACATAATTTGAATATTATATACCTACCTAATTATCATGAATAACTAAATTTTATTTCATTTTTATTTATTCATCAAATACGGTCGTCCAATGATTGCAGAACCTAAACAGGATATTTAATATTTTTAAATATTATCATATTAATAAAAACATGATTATTCAACATACTTTTTAAATATTTTATCTGATAATATTTATCATACAGGTAAGCGGTTCTCAGCCTTCTTCTATTCCAGTACAACCTACACATTTTTAAAGCGTTCGCATAGCCAACCACTTGAAATAAAATCCTGATCTTCATAGATATAAAATAAATTTATACGGGCTTCACACCTTTGGTAGTGCTATAACTGGGCTAAGTTATTATCGTACGCGGGTCGCAAATCGTAATATCTTAAATCTTAATACATAATTTAAATTGTACCATTTATGAGATTTTCGCGTACCATTGATTGAGAACCACTGGTCTAGGTGAAGATTTCAGGGATGCAATAGGAAACTAATGCCCCCCGTCGTCTTCGGCTAAAAAAAAGGGGGTGAAAGTGCAAATCCTGCAACGATGAAAAACAGGATCTGAAGAATAAAGGCTGGGTGTTATAATTAATAAAAAGTTTTTTGTTGAATAATTAATAATTATAAAACCAAAGTAATATAACTTTGTTAATAATAACATAAAATATAATTCATTTTATTCATTCCTTTATATTATAACCGAGAAATAAATATTGAAAAATATGTATCTTTTACTTTCTAACTAAAAAAAAACACAAGGTACAATATGTATCCAAGATACCTATGTATAGGTACTGGCAGACCAGCCCAGTTGATCTATGGATTCACATTATTACGTATATGTATTGATTATATTCTTATGTTTTTTTGGACGTGATAATATATAGGTTCTATAATAATGGGTACCTATTTTAGATATTAGCACTAAGGCACCTGCAGGATGCAGACCAGATTTTAGGCAAAATATCTTTTGATACTTTCATGATGTGTTTATGTACGGCACCTACCCACTCACCTTAAGAGATGAGGATTTTTTTTTAAATAGTAATAAATAAAATACCTAAGGTTTATTTTTAGGGGGGTTAGCAGTGAATTTTTCCAGTTTCCAAGTACAAAATTTGTGACTGTACACAATAAGTAGTTATTAGTGACTGATATTTTATTGAAGTTCCTGCTTAATATAATCATTTTGGTACTGGACAAAACGGATAACATAAACCTAATGGTAAATCGATGAATGTATTGATTTTACAATGATGTTTATTTTTTTTTTTTTTTTTTGTGTCTTGTGTACACGATAAATAGTCGAAATTATGCTTCGATTTTCTACCTCAGTATCTTTTCTGGTGGGTAAGTGAATAGGGAGGTTAGATTTTAACTAGCGATAGTTTTCAAATGGGAATTTTTACACAAAATCGGTTTTAGACAAAATCGATTTTGGTTTTTGGTGAAAAAAAAAATTGCTGTAGATGCATGCAATTTTTACTGAATATTTATATTAACATTTTCTATACACCAAAAAATTTTCAAAAATGTTTGACTCATACTTATGTTGAGCTATTTATAAGCATATGAAATTTTCGATTTCATTAGTATTTTTAAATTTTTGATATGTCAAAAAACTTAAAAATGTAATAATGTACATAATTACATAATAATGTAAAAAAAGTTGAGCGTAATTCAACAATAATTGAAAGTGTCTTCTGTGTCTGAAGTAAGAATTTTGAAAATTTGAAAATCATTTTGAGTTAGAAATTCATAAAAATTTGTATTTTCTATCTAAGATTTTAAAATTGAATGCAAGTTTCCTCAAAAGTTTGGCTACTTTTAACAAAAAAAAAATGTTTACCGGAAAGTCAAATAACATTTTTACGAGCATTTGAAGTTCAAATTTTTATGACATTGGATATTTACTCGATTTTTCATGGAATGGTTTTCTTATATTGTTTTAATTCAAAAACAAACAACCATAGACACTCGAAACGTACACAAATATTAGAAGTTACCTACTAGTACAAGGTCTATGGTAATAATACAAATTCAGTTTTTACGATCAATGCGAATAATACTAATATGCAAGTTGAAAAAACAAATACCTTTTGAAAATCGCTTCGATTAAAACATAGTAAACTAGTTAAATTAATCAGAATTTGTTTTTAAAATTATTATAATCCATCCAACTATCTTACTGATATTATATTATAATATGTAACTACCTTGGTGATATTATTATATTTTACTATCATACCTTATGGCTTTATGTCCTTTTGAGTAACTTGAAAACTGCAGTACCTTTAATATGCATTAACTAATGTGCTTCTTATATAATTGTAAAAATAATTCAAAAAATTTCCCTCGTCCCACAATAAAAACTGTATAGGTAGGTTAGCACTCCACTGGCTTGCGGGTACAGATGAAGTTCACCGGTTAAAAATAAACTATGAATATGGTGAATAAAATATTCAGATTAGACACACACGCTAAGGTTATTTACTCGTCGGTTGTCACACACTGACAAGTCACCAAAATACCGTCATAGTATTATATTAATTAGCCTATATTTTTCTCCTTTAAACACGATCGACTGCAGTTGTAGTCCTCAATACGCGATTACTTATTATTATAACATATTATTATGTCATATTAAAAACAAACAATAAAAATATTCATGACTATACTGATAACCAGTTAGCATTACGTTTAAATGTTTGTATAAATAATTTCTTTTTTAAAATTAAATTGGTGGTACCTCTAAACTCTAAAGACTATAATGTCCGAATACGTATCTTAGTTGCTCCCACGCGTCACACAGCCACTCATGAATACAAAATAATACATTATGGATATTTTCGATAGTAGGTTTCAAATACCAATTAGTATTAGGAAAATACATATCTGTTTATAACAATCGTTTTTACTCACCTAGTATGAGGCTAGTTTTCTTTTAGATTCTGAGCGGAGCGATAAATTTATTGATTTTACAATGTGTGTTTTTTTTTTTTGTGTCTGTCGTCACCTTTTAGGACAGTAAAAGTGCTTGTATTTTCTTCAATAGTAACTTTTCTGATAGGAAAGTGAATCTAGTTGGTACTTTGGGGGGGGGGGGGGTTAAAAGTAAAAACTTCCCAGTAATTTACAAAAACGACGTGAAAAACAAAAGAAAAATTAAGGAAAACGGGAATTTTTACCCAAAATCTGTTTTCGAGAAAATCGAAGAGAAACTCTAAAACAAATGAGCGTAGGTACATGAAATTTTGACTGAATATTTATGTTAGCATTTTCTATACACCATAAAATGTTCCAAATTTTTGACTTATTTTGAGCTGTTTACCGACATTTTCAGTTTCCATTTTTTTCTATAAATATCAATAAAATTTTATTTGTTGGTTAAAAAAGCTTGAAAATTTAATAGAAGGCTCCTAGGTTATTGTTTCAAAGGCAGATTAAAAAAATTAAAAATCCTTAGTTAGGGATTTTATTTATACGCATTTAAAGTTCAAATCTTGACAAAATACGGAAAAATCACGAAAATTAGCAAATTATTTTGAGTTGAGAAATCTTAAAAATTTTTCTTTTTAAACCTAAGATTTGAAAATATAATGCAAGATTATCCATAAATTTGTCTACCTTAAGCAAAAAAAAAAAAGTCTACAAGAAAGTTAAATTACATTTTTATGAGCGTTTGAAATTCATATTTTTACAACATTTGATATTCACTTGATTTCCCATGTAACGATTTTCTTATTTTGTTGTAATTAAAAAACGTTTGTATAATAGCATTTTCTAAACACGATAAAATTTTGAAAATAATTTGACTCTTTTTGAGCTATTTATGGACATTGTCAGTTTTCAATTTTTTTAGTTTTTTTTTCTGTAAATATCAATAAAAATTTTTTTGTTGGGTAAAAAAGCGTGAAAATTTAATATAAGGCTCCTGATATATCGTTCTAAAAGCAGTTGAAAAATATTAAAAATACATTTGCACAATTTTTTTTTATAAGTATTTAAAGTTTATATTTTGACAAAATGTATCAAATTTATAATTTAATAATTATTTTGTAGTTAAAAATTTATAAAATGTTCAACTTTTATAGCTAAGGATTGAAAATTGAAAACAAGGTTCCACGTAAACAGGTTATATATAAATTACATTATGCACAATAATATCATCAAATATACTTAGTAACATCATAGTCTGACTGACCGTTTTCCCTCAGGATCGTTTTTATTATACAATGATATTATATAATTGAATTCAAATTTAACACCATCCATTACAGTGACCCACTTGTAACCTACTGTACAGCAGAGCGAAATCCACTTACCCACCTATTTTTCCTTTTTTTTTGTCTGTAAACACGGTAAGTAGTCGAAATAATAATTAGGTTTTCAACTTTAGTATCTTTCCCGATGAGAAAGTGAATCTAGTTGGTGTATTTGGAAGGTCAAAATTGAAAATTCATTGTTGAGCGAAAATTCACAGTAATTTTTATAAGCATTAAATTCAAATTTTCTCAAAATTTATAAAAATCAGGAAAAGTTGGAAATTATTTTGGGTTAGAAATTCATAAAAAATTTTATTTTTATATCTAAAATTAAACACAAAGTTCCTCATAAGTTTTTCTACGTTTATCAAAAAAATAAATAAATATCAACCGGAAAGTCAAATTAAATTTTTATGAGCGTTTCAAGTTCAAATTTTTACAACATTGGATATTCACTCGATTTCTCATTGAGCGGTTTTCTGAATTTTGTTGTAATTCAAAAACGAATAATCGTATGGATACTTGAAAATCACACCAAATGTTGTTTTATAATTTTTTATACTTGATAAAATTTTCAAAATATTTAGACTCGTTTTGAGCTGTTTACGAATATATTCAATTTTCAATTTTTTAGTTTTTTTTCTATAATTGTCAATAAAATTTTAATTGTGGGGTCAAAAAGCTTGAAAATTCAATAAAAGGATTCTGATGTATTTTTACAATAGCAGTTGAAAATATTAAAAATACATATGCACGGATTTTTATTTATAAGTATTTAAAGTTTAGATTTTGATAAAATTTATCAAATCGAAAATTTACAAATTATTTAGTAGTTATAAAATTTATAAAATGTTCAACTTTTATTTCTAGGGATTGAAAATGTGTTAAAACCATGATTTTTCCAGGAAACCGCTTATTTATAAACAATTAAAACTTTATATTATAGCGACAAAAAGTTGCTATCGTCAGTTTTGTTTTATTCTCGATGGCAAATCAAGGAAAAGTCGGTCGTATTGCATACAATTTAATAATAAAGAATAAATTAATGAACATTAAATTTATTTATTTTGGTTTTTTAATAAAGGCTGCAAATGTCCCGATTGTAGGCGGCAAATTGCTTAACCCGCCACTGTAATACTGTACAATGATATTACATACTTAAATTAACAAGACCCATTACAGTGACCCACTTGTAACCTTCTGTACAGCAGAGCGTCACCCACTTACCCGATTTTTACTTTTATATTTTACTGAACCTATAAGTATATCATTCATCAGAATCTTAGGGTAAAAATATATTTGCATCCAATGATAGCAAAATAAAAATAATACTCTATTTGGTTCACATTACATTCATGATTATTATTTTATTCAACAATGCTCGAATTACTGAAAGCAAGTATTCGAAAATATTGGGAAGTTACAATAAGTTGTAAGACTTGAAATAAATACACTAAATAAAATTAACATATGTATACAAATAGAAACTACTCGACGATTGTATAGTGTTACAACGAGTTTTATTACTTGAAATATATTTAGGAATTAATATTGTGTATAATATTACATATTATTGTATAATAATATTACGAACACAGCTCGTGTTTATTATATCGAACCGGCAGACATAATTTAATTAATTCATTTGGAACAGTATACTTATTTGCAGCCAAAACTGCTATGCGGGGCGCATAGTGCACTCAATGATTTATTATAAACTGGCTAAAATGAGTACAGGATTAATATATTTAAGATGAACAATACTGTTGGAAAAATGTTAAATATATATTCATACCATTTTATTTTTTTTAAATTATATGATCAATCAGATACCGAATAATGCTATATTTTGTTAATTTATGTTCTATACTTGTTATGTTTTTACTACTTGTTATATTTATACATTTTTATACATATTTTGTGTTTCTTCCAATTTCCTTTTATTAATTTTTATATTATTAATTATATAATTGTTAATATTATTATATGACATATTTGATAATCATTCACATTTCATATCATTTAAAAAACTAATAATTACACAATACAATTAGACTTTTTTAAATAAACAATATTAGCCCTATATCTGCCTTAATTAATTTGGTATTCTGACAAACAAAAATTATCTAAAGGAATTAGGGTGTACATTTAAGCTATATAGATCAAAAACAATTGTTTCCTACCAGAAAATATATTTAAGTTAAATATTGAAGCATTTTTACATTCTAAAAAACGATAACAGACAAAAAACACACATCTTTGTAAGACTAATACGCGTTTGGCTCCACTTAGAACTCAAAATAGTCCTATATAAACACTACAATATTATCTATCCACTGGATGCTTATAGTTGATTTTAGAATGTCGGATATGTTGTTTTATGTTTTTTTTTTTATTAATATACTGGTTAGGTCCCCCCTGCGGGGAGTAGGTGTAAGTGTGTAACACATGCGATAAAAATAACACGCTAAGGATATGATAAATACCAATTATCACTAAAATCGTCAGTCATGAATCCGTTTATTATTTGTGTGTTTACTACACCGAATTGAGAAGCCCGGCCGTTGTTATTATAAATTTATAACATACCGATCATGCGGCTTGTTGAGTGACGGCGCGTGTACGAAGGACCCAATTAACGATGAGAATATCGTGGGTCAAATAACATTTAAAAAGAAAACGGGTTTTACAGTATTACGAAAAGTGACCTCTAAACACTAACCCTTGAGAAAATGCTTGATTGGTGGTTTACACGCGTATCTCAAAAAGAGTTTTTAAAAATCGTAATTATCCGCGTGACAACCACTAACCAATGCACTATACCTATATTTATTTATTTAAAACAGGATAAGCCCAATACAAATTTTGGACAGTAATAATCTCAAATTTAGTTTGCATAAAATAAAGTTATATTAAGAACAACAATTAACATATAATATAGAAGTAAAATAAGAAGTAATTGATTTGGTCCACTATTAGGAATGATGGACGCTTGTTCGCATTCTCATAATTAATGAAATATGACTGTTTAATACATTATTCTCATCATCTTGTAGTAGAATAAAATCCTAATGGTATTCAGTATGAAGAAACATAAGAATCATAAGAAATTGGCACGTTCTTAGACCATTAATCTTTATGCCATTAACAAATAAAGAGAAAAAGGCAGTAGTCCTCCTTCGCCGAACTCAGTCACTGGAGCAGCAGACAGAGATGTAGAGGCATTATTGAAATTACCTACATAGTGTTGGATGCTTTTAATTTCACCGGAGGAGACGAGGAACAAACCGTTAATTCATTGTCATTCAGAGATCCACTAACCTAACGCTCAACAGGGAACTTTCCAGTGTTTAGCTTGTTCAACTTATCATGCAATTTGACATTACTCTGCGAGATGGACTTAGCTCTAAAATTGCAAACTGAAGAATATTTGCATACAAACGGAGTCATTAACAGATATCGAGACCTTTTCACGTAAATTACCGTTTAACATTGAAGATAATACTTCATTTAGCTTTATAGAAGCAAGGATAGATATTTTAAGTATAAACTCAATGAAAATTCCTTTACATATTTACCGACAAATAATCGTATTCATAATTATTTATCGTGATTTCCGACGAGCGGGCTGGAAGTGTAACGCCTGCTATCTAGAATATAGGCAACAAAATAAACAGTCAAGTTATGTGTAGCGCATAGTAACCAACAAGTTAGGCTACCGGTGAAACGTATTCTAAAGACGATAAGGAAGACAGCAGCTGTTGTGTGACTATACATGCACAAGTAAATAAGTTGAATACTTCAATGTCTGGATTCCGAAAAACCATTCAGAGTGGCATTATACCTATGATTTCACTATTTCAGGATACGTGAGTTATAAGGAACTTATACAATGACGAACGACTTTAAATGACGATAAATACTAATTAATACTAATAAACAGCATTGAAATAAATATTAAAACATAAGAAATTAAGTTTTTTTGTCTACTATGATGCAGTAAACATTGTGGATTGTAAAATGTTAACTTCAAAACATTTTTGTAATTTTTAATTTCTCGTTCAACTTTATTATTTTTTTTTTTATATACGATTTATTTCATAAATTGTGATTAATTAATTAGGTAAATTTTATTATTACAACTTCAATTAATAATACATTTTAAATTGTAGGTGTTTGTTTTTAGTATAGCAGAGACTAGATATTATGATAAGGAGCATAGGCATATAGTACATACCTAGATAATTATAATGTATAGATGATGACAAGAACCAATTACCTATTTAACAAATCCTAGAAATGAAAAAATAATAAATAGATTATGCATCAGAGCTAAAATAGCACTGAAGGTTTGAAATATCATAGCAAACTATAATAATCAAACTAAAATATAATAACACGATCACTATATAATATTATAGTTTAACAAGCTGTCCCGCCCGACGTTGTCCAAGCCAAATATTTGTATTTTTAATAAATATATTTGTACAAAATGTACATACTATATTTCTTCTAATTATAATATTAATATAATATGTAACGAATTGCAACCATTTAGATTGACAAAAAAAAATTCATGTGTGAGCTACCCTTTACCCATCTACAGCCTATATGAGTTGAAAAATCAAGCTGTATACATACTCCAATTTTCAAGTAATAATCTATTGAAATAACTTTTATTGAAAACGGTCCAGTCATTTTTTGAGGCTATTAATTTCGGATAAACCAACATCCAATTTTAGTTGTGCCTATAACCCGATCACGCCCGCCAAAAAATTAAAAAAAAAAATTTAGATTATATATTAAGTGTATCTTGAGTTTAGTGTACCTATACCTAGGTACCTCAGTTCACAGATAAATTTGGGTAGCTTTGCGAACTAAATCGACCAAAGCGAACATTTTATTTGTGGTTAGGTTAGGTTAGCACTTGGTATAAATCGAACGTTGTTCAAACTACTCTTTTAACATTCCTGATATCTCCAAGAACAATTCGAAATGTTCACAAAATCGGTCAAGTAATTTTTGAGAATCTATATAATAGCTACAAATATACATTCAACTCTAATATTTGTTAAGATATAATTTCTTTATTCGAAACCATAAGCGTGCGACGATTTGATGGATGCTTTTACCTCATCTGCCAGAGAAACTAATGGCAAACATTTAAAATACTATTTTTTACTTTATTATTTCTCCTTTATCCAATAGCAACCATTTCTAAACAAAAATCGTAAAACTCAAAATACCTGTTTGAGCACCACTCTGGGTTGAACCAACTGGGTCTAATTATGAATCCAGACCATTCAGGGACTCACTCAAAAACACACAAAAAATGTCCAGTGGTTTAGGAGGAGTTCAATGACATACAGACAAACATGTATTTTATATATATATAGACACATAGATTGTTATGATTTTGGCCACCCAATTAATTTCACCAAGGAAAATTATTATATATTAAAACCTTCCCCGTGACTCGACCGATTTATTAGTGAAAACCATATTAAAGTAAGTACAGTTATTTTTAAGATATGCTCGTATATACAAAAAGAGGCAGTGTTTCTCAACTATATTATGCGTGTTATATACATATAAACTTTCCTCTTGAATCACTTTATCAATTAAAAAAACAGCATCAAAATTCGTTGCGTAGTTTTAAAGATCTAAGCATACAGACAGAAAAAGGGATTCTGTTTTATAATATGTTAAGATTAGAAGATAATGTATTCATATTAGATACGTCTTCCTAATTACGTATATTATATTATAGGTACATAGAGTTCAATGGCAACTGGCAAGTATTGGCAACTGTAGGCACTCAATTAATTTAATCATTTTATCTCCTTCCATTCAGTATCGAGTACTTACCTACTTCTCCCTCAATCTCAGTACCTACA
This sequence comes from Sitobion miscanthi, assembly GCA_008086715.1. Classification (NCBI taxonomy): domain Eukaryota; kingdom Metazoa; phylum Arthropoda; class Insecta; order Hemiptera; family Aphididae; genus Sitobion; species Sitobion miscanthi. The sequence continues at coordinate 15,011,488 of CM017804.1, forward strand.
CAGTATCTATGTATTAATTTACGTCTGTAAATCGTCCATTAAAACAATAATTTATTTAATTCAAAATAATTCCTATATTTAATTAATTAATTTTCTTCGACAATATAGTACACAGACGCGCGCAAAATACAGAATAATTGATAATGTCATTACTCAATGGTCATTAAAATAAAAAAAAAACTATTAAAAAAGTAATTTTGGATGGTATTGTGTTGGCGAACGCGAACAGCTATCGTAGATCGCGCACGACTTGTCGGCGTAGTACCATAATGCGTACCCTATATTATGAATTCCATTGTGATTGAACAAACATTATTAATATAATATATTATGTCTATTAACTTTTAATAATCGCAACAGTTGCTTTCCTCAACTCCGTAGTACCTATGACTTTCCCATGAAGTTTTACGTATACTTAAATTTCACAAAAATAAATGATTATAATAGCTTATCAGTGATAACTGATAACAAAGTGGTGCTATACCAAATGCGATATAATCAATATCACCTAAATGTTGTTTGAAATGAAATGCCGGTGTTATCATAAATATTTGTTAACTTTTGTACCAGCTTAAACAATTCAAAACAAATTTTTTTCATATTGTTCTTAATTCTTTTTCGGCATTCACCCTGTAGTTCCTGTTCACCTATTAAATGTAATATCATATTTAAAAAAAAATGAATAACCGATTAAGGTCGTATGTTCTTCAGAAATTCACTAAAGAACAAGATGAACAATTGGTAGAATGTGTTGCCAAATATCCGTCAATTTATAATCCACAAAATAAGGATTATAAATTATTATATATTAGAGAGGCAATATGGAAGGAAATAAGTGAATTAGTTGGCAGAAACAGTGAGTTACAAATGTTAATAACTAAAGATTATTCAATTTGTCACTAACCTACTTCTATTTTTCATGTATTTTAAAATATTGTTTTTACAATTTGGTATATGTACCTATCTAATTTTTTTTAAATTCTTTCCTTGCCATGGATATTCACATATTATTCTTTAAATGTATTTAGTTTATTTTTAACTGTATAAATATTATTTTATTGAATATCCTATTAATAACCTACTAAAATGCTTTGATTTTAAATATTGGCAGGTACCTACCTGCACTAATTATAAAACAAATATTCAACTTTATAATATTCTTAAAAGACTAAAATGACTAATAATTATACATTTGTACTACGTCTTATAACTTATACTTACATTTTTACGAGTAAAATAGTGAAAACGACGTTGTCACCAAAAACTTACGTTTAGTAGTTCCAATTTTTTGTGTTTAGCTTAAATATTTAAGTGAATTGACTTTATTATATTATATTATACTGTATTATCAAATTATAAGGTCCAAACACATAATCTGTGTTTTCTCGTTGGTTTATTACAATATTACAATTTTTAAGTGAGTTATGAGTAGTAGAGTATTACAATTTAAAAATGCCTATAACTTACTTAAAAATTTAAATATTGTAAAAAACGAATAAGAAAACCCATACAATGTTCTAACCGTTAGGTTTGATAATAGGTCAATCCACTGTAATATTAGAGCTAACAACAAAAAACTGGAATTTCTGAACGCAAATTTACTATATGTCATTTTCTGTTCATAAAACAGAGACAACATAATATTATGCAGGAGGGTGTAGCTCTGCTGAGATTTAATTAGTTTTTTTTTTATATATTAGAAGAAGACTGCAAAAAAAGATATAAAAACATAAAAGACACATATTTTAAAATTAAAAGATTGAGAAAAATGAGAACAGGGATGAAAATGTCAAGGGTTTCTTTAAAATCAACCAAATGGAACTTAGCACCACATTTAAAATTTTTAGATGTTCTACCAGAAAAAGAGTAAGTAATATTATGCAATTTTAATTTATTTGTACTACCATTCATAATATTTTATAACCAAAGACTGTTCTAGCTATCCATATTTGGTTTAACTTATTTATGTCAACATTATGTAACATATAAAAAAAATTGCCTTCACATAATTAAAACTACAAATTTCACAATTTTTAATGTGTTTTAAGATAATGATAACTCATTGTAGTGAACGTTAACATAAGAAAACTAGTAACTCGCTATTTTACTTGATAAATTATTTAACTTGCCACTCTTGAATATTACAATACTACACAATATAGGTACTATTAATAATGTTCGTAGGTTACTTCTATACTTTTTAATTAATTACTTACCAATTTTTTTATTACCTATATAATACATTATACATCTAACTTTTTAATTATATTCCAACAGTCTTACATCACATATTAATGATATGGATTACGATGAAAATTCCAACTCCGAGCAAAATGAAGACGAAGAAGCCACTGATACTCAAGATACCCAACCAATACCTCTACAACAGAAAAATAAAATAAAAGAAGCACACATTATAACGAAACAATTAGAAAAAAAGGCAAAAAAAAGATCAGAGGTGTTAACAAAGCTAGAATCATATAATTCTGAGGAACACGATGATGTAGATTTTTTTTTAAAAAGTCTAGGCATTACGATCAAAAAACTTCCACCTCAATTAATTATTCAAGCAAAAGTTAAAATGTTATCCATTATAATGGATTTGGAACTTCAAGCATCAAGTAATGTTTGACGTAAAGCATGCATACAAATAATTATACTGGGAATTAACTTCAAATTCCTTACATATACCTAATATTATATTAGTAATATACATAATATTTGATATTCCTACTCCATATATTGATATATATGATATTATGTACAAAGACTGCTCATTATGGAAAATAGACATCAAGAACATAAAATATTTCCCATTCATTGTTATTAATCAACCCAGCTGAAAGCCATAATGAATTAATTTAGACGATAATAAGTATATTATAAGTTCTCAGTAATTTATTGAAATTATCTTTGTACATAATAAGGTAGGTATTGTTTAAATGTTTAATTGATGACTACACATAGTATAACAGTCAACAAATAATGTATTATTAAATAGCAGGCTATAAATACAAGATAAAATATATTTATTTAGTTTTATGATAAATATTATTTTTTAAATTTAGTACCTAATTAGATACTAATTTAACTATCAATGTAAATACCTATACCTAGTTAATATAAATTCTTTTTAAATACATTTTATTTTTATTATATTTATACTTTATACTATGTACAATTTACCTGTAAGTATTTACTACATGTACACAGTAACATATCCAGAATTTATTTTTTTTTTTTTTGGTGGGGGGGGGGGGGGGTTAAAATTAATTGTTGACAAATTTTTTTGAAAAGTAATTATTTATGAAAAATATGTTGTTATTATTTAACAATTTTTTTTAGGGGGAGGGAGGTTACAACCCCCTAACCACCCCCCTTGGATCAGCCACTGCATGTACATTAATAAACTATTTTATAAGTGAGCTAGAATGAAAAATTTATAATTATTGGGTATTACAGTTTATAAATTATAATCTATCTATAATATACGTATAAAACCTACAGTTCCACCCCCCACAGTACCAATGGCTAATGACCTAAGTTGTCGAATTTCTTCCGAAACAAACAAAAAAAAAAAAATATACGTATAATAAAATATAAATGTATGTGACAAGACTGTTTTCATAGTAATATTTATTAACAATATGTTTGCCAATAAATTTAATAAATATTTTATAATTTTAGTTGTATTACATTTATATAGGTATTATATACAAATATTACACTTACTAATAGGTAGGTACCTAGATATATAACCATATAGAGAACTACCTACTTCAAAATTACTACCAATTTTTCTTCCTGGCAAAATTAGTGTCCTCGTGAAAAAAATAGGACCTAGAGCTTAGAGCCTTTATTATCGTCTTTAATTGAATTCATAATAAATACCGACTTAACTCATGCCTTTACATAACTATTTAACTTATTTAATTATTTCGTAAATAACCATTGATTAATATTTAATGGTAGCCTAAACATTTCTGTGCTTCTAAAATTACCTAAATAATTAAATAATGAGTCATATACCATGATGTTCTTTCTTCGGTTCTGAATACCATAATAATAATACATAATAATTAAATAATAATATAGGTAGTCTCATCAGCATCGACACTCGTAAGCTTATACCAATAAACTAAATTTATTAGTTTTATAAACGAAAAAATTGTTTGATTGCATCCAACTGTAAAGTAGGTAAGCATTAAATTATCAGGGGCGTAGCTAAGTCATTCTTTTAGGGGGGCAACCAAGTTCATTAGGCCGACTGACTATAAAAAAAAAAAAATGCGCGTACATGTTTTATTTTTAAATTAATTATTTTATTGTGCAATATTGTCAGTGTTTTTAAGTCTATATTAAATTGTAAAATATAGTTATACAAAAATATAGTTGATTTTTGGAGGATGAACTTTTTTTTTTTTTTTATTAAAAATAAAGTATATTTACAATCTATACCTAAGTGTATAATGAGTAAGTGTGGTGACAAAGTAAATGAATAATATATAAAAATAACAAATACAAAAAGTTATTAAATACAAATTCTTTTTTTTTTAAGAATTGACCTTGACATCTAACATAATATTATCTACTATGTTTTTTTCCGAGGAAACTAACGGCAAATCGCTTAAACGGAAGTCACTTTTAGTTGTCCTTAAGTAATTCTTTACCAACTTAAACTTACTAAATGAACGCTCATTTCCAGCAACAGTTACTGGAGTTGTACACAGTAAACGAGACATTCTATTAGCTATAGAAAGCATTTTTTTTGTTTGTTCTGAAACAGCAGCTACATCTGAAACAATTTTTACTTCTTTGCATTAGTCATAAAATACTTCTAACTCAACCTGTAAATGTAATGGGTCTACAACAAACTGTTTGGGTAAAAATGTTATTCCATCTTGAATACCAAATTCAGATAAATTATTTCTTGATACAGGGGGATTGAACAGATTATATAATGGTTTAATTGTACCACTGCAACTTTCTTAATGATTTATCATCAGTGACATCAGCTCATCCAACACAGATTCATATTCATTCCTATAAAATGTTTTAAATGATATATTAATCTCTATTATTATCAAGGCGCTTAGGTACAATTTGGCGTCTATGGCGAACTTTTTCAGCATCCACATCAAGACTTTAAAAACGCAATTGAACTATTTATAAGGTTATCCATACCACCTACATCAGAATTAATAATGTTTAATGATTCTAGAGTAGGTACCTGAATACTTTACATAAATATGATTACATCAGCTATGTTAAGTTCAGTTAATTCGAGACACTTAATTAACAACTTCATATTATACTTAACATTTTCCATAAACATAATACTTACAACAAAGTCTACAGAAATTAAATGTTTTGATAAAAAATACACAACATTTCTGGTAGATTTATCAAATTTATTATTTCATCTAAAACTCCAATAATTAAATTATGACCAAAAAGACTTAATAATTGCCCCAACACGGGATATCAATCTCGTAGTATCAGCTATTACAGAAAACAGCCCAGATTCCCTAACTTTAGCTCTAATAATTTTGTTCACTGGTGACGCAAGGATGGTTGTGATCTCATTTTGAGATTGGGGACTTAAATATATTTATATGTAGAATGGTATGGCCGATAACAAGAATCATTCAGCCATTTTTTTAACGACGGACAGTGTCTAGAAAGTAAATAAGTACGTAAATTGTTTAAAGTTTCCATTTTAATCAAATTTTCCTCTGAATGCTAAATCTTGTCTAGCTATGGTTTTGGTTACATTCAGTGTGTAAAGATAACGATTCAAAAAAGTCGTAAGCATAGACGCAAACGTTGGCTTTACTATTGGACGATAATGGAATATAACATAGTAAAATTATGATGCTTTTATCTGCTTTTTTTCGTTAATCCGTGGCTATATTAATAACATAAAAATATTTTTGGATGCTTTCAAATTATATGCTGAGAACCTTAGATTTAAAACAACACAACAATATCCAGAAGGAGAACAAATATTAAAGAGTCAGAGAAAAACAGGATTTCTTGGATTCCTTATTTGTCTTACAAATTTACTTGAGTTGTATGAACAAATTCAAATAGATATGAATTATTTGCTTTCTTATAAATTGAGTCAGGATCATGTAGAGGTTTTCTTTAGTGCAATGAGAAACAGGGGAGGTTTTAACAATAATCCAAATGCCATCCAATTTCGTTCTGCATACAAACGTCTTTTGGTAAGGCATCAAGTAGATGGCTCAATGTATGGAAATTGTTCACTTCTTGACAGTGCAAGTATTCTTTTTGTTAGCTCTAATAAATGTCAAGACGCTGATGCAATTTGTGATTATGAAGAAACAACCCATATGCCAGAATTAGAGGAGTTTATTATAGATATTGTTAAATACACTGGATGATTTATTATAAGAAAAATAAAAAAAAGCAACTTGTGTGGAATTTGTGATTCATTTTTAACCGAAAAAAATGATGTCAATGAATCATTGCTGTTAAAATTAAAAACAAGAGGAAAATAAATTAACATATCACCTGATGTTCACAAAATATGTTTGGCAGCAGAGTATATCATAAGATTTTACTCCAATGAGTTACTTAAAACGAAAAACGTAAAGATATATTTAACAATTAAGACACTGAACGAAATAAGCACAGATAATACAATATTCAACAGTTACGAAATGAAACAACACATAATCAATCAAGATCCTTTAAATAACCATCGAAGACAATTAATACAATTTATCATTGAGCCATATATTTCATTAAGCCATAAATCATACAGGCAAAATGCATTCACTTTCAATGGCAGGCAAGAATGTGCGACATAAATGCACCAAAATAATTTTATTTAAAAATCAGAAGCAAATATCTATGTATTACCTATTGTCCCATTCTCTTATTCTATATACTACCTTTTTAGTTATACTAGCTTCTAGTACACTTATCATTATTATTTTAATAATACATTTTAATGAAGGATCAATGTATACAGTGGACCAATAGTTTAGATTTAGTTCCAGAAGTAACTTACCCTGATATTTTTAATTTTCTAGTTCTTACTAAAAGTCCTTATACGCTTGATGAGTTTAAAGCTTATAAAAGCTTAGAAGCTTATAATTTTTTTGCTAGTAGGTGGATTTATAACACTAAATGGTATTCTTAAAATGACGTTCTAGTTGTTGCTGAGGTAAAGATTTTTTTTTTAAATTGCTTTTGCTTTTTGATTTCTTATAATTATCAATTTATTTTAAAATGTTTTTAAATCTAAGAACTACCTAGTACTTAAATACAGAGTTTACAGTCATTTAAATATTTTTTAATCCATTTAAAAATTATCTAAATATTTCTGTAAATGCTTTAAAGCTTGCCTATTACATATGTTTTGTATAAACTGTAAATTAGTTTTATTTATTACATTTATTATTTAAATAGCTTTTAGTTAGGTTACATGATTCAATATTTTTTTAGTGTATATATTACTTAGGTTGCACATTCACAGAGGCTTAATGATGCTAAATTGTTGCCATGGATTGTTTTAAAGTTTTCTGGAGAAGTTGTAGCAGCACATTGTACATGTATAGCTGGGCTTGGAGAATGTTGCTCGCATATTGGCGCTGTGCTTTTTTATTTGCAATATGCTTTCTTAAAAAAAAATGATACAAAGAAGTTTGTAACTGATGTATCTGTGTACTGGACTGTTCCATCTAATACAAATGTTAGTTCACAAAAAATCAGTGAAATTGATTTTAACTAACCAAAAAAAATAGGCACCAACCATCTCAAGTCACTTAAAACTAAAGCTGATTTTATTAAAAACCTTCCAACGGCTATTAATGATGCACAACATTTAAATTCATTTTTAACTAAACTGGAGAAAGTTAATAGCAATGCTGCAATTTTAAAGGTTATACTACCCTTTAATTTAAAATTTAAAACTGACTTATTTTCTAGAAGTTATGTGGGAATGTATAAAGATGAATATACTTTACTAAGTAAGGAAGATCTTGTAATCCTAGGCTCTAAACTAGACTTTTCTTTGACCAAAGATGAATGTGAGAATATTGAACTTATAACTAAACAACAGGCAGAGTGTAAAAATTGGTTTTATTATAGAAGTGGCTTTATAACTGTTTCAAAAATTAAAGAAGTCTGTTTAAAAAAAACATGCAGCTCAAGTATAAGTCTTCTTAGGACAATATGTTACCCATTAGAAAACACTTTTAAAAATCAAGCTACTGTATGGGGAACCACACATAAAAATGAAGCTAAAGCTTTTTATAATAAAAAACGACCATATACATTTTTCTGTTGTAAATAGCGGACTTATTATAAATCCATGTTTTCCATTCATTGGTGCAAGTCCGGATGGTATAGTAAATTGTGACTGTTGTGGAACTGGTATCTTGGAAATAAAATGTCCATATAGTCTAACACAAAATAAAAAAATAGAAAACCTTGACTATATATTAAATGGGAAACTTAAGAAAACACATCAATACCATTATCAGATACAAACACAAATGTTTTTAGGTGGTTTTAAATATGGAGATTTCATTATATGGTCACCTAATAATTATTATATAGAACGTGTTCATATTGATATTAAAATATGCAATGAAATTACAAGCAAATCAAAATGGTATTTTTATGAAATTATTCTGCCTGAATTGCTTGGTCGGTTTTATACTAATAATCAATCCATTGAAAAAAGTAAACTAAAAGAAAGTGTGGTAAGTAAAAATGGTCCATATCAATACTGTACATGTAAAAATGATACAGGAGGGAAAATGATTATGTATACTAAAGAAGGATGCGCAAACTTGTGGTAACTTGCATTAGAATCAAACGTAAGCCTACAACTAAAAACTGGAAATGTACAAACTGTAAATAATAAATAAAATAGAAATATTAAAATTATATTATATTATTATTCACTTTATTGTTCAATTCGTTATTTAATATTCAGTATATGGTGTTCAAAACTTAAAAATGTTTGCCATCCAGATTTCCTACTTTTTCTAAAATGTTCTTTCATAAGAACTTTTTCTTGATAATAATAAACACAAAAAAAAAAAAGAATAAGTGAAATCAATTTATAATTTATATATATTTGATAAATATTTTTTTAATTTTTTTATCTAATGGTACAATAGAACTGCACATATTAATGAGAGCACAACAAACTGAAACTATTGAATCTAACAAACATGAGTTGTCATCTTGGTGTTTGAGAGTTGTAATTTGCACAGGGCCACTAAGAATTTTATACTTAGATCTAGTAAGTCCTATTATACGCTCTACATATATTTTAACAGATGCTATTTTCCTTGTTTCTTCAATCGATCATAGATGTAACGGAGGAAGTAGCAAAATGAAAACCTATACTCTCACTTACAGCGAATCTCCTATCTGCAAGTACTACATCCCCTGGCAATAAATTTTTCAAAAACATACAGTTTTCAGTGTTTGTCACTTACCCTACCACCCCATCCTTCAGATATAAATGATACTACCCCTTGAGGTGTAATAGCAATCAAATACTTAACAGTATTTTTATTTTTGTAACAAGACCAAGTTTGTGCTTTAGCTCTTAAATTACTAGGTTTTCAATTCCGATTTCAAGGCAATCAATGATAACCGCAACTGAGTTACCAAAAGCATTAAAAAAATGAGCGTGGCATTAGATAATGTAATGCTTCTCTGCCTGGCCAGTAAATTAGTTTTTTAAATGCATGTTCTAAAAGAAATATAACCTTATGAAAAATTATTGAAGCAGTACCACAAGTGATATTAAACCTATGTACCTAATCAACAAATGGCATGTTTAACCTTAATTTCATAAGACATAACAATAGTTTTTGAAATTCAGTTAACCTTTGGTTACTAGAAGTTAGTGCAGGTTTAATTTCGTTTATAAAATTAATAAAAAAAGATCCATACTCTCTAGGCCAGTATAAAATGCTAACATTTTAGGACAGCCATTAAATGTCTCTTCACTTAAATTTAAATAATTTACTTCTGAAGTTCTGAAGTAAGTTTGTTGATTACAAAATCTTTCCTAACTACTTCTTGTTCTAGTGTTTGTATATTAGCCAAAGTTATAGTTGTTAAAGTTGACGTCCCAGTTTCCATGCTTATATCCATATTTTCTACATCACTAAAACTAGGAACAGTATCATCTTCCAAGTCATTTGGAAACAAAATGGTTGGTGTTAGTGCTATTCATTTAGTAGCCCTATGGTATCGCTTGATATCTGGTGTAGTCACAGCACCTATATAAGTTTTAAATAAAATCAAACTTTCATTAGATAAAGCTTTACAACCTAAAAAAAAATAATGTTTTGTTATTGAACTGTTTATTGTAAACTATCAAATTGCATGATTATATTTCTATTAAAAATATAAAACTAATACTTCCTATTATAAAACATAAAATGATTAATTATCCTTATTAGTATTGTAGCCCATGTTTATTGATGGACACCAATCAGGATGTTTATTATTGGTATTAGCAAGCTGGTTTACCTAAATAACAAGTATTACAAAAATACATTTTATTGATAAATTATACAAGCCCTTACCACTTTTAAAATGAGAAGAACATATACGCATAGCATCAACCTTCTTATTTTCCAAATCAAGTCTGTGAAGGGATTTTAGCCACATATTTCGTTGGTCCTCTAGTAGTTTTTAAAGATCTGTTGATGCACATTTTTTTGGGGGGAAAATGATAAAAGGATACATTTTTATTGGTTGCTTTATTCGTACAACCATAAACTGCACAAACAGTAGGCATATTCAAAACTTTAAACAACAACGTACAATTTAAAAACTACACTCGTCCGTACCATACAATAATACAAATCAAAATGTTTGTACCATCAATAAGTGATAACGTAATTATGATAACAATGGGCAGCCATACTATAATGATCAATTGTTTTTACAGTGATGCGTGTTATCTTTCCGTCTGTTATCAACTTTTGGGGTAGGTAGTAAAAATGCCCCGATTTGCGATTTACGATCAAGAAACAAAGATATTTAATAAATAAAAAGAAAGTATTAGATAACAATAAAATCAAACAATTTACAAATTAAAAATATAACAAAATGCTAATACTTATGAAATTGAGGTGGTTAACAAAGATACGATTGGGGTCCGTATTGGCATTAGATATCATACGTCTTCTAGGCTCATTTGACGTGTAATCGGTGGTACACAAAAGGGCATAAAATGTAGTAATGGAACGAGGGGTGTGTTATAATCTAGCCGTTGACTCAACAGCTTAGCTTATAAAGTTGCAGGTGGCAAGACCGATGTTGATTGGTCTTGTAGGATTTGTAGAAATAATAAGTCAGATGTTGAAGAATAAGTTGAATTTATTAACTGTCTCAGAAAATTCTCCAAGTCAAAAAATTAACACAATGTTTACACGGTCTAGTGTGAAGGTGCTCGCAAGTAGAATGAGTATTCACGTCTAATCCACAGGCCGTTTCGGGTCTGGCTTTATAGGGCCTCCTGCTCTCCTACTTTCCCCTAGTCTATCGATATATCCGTGGACCTCACAGGACGTGATTCAAAATATTATCTATACATTCCCACGCCTGGCTATTCCAAGAATCATATCCCGTTATCGTCTTTACCATATATGTTGTAAGCCATCCGTTAATATTCAGATACTATGCGTTATTTTTATATATATATTATAAGTAATAATCATATATCATATTCACATGACTATGATATATGATTGATTACATTTCTACTGTAGGCTTTTTTTATATAGTTATTCAGAAATGCGTACTATGGTTTAATTAATGTATTCTAAATATTAATTATGAGTGCTCGGCCATCTGGTCGTGGATCGCCACCCCCTTTCTTATAGTATGTGAACCTGCTCGTATATGGCTAATCCTTGATTACTTTCTTAACCTACCTGTTTAGGCGAGGTTGTTCATCCCCATTGGAATGCGATCCCAAGGTTGCCTTGCTTTCTCGTTGTATACCTACAGTGTATTAAAATAATATTTATGACATTGATTTATATATTTTAAATTATATGTTAGTCTTTATCTAATCTTCTATGTTATCTAATATACCTTACGACGAAACGGATCACAATAATATAGTACATATTATTGGGCTCGTTACAGGTTGAACATTAAAATTTATAAAAGAGAGTAAGGTCGGGAAATCTACTCTACCAGCAGCTAACAATCCTTTTTCTAACTTCTTAGTTAGCACCCTTAATCCACCTGCACTTCGCTAATGAAGCAAAATCAAGTTGATTGGCTACTGGAGTGTATAGTAATGTGGTGCATATAGATTTATTAATATAATATCGTGCCGTAATGAAAATTCATAATTATATTCACTATTCATAGGCGTGACTAGACCTTAAATGTAGGGGGGGGAGGCTTCAGTCCTACCATTTGTAAAATAAGTAAATTAAGAGGGGTGCCCCCTATACCACTCAAACATGTTACATTACCTGTTTTCTAAACGTAAATCAATAAATTAATATTTTATTTTATTATTAAAATACATTATTTTAGTTGGGTACAAATTCAAGTTTTTAAAGTTTTTATGATAGGAAAGATAAAGAATTGATATGTGCAAAATAATAATAATACACTAGTCATTACAGTTTAAGCTTTTGCTCACTGAATGCTCAGTATTGGGGTTTTATTTATGTTTTAATAGCTATAATAGACAACTTAGAGAATCAATTAAGTAATATAGTTTCCCTCACATAAGTATCTATTCTGAAAATGTTCTTTCACTAGATGTGGAACTTATTGGAACAGAAAGTGATAAATATAGCATTTAATATACACTTGGAACAATACTATAGATTTTTGAAAAATACTCCTTAATCCTTAGACATTTTAAATAAATTACTGTGGTGATTGTTACCTAAATGATAATAATGATAATACAATTAAATGATTAATAATTTGTTATCCCACCAACATTTAAGATTTTAAATTAGTTTCATTTATTTTATATTTATTTAAGCCTATTAACATATAAAAACGAAATTTGACTAATTTATTATAATAATAATAACAATGTTGACCAGAATACAAACCATCAGATAACTGTTGAACTTATAAAGATCAGACGATGATAAATTATATTTTAATAATATAATATAAAATTGGATTCTGTTGTTAGCGGTCTGCAGGCGCTGCGATTTTTGTCTGGTTAATCGTTATTTGTATAAACATTAATGTTACAAAAATTAAATCCTGAATCTATTATTCTGGGTGAAGACTATTTTTGTGTTTACTTTATTTAAAACTTCTATTAAGTATGTAATAAAATCTAAACCACTTTTTATATAAAAAAAATATTAAATTTTAAATTAAAATTTGTAAATTTAGTTATCAATTGTGAAAGTATAGGAGTTATGGCAAGGAGGCTAAAATATACTCACCACGGCTATGATTATAATATTATACTTGTCTACTTACTTAGTCATAGGATAACATAATATTTATATATATTTAAATTTTTAGTCATATATTTATTGCAAATATATTTGCAATTTAATTATAATTGACAATGCCCTCATAAGGTCAAGTATTCAATTTTAATATTAGATTAGTTTGTATTTTCCTTTATACCTTAGTAATTAAATAAATTTATTCACATATATAGGTATATAAGCAGTATATTTTTTGTAAGACAGTGTTGACAGCAACTTAATTATTAATTACATCAATAAAATCTTATTTCTACGGATTATTTATACTAAACACTAATACTAATACTTAATACTACGATAAAAGATAAATCATTATTGCACTGAATTGGAATTGTAAAAGCTTAAAAAAACAATAAGATCTATTTATAAATAATAATAGGTTCATAACATTTAAATAGGAATTCCATAAGAAATGAATTTTTTTTCATTTTGCATTAAATATAGGTAGGTATAATATTATAAATTTAAATTTTCAACTGTTGAATATCCTAATAAAACCTATAAAATAAATAAAATCTTGTATAAAGTAATCTTAAAATTGTTTTTTAAATATTGGTTGATTCAAATTTACCTAATTATTATAGAGGTTAATTTTATTCTGGATTTTTACTATGCTATTCTAATATTCTAGTAACTGATTCATTACAGGCAAATCCCTTTTTGGGAATGTTATATTTTAGTATATATATCTTTTTTATAATAAATAGTTTAAATGTCTTTAAATTTTAAGTATAAAGAAAATTTTTAAAAATCTTATTAAATCTTATTTTTAATGTTATCTGTAATATATTATGACATTATGTACTAAAACTATAAAAGTATTTTTTCTGAAAAAAACGTGGACCCCCACCATTTTTAGATTTCTGAATCCATGCATGATTCATTATCAATATTCAAACATTGCTACTTTTATATAGTAACTACTTGGCTACTTATTATTCTAAACTACATATAGTAAAGATGAAGAAAAACACTTTTTAATAAGTTTAAAGTACAAATTACAAGCCTCTCTTTTTTTTCCCAATATATTCAAACATATCCTCTGGGGAATCTAAATATTCTGATAGAACAACAACTCCAGTACAAAGGTAAGTGTTAAGATCAAGATCGGTCAAATCTTTCACTGCATCTCTTATACATTCTTCCATGTCAACAAGTTCTTGTGCTCTAAATGGTTCAGGTACTCTACCATTCACATTATTTAAATGTTCCGTTAAAGTTATGTACACTTTGCCTGGTTTATCGTTTAAATAATGAATATCTTCCTGGATATCTTTTAGAAGTTCATAAAAGAAGAATTGCTCCTTGTTGTATCTGTGAATGTTATCCATGATATCTGTTAACATTTAAATTGTGCAATATTAATAACAGATTAATTTATTGGCATAACTATAAGATAATATCTGTTTTAGTGTAAATAAACTCTTTGGTTTCTAAAATGTAATATAATTAATAGTTCATATATCTCAACTGTTAGTAATAAATTCAAAATTATATTGTTTCAACACCACATTCTTATGTAGTCATTTCTATTCATCTATTTATCTCTATATATAAATTTGCCTTGGACGCTCCATCACACGTAAACGGCTGCACCGATTTGGCTAATTCTTTTTTTATTGTGTTCGTAATATTGTTAGGATTTTTATAGACATATTATTTTTATTTATAATTGTATTATAATTATTGTTAAAATCAGTCAAACACAAATTTGAAATATTTACTTTTCCAGAACCTAACACACATACCATTCTCATAACATTCCAAACTATCTTACACTATTATCTCAAAAATCACAAAGATCATTATAATCATTAAAATTTAAGTTTAAGAACTATTATGTGTTGAGTGTGGTCTTATACATAAAAAACAAGTTTCTAAGAAAAAATTATATCAAACTTTCAATGGTATGGTGTTCATATATAAAATATATTATACTGAAAAATATCAATAGCAATGCATAGGTAGGTCGGCTAGTTACAAGGACGTTTCAACAATATTTATCACCCGTCTTCCAAGTGAGCAAATTTTACGCTCAGCTGATCACATTTAGCTCCGTTAGTCTTAAAGGTAAGCTTATTATGTAAACTATGTCATAGGTTTTTTACTATATTTTAATTTGAAGCAAGATATAATTTTAAAATGCACAAATAATTTACTTACAATGTTAAAATACTTATAACTTGCTGTAAAATAAAAATATAATAAAGGTCCATGTCAAAACTGAATGTATGTACCTACAAGTAATTTTAATAATAATCTTGATCTTGATCAGTAAATGTATTTTGTAAACATTTTTTAATTATTAACTATTAACTTATTAACTCTTAATTATTAACTACATTAATATAACTAATTAATTTAACAGTTACATTGAATGTAATACAGCCAATGAGAGGTCTTGATTTCTTGTGGGTCTCTAGCAATGTATGTTCAGATAATTAGTAAAACGTTGACGGTTTGGGCTTAAAATATTTGTGTACATAGAAAAAGTAATCAGGGCGGTCTGACGCATTATTATTTTAATCTATAGATAGGTAGTATGGGTACTTTTATAAACGTAAAATTAACTGCCCATACCAAATACTCGATAAAGTATTTAGTGATGCCGGTAAATAGCACCGATAATAAAACCCATTAAAAATAATTAACAAACGACAATGCACAGTCTTCAGAAAATCTTATCGATCTGTACCGTTTATACGTATGTTGTATATAAAACTATTAAATCAATTTAAAATTAAACACAATAAAGGCATTTATCAGTAAAAAAAGGCAAAAAAATATGTTTATCATCTTACGTATTAAATGACACGCATTTTAATATAAAAATGATTTCTTTATTATTATTATTAAAAAAAAGGCTTTTGCCTTCAAATCGGAACCTTAATGATAAATAAACATAATATTTATTATGAAACGCACAGGTTGGTGTTTCACAATGGAGTGCCGGTGTGCACGGGTAGTTAAAAGGTTGTTGAAGTACACCACACAAACAGTTGGAATATTTTTTACGAATGTAAATAGAACATTTTTAAATCTGCAATTTAATCTGTTATGAAAAAAAACTTAATTTATTTTTAAACATAATTATACAAAAGAAAATAATAAAATGTAATTTTTTGAGGATAAAGCAACTATCTGAAAATAATATAACTATATAAATTAATTTAAAAATCAAATCAAATATATAGATCCGGACGGATCCTAAATATTGTTGAGAGAACTGCAGTTATAGTGAAGGGTTTTATAGAATCTGATACAACAAAACTAATAATGGATGTAAAAATAAATAAGGAAGATAATAATATGTAAATTTAGTTCTGAATAATTATGATGTACTTATGAGAGTAATTAAATGTTTATTCTTACCTAGTTATAATTTCTTGAAGAAAAATCAATAATACAAATTGGCGATGTATTTGTAATTCTGGTTGGCAGAAATGAAACAATGACTGGGTAGAACTACATGAAAAAATAAAACAGCTTTATTATTTTTAATTTATCACTATTATATTAAGTATTAACCAATAATATATTATATCAAAATATGTCAGACCTTCCGATCGTGTCAACGTATTATTGAGTCTACGATATCGGTAGCAACCTTTTGTACTCCGCTCCAAAAGAGAAGATACACGGGTTTTCGTCCGTCGCTGCGCATCTCCCACCACTTTTGCCCGTTTGGTTACGATCGTCAAAAGTTCGATAATTTGGCAGGGGTCGTGGTAAGGAGTGGGAAAAATTGGGGTGCCGTGCTACGCCGGGCGTCGGCGTCAGTCAGATGCAAGGCGTGTATAACTTCTCTCATGGAGCGGGGTATATGCTCAAATCACCTAGGAAACGCAAGTCGCTTGCGCAACCAAATGAACGCGATCCGCCGTCTCGAGGTTTAAATTCTCCTACTATGGGGTAGCTTAAAGCTTTACGTGTATACAATAGCGATTCTGCGCAGTCTAGAGGCGGGGGAGGCGCTCGCGCTGGTAAAGTGCCCACCACTTTCCGTTCCTACAACAGTGCTCGACATGGCAAAATTAAAGTAAGGGGACTCTGTTTACTTTTAAAAAAAGAGCATCCTCAATCCTCATCACTTGTTAAACATTATTGAGCCGTAGGGGTAATATATTATTTGTAATATTTACAAATAATCAATTTAAAAAAGGTGGGCAAGTGGGTTCACCTTATTTACCCAACAAATAACATTTTATTGACAATTATAGAATTAAAAACTAAAAAATTGGAAACTGAAAATGTCCGTAAACAGCTCAAAATATTTTGAAAATGTTATGGTGTATAGAAAATGATAATATAAAAATTCAATCAAAATGTCATGTACCTACGGTTGTTTGTTTTAGAGTTACCTCAAAAACTAAAATTGATTTTGTCAAAAATTGATTTTGCGTAAAAATTCCAGTTTGTCCTTACATTTTTTTTGTTTTTCTCAGCGCGTTTGAAATCTATTGAGACATTTTTACTTTTGATCCCCCAAAGTACCAACTAGATTCACTTTCCTATCAGAAAAGATACTGTTGAAGAAAATCTAAGCACTTTTATTGTCCTAAAGGGTAATGACAGACATAAAAAAAAATAAAAATAAAAAAGCACACATCATTGTATAATCAATACATTCATCATCCATCGCCCTGCTCAGTCGCTCGGAATCTAAAATAAAAATAATAAAAATAAATATAAGACATGGGAAATTACTGTATGAAATTACCCCCCTCCTAGCTGAGCACAAGATGGGAATGCGTAGCAATAAACGAGTTTTAGGCACCACTACCACTGACTTGCGTTCTCTCGTTGATTTAAGTATAGTAATTTATTAATTAGTTCACCTGGGTATAAGACAACGATGTCTCGCCAATTTTTAATGAGATAAAGTTAAAATTGAACATTATGTATTTTGCATAAAAGCCTAACCTGTACTACGGAGGTATAATATAATATTATAATGTTGTCAGAAATGAGAAAGATACCACAATAAGAGTATCTCGAGTAACAGAGTAGGTACTTTAAGTTTTACTAACTTCTTATCTAAATAAAACTTTTAAAATACTCTAATAACTGTATAAAGATACTTGACATTTTTAATGTGTTTATTTAAGTTATGCTATACTGAAAAATAACTTGTCCTTTAATATATATATATTTCAGGGTTGGGCAGTATCTTAAATACAATTGAATCTTGTTTCTTGTGTCCCGACTCCCGATACAGTAATAAAAATAAGGAGCATTTTGTATTGCAATACATTTAACCCTGATTATTATTATTATACGATATAATAAACGTCAATAATGTCAACGTCAAAATTACTATAGTTCAATATCTAGTACATAAAGTAGTATTATGATTAGTCTTCTAAAAGATACTTTTTACAAGTATTCAATTACAGTTATGGTTACAGATTGTTATTTTATAAAGTATTTAAAATACATACTTCAATACTCAGTAAAAAAAAGTATTTGTTGATAATTTCAATTCATCTATTTAAATAATTTAAAAAATATTTAAAAATCAACTTATCTAATTTTTATATTTTTTGTTAATTTAAAGAGTATTTAACATTGTATCATTTTGTTTAACTATAAAATCCTCTTTTTTTGCCAAAGAATCTAAATTAAAATTAATATAGAAAATTGATAAATAAAAAGGAATAAGTATTTGATTTTAAATACAGATACTTTAAGCAAGTATTTGAAATAATTTGTTCAAGTACTTTTTTTAAGTATTAAACATACATATTTGAGAACCTAAAAAATATTTGAATTTTGAATACTTTTACTCGAGTACTATACAAGAATGATAATAATAATAGTATAATAGTAATATAAGTAGGTGCATATAATACTAATACATACTAGTATAACAATTATGTTATTGACTGTAGTTTATGATAACTATCTAAACAATTATGTACATAAATAACAATTATTAATTGCGTTTAAGAATATTATTATTATTATTATTTAGTATTAACTGTAGTCTACTTAAATTAATTGACTATTTAAAATATATATTAGGTATGTGTATAAATATAAATTCTAAAATACCTGTGAATAATTTTATTCAAATGCAGTGACTATCGAATATCGAGTATCTAGTATCAGAATACTCCATAGACAAGTATCTAGTATCTAATATTGTAATTCACAATACTCATTTTTAAGTATCTTGCTCATCCCTGTATATAGCAATATATTACACCAGTAACTAGTAAGTAAAAAAGCTACCTAGTTAGTAATAATATTTATTTGCCACCAAGTTAAAAATGTTTAAATAACTTAGATGTTACAAATAAGATTCATTAATTGGTTCTCTTTTCAAAAGCAAAGCAAAGACAACTCTAAAAAGAGAGCTAAACTAGAAGCTAGAAAACAATAAATCAAGCATACATTTGCAACAAACAATGTTACCATTTAAAAATTGATCACCTGTGATCAATTCATTTAATATGTAGTAAATCAAAATCAAAAAATACATACCAGCTCTTAACCATCAATGTTTAAGGTTTATTCATTTATGAAAATTGAATAATAATTATTATGATAAAATAATAATCAGTTTTAAATAATACTTTTGTTCCTTAGCAATATTATTATTTAAATATCATAAAATCTATTACTACTATTGGTTATAGTATGGCTAAATTAAATTTTTTTTTTTTCAAATTATTTTCAATTTTAATTTCCATAGGCTATATTGGCTTATAAATAGAGTTTGGGTTTGTAGCTCTATAAAACAATAAAAATTAACACTTAAAATAAAGCAAAAAAACGCTAAAATTCCTAAAAAAAAGAACCTAAACTATTTTTAATAAACCTACAAAATTTGTAAAATAGACTTTTTTTTATTATTATTTTAAACAGGTTAGCTTAAAATACTAAATTGTAATTAAATACATAAAAATATAAAATGAAACTAAATAAAAATAAATGTAATAAAGTTTAAAAAAGTTGTGGACACTTCCAGTTGACAACTTGTGGATGTTTTGTTAATATAGAAAATAATGTACAATTGTCATTTAAATTCTGCTTCCCACCTTACTATTTTTAACTGTGTTATAACATTGAAGAGTTGCATTGAATAATTAATAATTTTATAGTATTTAAAATAAGAAATGTCACTGGTGAATCATCCAAGATATATTGAATACATCATACATATAACGAGATAAAATCGACGAGCCAAGTTCTTGGTACACATTAAAATATGATATAAAAGTAAATATTGAACTTTCAAATACATTGATTTAGATTACATTTTGAAGATGCTATCAAGCACAAAACAAAAAACTTAAACATTAAAACGTAAAAAAGCACACAAAAAATCAAAAAGATAGTAAAAAAACCAAAATAAAATGTAAAGAATTTTATTCTAAGTGGTATAAATCAAATGTATAGCAGATATACAAAGTATTTTAGAACAAAAAAAAAAAAAGCAAACGCCTAGAAAATTTGAACTTATGAGTAAACTGTTGTCCATGATACTTTGTACCTCAATTTGCATTATAGTCAATATTCAATACTATATGAGATTATAAGTGATACAATCTGTAGATAAGCTAATGAATTGCATATACATTTTTTATGATATTTGTTAGCAAACATATATTATATTTTAAGTTTGCTTTGGCCTTTAGATCATTTTAGATTCTGAGCGGAGCGATGAATGTATTGATTTTACAATGATGCATATTTTCTTATTTGTTCTGTGTACACGATAAGTAGTCGAAATAATGTTTCGATTTTCCACCTCAGTATCTTGTTCGATGGTAAAGTGAATTTAGTTGGTGCGTTAAGGAGGTCAACATTTAAAATTCCAGTAGTTTTTAAAAACGCCGGGAAAAACAAAAAAAAAATTGAAGAATTAGGCAAAATCGGTTTTTGACAAAATCCAATTTAGGTTTTTGGTGTAACTCTAAAAGAAATGACCATATAAATATGCAATTTTCACAGATTGATTTGTGTATTTTCTATACAAGATACAATTTAAAAAAGGTGGGTAAGTGGATGTCGTTCTGTTGTACAGTAGGTTACAAGTGAATAACTGTAATGGATGGTGTTAAATTCGAATTCAATGATATAATATAATTGTATAAGAAAAACGATTCTGAGCGAAAACGGTCAATCAGCCTATGATATTACCAAGTATATTTGATGATATTATTGTAAATAAAGTAATTAATATATAACCTATTTACATGGAATCTTGTTTTAAATTGTCAATCCTTAGCTACAAAAGTTGATCATTTTATACATGTTTAACTACAAAATAATTATAAAATTTAAAATTTGAAAAATGTTGTCAAAATTCGATCTTTAAATGCTTATAACAAAAAATGTTGCCTATGTATTTTAAATATTTTTCAACTGCTATTGTTACAATATATCAGGAGCCTTGCATTAAATTTTCAAGCTTTTTTACCCAACAAATAAAATTTTATTGATATTTATAGAAAAAAAAACTAAAAAATTAAAATTTGAAATAGTCCGCAAAAAGCTCAAAAAGAGTCAAATTATTTTCAGAATAACTGCAGATACATGAATAACTGCAGATACATGAATTTTACCGAATTTTTATATTTTTATTTTCTATACACCATAACATTTTAAAAATATCTTAACTCTTTTTGAGATGTTTACGGACATAGTCAATTTTTAATTTTTTTAGTTTTTTTTTCTATAAAGATCAAAAAAATGTTATTTGTAGGGTAAAAAAAAGTGAAAATATAATGCAAGGCTCCTTTTACAGTTGAAAAATATTAAAAGTACATAGGTACATTTTTTTTTAAAAGCATTTAAAGTTCGCATTTTGACAAAATTTATGAAAAATTTAAAATTTAATAATTATTTTGTAGTTTTAAATTTATAAAATGTTCCATTTTTATAGCTAAGGATTGAAAATTTAAAGCAAGGTTTCACGTGATTAGGTTAATTACTTTATTCACAATAATATCATCAAATATACTTAGTAATATTATAGGCCGGCTGACCTTTTATGCTTAGAATTGTTTTTCTTATACAATGATATTATATCATTAAATTCAAATTGAACACCATCCATTACAGTGACCTACTTGTAGCCTTCTGTACAGCAGAGCGACACTCACTTGCGCATCTTTTTATTTATATTTTTAGCAATCTAAAATTTGTATTATAATATGCACCTAATGTCCTAATATACCTAATTTTAAAATCTACTTGCCCATTATTTTTAAATTTATTATTATTTTATTATAATTATTATAATACTATTTATTTATTTCAATAAATTGTTACTATTTAAATTTTATATTCTCAATCATGTCTAATACGTATATTTTTTTTAATATTTGAAGTTTGTAAAAAAAAACTAATGATTGGCATTACACCTGTTAATAGTATATATTATAAAACAATGAAACAACTAAATAATTATACGACCTAACTTATTTAATTGGATAAATAATATTTCCCAAAAAAGCATAAACCTTAGATGGCGAAGGCAAGAATGGCGACTGATCACATACTCCTATATTGCTGATAACAAAATACACATATTAATAATAATGTACCAATAGATCTTCAAGTAACTATCAATGTATGTCTGTACCTGTATCTGTACGTAATATTTACTAATAGTTAGTATCAGATTGTTTTCATAAAATATATTATCATTAAATTAATACATGGGTACCTATAGCTTATGTGAGTTTAACTAAAAAGATAGTAGTTAGTAGTCTACAAACAAACACCTAAATATAATGGATACTATTGGTGGTCTTGTGACTGTCAGCTGTATACAGGTTTCACACAGTTTTTAGAAATTCAAAGAAATAGTAGGCAACAAATCAGAGTGTACACAAACCTATAAAGAAAATACACACACTTTTGATACTATGTTGGATACACACACATAATACTAGTGATATAGGCTATAGTTTTATGATCCAAAGTTTATGGCATAAAAAGTTTCTCCAATTTTCAATATTACCGTATACCGATTGCGAACAGCTGTAACAGAGTTGAAGAGTCTGAGTCCGATATAAAACTGGTATATTGCAAGACTAATTTCTTAAACGAAAGATTTTGCACCAGTGGTCTTCTTTGAAAATATTAGAAACTAAGAAAATTTGTGTAACCAATATCAAATTAATTTTTATAAAAGTAAATTTATATTAAGCAAGACACAGTATCAACTTTGGAAATGCTGTATTACTGAGAAGAAGTAGAACGACGTTGATGCTACAATACAAGCTTAGAATAAATTGAAATTAAGATTTAAGACCAAAAACGAAATAAACAAGCTATGATATATTATAAAACAGCTATCAAAAAGCAAATAGAAATGATAACAAAGTATTTTTCACCTAATCAATAAAAACATAAATATTTTGATAACAGTCATCAGATCAATAAAATATAATAAACAAAATTTAAATGATAATATTTGTTGAGAATTTGGAACATAAAATAATACTAAATAGGTAGATATAATTTGTAGAAACCATAAGAAATAAGTGAATAATGATTACTGATTACCAATTGTCCCATAGTAAAGTCGTTAAAATGTTATCTTATATAAATCTAATTATCACGCAAACTAATTTCCATAAAACTGCATTACAAAAATACTTTTAAGATTAACCTGGGTCATCTATGGTTTCTCTTAAAATAAAGTGGTGGATGCACTAGTAAGCATCAATTATAATTAATAATATAACATTCAACACATAACTTATAACATACCTAATCAATTCATTAAATATATTCATAAAATGTTGGTGCCACAATGTAACAATTTATATACGTTTTTATTCAATTTAAAATACTAAATAAATATGTATGAAATATAAGAATTTGTACCTATAAATTCAATATAATTTAACTGACTTTTCTTTTTCAGGTTGCAGTATATCAAGCCACACAACGGAGGCTCAGTTGATGTCTTTTAAATAAAACACATTTCATTTGAATTCAACAATAACACAGAGAAAACTAAACCAGAGGAGATGTAGCAGATCAATGTCAATCTCATAAATTTATGAAAAGGATACAAAGTAAGAAAATATATTAAGTTATTAAATACAATATCTCTTCACATCTAATCATCCAAACTAATAAATGATTTTATTACTCTTTTATTCTACTTTAATTTTTAAATTTACTTTTTAACATTCAACTAATATTATCGCAAGTAACTTGTAATGATCAATTTAAATTATAATCTCTATGTGTTTAGAGAACTTGATTGATAAACACACTTGGGTTGTTCGAAGCAATATTTTATTTTGTATTTAGTTATACCAGTGTAAGCTTAATAGTTGGACACCCATAACATAAGTGTCTGAAAACTCATCGAATATAATCGAGTGATTCATTGCTATACCTATACAAGTTCTATAAAAATAGCAGAGCAGTCTTAACATACAGGGTTGTAATATAACACGTTGTCACAATAAAATATTAATGTAAGTACATTGTATGTGAGTAATGAGCATAACCCAATAGTTTTAAGCAAATAGGATTAATTGAAAAAAAAAACATAAAAATGATTAATAAAGACATTTTAACCGTCTATGTTATATTTTTGTTATTGTGACGCAATATTGATTACTGCTAAAATTACCTATATTATTCTTTTTTGTTAATTATAATAAATTAAAGTAAACAATTAAGGCAATCGTTCAGTGCAGTTAGAGAAATGTTTTAAATTTAAAATTTTCACAGTAGCCCACATACAGTTAAACTATATAATTTAAATGTTTAAAATATGTTAAACAAATATGATTCCTTACCGAATTGCTGAATGTATACTATAATTATGGTTTAGCGCTACGTATGGTTTTAATGATGACTTGTTATAATATTTTGTACCTATAAATTCAACAAAATTTAACTGACTATTATTTTTTCAGGTAGCAGCATATCAAGCCACACAGCAATGGCTCAGTTGGTGTCTTATTAAAAGTACTTTGTATGGAAATAGTGCTGGAATGTTCGACCGCAGCTTGTGGGTACTGAAGAATGGCGTCTGGTATCCATACGCCATGCTTCAGTACAGCGATCGAACATTTCAACACTATTTAAATATTAGGTATATTTAGTACCAGAATTTCCGCCAAACTTGGTTTCAGCATATAACTTAAGACGAATCAAAAATTATTTAATACACCAAGTCCTAAATCTTTTCGTTCGACTAACATATCAACAGATGAATCCCAACAAAATGTGTCTGAAGATAAATCTTGCACCAACGACAAGCACAAAATTATTAAGGTGTGTTATCATTTTTGGTCCATGTTGCTAT
The DNA here is from genome assembly GCA_008086715.1 of Sitobion miscanthi. Classification (NCBI taxonomy): domain Eukaryota; kingdom Metazoa; phylum Arthropoda; class Insecta; order Hemiptera; family Aphididae; genus Sitobion; species Sitobion miscanthi. Next base: position 15,037,279 of record CM017804.1, read on the forward strand.
TGGTTGATTTTTGAGTCATACCCTTCTGTATAAACAATTGCTTTAGCCCAAGAACCGGTAAGAATTGAATCGATAATAATTTAAGAAAGAGCAATATCTACTATAGAATTCTATATAATTATGGTATAGTTTAATTGTAGTATGTATAGTTTGAGTGATGACTAGTTGTAATATTATGTACCTATAAATTCACCATCGTTTAACCGACTATTATTTTTTAGATAGCAGCGTATCAAGCCCCAGAGCGTTGGTTCAGTTTGCAGATCAATGTCAATCTCATAAATTTATGAAAAGGATACAAAGTAAGAAAATATATTAAGTTATTAAATACAATATCTCTTCACATCTAATCATCCAAACTAATAAATGATTTTATTACTCTTTTATTCTACTTTAATTTTTAAATTTACTTTTTAACATTCAACTAATATTATCTCAAGTAACTTGTAATGATCAATTTAAATTATGATCTCTACGCGTTGTGAGAACTTCATTAATAAACACACAATGGTAGATCGAAGCAGTAACGTAAATTGGGCTAAATTGTTAAGGTTGCAATAAGTTTCTAGGTTGGACAGACTTTTGGGGGGCTTATCCATCTACACCTCCCTAAAATGTTTTTTTTTATTCTATATTTACCATTTCAAGTACATAAACTCAACAAAACTATTTTAACCTTAAAGAGTTAAACACATATTATATCTATTGGTAATTGGTATGTATTATGAATATGCACTATAATTAATAGGGTAATAATTACTTACCGACTGTCGTCAATAAAATATGTATAATTTTCTTAAAGAATATATGAATACATAAAATACAACAATTCTTTTATCTTATAAAATTTATTTTTTAAATAACAGTTGCCATTTAGATTTTTATAATATGTACTATTTATATTTATATGTATAAAAACATATTTATCACTTTTATATTACACAAATTAACTAAAACATTTACAACTATTTATTTTACGTAGCTAAGTAGTTACAGATTATTCACTTTGAAGTAAGGTAGAAGTAGGTATTTAATAAAATATCCCTAAATACTTAATGATATTAAATTAATATAAATATAATTTCAATAAATTGTATATGAGTACTAAATATATGATATAAAATTAATTATTCACTATATTTAGGTTTTGATCTTTTTTCTGGGATTGGAGAATTTCTTCTGATAACCTAACATTTTTCTCAGCATTTGTATTAGTATTTTTCTGATAAGCAGGTACAACAATTAGTACTAAAATATTACAAAAAAAAAAACCAAAATAAATTTAATTTGCTCAATAATATAATATTACCTTAATAATTAATTTAAAAAGTAACTTACGGATCAAATATGAATTTTTTTATTTGTCAAAATTGTAGTTTTAATATAATATAAATCAGTAATATATTCTAAGGGCTACTTTAAACTTAATGCATACTAAACAGGTATGTGTACTAAACAATTAAACAAATTTAAACAAAAAATAGACACTTTGATACTTTTGACTTTTTGATATTTTTACAATACATTTATCCATTTTAACACGTTGTCGAAACACTTTTAATTTTGAATCATTTGCGAATAAGAAATAAAATAATACAAGTATCAAAAATAAATGCATGTATAAAACAAACAAATAATAATTTTAAACTATGAAAAACGTTTTCACTATCAGCTGCCATTAAGACTCGAGTCAGCCGATCACAATAAAATATAAATATACATATTGGTTTAATAATAGAAAATGGTTAATAACAAAACAAGAGATAAATGTGGAAAGGATATAATATTATAATAATTCCAGTGCTTCAAAACAAAGTTAAAAATTGGTTCTCAAAGTATAAATTTTTAATATAATATTATATAGATATTTCAATTTTTTGAAAACTGAAATTGTGATTTTTCGGAGTCGCGAAAGAATACTCTTGCGACCCTGTGATATTTTCAGGGGTCGCAAGTGCGACCCCCAGTTTACGCCATTGATTCAAACAATATTTATTTTGTATTTAGTTATATAGCTATAGGCTCAATAGTTAGGGACCCATAACATAAGTATCTGAATACTAATTAAATATAATGGAATGTTCCATTGTTAAATATATACAAGTTCTATAAAAATATCAGATCAGTCTTAACATAGAGGCTTGTAATATAACACATTGTCACAATTAAATATTAATGTAAGTACATTGTGCGCAAGTAATGAGTATGACCTAATAGTTTTATGCAAATTTAAATAATTTAAATAAACTACATAAATACAATTAATAAAACCCTTTTAACCGTCTATGTTATGTTTTTGTTATTGTGAAACAATATTGATTATTGCTTAAATTACCTATATTATTCTTTTTTGTTAATTATAATAAACTAAAGTAAACAATTAAGGCAATCATTCAGTGCAGTTTGAGAAATGTTTTAAATTTAAAATTTTCACATTAGCCCACATGTAGTGAAACTATATAACTTAAATGTTTAAATTATGTTAAACAAAAATGATTCCTTACCGAATTGCTAAATGTGTACGTATAATTTTGGTATAGCACTACGTATAGTTTAATTGATGGCTTGTTATAATATTTTGTACCTATAAATTCAACATCATTTAACTGACTATTAATTTTCAGATTGCAGCGTATCAAGCCACACAGCAATGGCTCAGTTGGTGTCCATCAAATATAAAACAATTCATTTGAATTCAATAATAACACAGAGAAAACTAAACCGGAGGAGATGTAGCAGATCAATGTCAATCTTATAAATTTATAAAAAGGATCCAATGTAAGAAAATATATTAAGTTATTAAATACAATATCTCTTCACATCTAATCATCCAAACTAATAAATGATTTTATTACTCTTTTGTTCTACTTTAATTTTTAAATTTACTTTTAAACATTCAACTAATATTATTGCAAGTAACTTGTAATGATCAATTTAAATTATGATCTCTATGTGTTTTGAGAACTTGATTGATAAACACACTAGGGTTGTTTGAAGCAATATGTATTTTGTATTTAGTTGTATACAAGGCTTGGCAATAACTAGTTAAAAAGTTAAAGTTAAGTTACATTCAACTAAGTTACTTAACATAGTAATTCCTAACTTAACGAGTTAACTTATTTAAAAGTCACTTGAAGATATTTCCCCATATAAATTTCATAGATTTAAAATTAAATTTTGATTTTTACAACATATTTATATATAAAAAAAATAAAATAATAATTGTTTGAATAACCAAACATTATTTATGTCATATTATTCTCTCGTTTTAAATGATGAAGTCTGTTTAAGTGTTTCGCATTATTTCTGTATATTATGAGATTTCAATAGATTTTAAAATAATAAAATGATGACCTACATGAACTACATGAAAACGATTAACAAAAACTTTTTAACATTCTATGTTATGTTTTTGTTATTGTGAAACAATATTGATTATTGCTTAAATTACCTATATTATTCTTTTTTGTTAATTATAATAAACTAAAGTAAACAATTAAGGCAATCATTCAGTGCAGTTTGAGAAATGTTTTAAATTTAAAATTTTCACATTAGCCCACATGTAGTTAAACTATATAACTTAAATGTTTAAAATATGTTAAACAAATATGATTCCTTACCGAATTGCTGAATGTATACTATAATTATGGTTTAGCGCTACGTATGGTTTTAATGATGACTTGTTATAATATTTTGTACCTATAAATTCAACAAAATTTAACTGACTATTATTTTTTCAGGTAGCAGCATATCAAGCCACACAGCAATGGCTCAGTTGGTGTCTTATTAAAAGTACTTTGTATGGAAATAGTGCTGGAATGTTCGACCGCAGCTTGTGGGTACTGAAGAATGGCGTCTGGTATCCATACGCCATGCTTCAGTACAGCGATCGAACATTTCAACACTATTTAAATATTAGGTATATTTAGTACCAGAATTTCCGCCAAACTTGGTTTCAGCATATAACTTAAGACGAATCAAAAATTATTTAATACACCAAGTCCTAAATCTTATCGATAACAATTTAGGAAAGAGGAATATCTACCATAGAATTGTATATAATTATGATATAGCGCTATGTAAGGTTTTCGTGATGATTAGTTGTAATATTTTGTACTTATAAATTCACCATCGTTTAATTGACTATAATTTGCAGATTGCAGTGTATCAAGCTACACAGCGTTGGCTTGGTGTCTTTGAAATAAAACACATTTCATTTGAATTCAACAATTACACAGAGAAAATTAAATGGGATACCAACTTTTAATGATATTTATACATTTTGAAAACTTTATTGTTCAACTTACTATGGTCGTTCAAAGCAATTATTAATATAAACTTCTTTTCCGTTCATGTTACGTTTTTGTTACTAATAAAAAATATTGATTATCGTTCAAATTATCTATAATAGTTATTGTTGTTAATTTATTATCATATATTATGATTATATTATTTTAATATTATTTTTTACAAAAAAAGTATTTAGGATTCCTAGGTGTAGGTTTTCAAACACATTTTATTATAAATATACAAAATACTCTGGTACAATACAGATGATTATTAAATAGTTATCTAAATATGAAAAAATATATTTATTAGTATAATTGTCTTGATAAGCTAACATAAAATTTAAATTAAATTATTTAGATAATAGATTATCTTTCTGAAACCAAAATATCAAGTAAATTTTGTTTTTCATTATGGGACCCTTTAAAACTGATCCATGGGCTTTTGATGTGACAGGCTGACATTGGAAGTTAGGTAAGGTTACTATTTAATATTTGACTTTAAATATGGAAACATATTATTTTCTTTTGTTGCATAATATTTCTGAAATGCTGATTTTTACCATTTAAAGTATTTGCAGTATAGCTCTTATGTTTAACTGAAACACAATGTACAAAAATAAATATTAGGGAAACTATATAAAATAACTAGATTATGGTGGTAACCAGACAATGATTTTGATTCTTAAAAATGTAAATGACATTAAAATGTATGTGTAAGTACCAGTGTTGTGCAAGTTCCTCATAAAATGGAATTTGTTCTGTTCCTTGTTCAACAAAAAAAAAAAGTATTGTTACTTCGAAAAATAAACGAGTTCTCTTTTTAGTTCCAAATAAAATAAAAATTCTAAATTAATCATTAGTATTTTTTTTTTCATATGTATACTTTCTTAATTTTTTACTATAATATATACCTAGAAGTAAGAACTTACATATTTTATAATTCTAGTTTGAGATTGTCTTCAAAATTAAATTATTGACTTGGTACTCATTAGTTATTTCTATCATAAGGGTGCGCGCAGGGTGGCTAGGTGGGCTGTGACCCACCTTGCGAGACGTACCGAAATTTTTATACATAGTAACACATGATCTAAACATCACGATTTTTGATTTTTTTAAATCATAAAACATTTAGAGTTAGGTAGGTGAAAAATGACATTGATACTCAATGATAATAAATAATAATAAATTAAATGTCTTTAAAAATAAAATTGATAACACATTACCATTACAGATTGCGAAATTGTATTTATTTAAAATTTGAATCTGTTTACAATTAAAATATTTCTTATTTAATTTTTAAAAAATATGTATCTGTTTTATATCATATGAATGATTTGTGCCTTAAATAGTGGGTGATTATGAGTAAGTAAATTAAGATATGTAATATTTTAATTGTTTCTTCCATCAGAGTTCAGGTTCCTTAATCTTTATTGACTTATCCCACCCTGCCTCAAATGTCTGTGCACGCCTATGATTTCTATTTAAATACTAAGTAGGTTAATTATTAGAGAATGGGTAATAATTTAAATTTGAAAAGTAAGTATATAAAATAAAATAAGGAACAAAGAGATGAAACATACATTGATTAAATATCAGGGTGACCTTAACGTTTAATTTTCGGTTTGGTTCCATAATCTGTTTTTGAACTTTATTTGCGATAAACGTTAAATCAAGCTATGTCCAACAAACGGTTATAGATATAACGTTATAATTTAAATGGTTCACTAAACATTTTACTAGAAAAACGTTAAAATTGTTAATGATTTTTGAAAATTTCGCCAAAAAAACATTAAAAAGTTTAAAGTTCTTGAATGATTAAACATTGTTAAGTTATTCGTTCGTGTAAAATTTAATTAGAAGAGCGTTTATAAATAATATGTTCTTTTACATTTGATCAGAAGAGCGTTTTACAGTAATACATTCCAATTGTTGAATTGCTATATGTTAACTATTGTAAGATGGATACAATAAGGGCTGGCGCTAAATAAAATAGGTAATATTAAGTATGCCATTTACATCTACATAAATAAATTATAGATACATTTATGAACAGTTTTAAAACTAAAATTATACATTGCATGTGAAACTTAATTATTCGCACGCCAATAATTCCATTAACCTATTATAATTACAAAATACGATTTACATTTTTTATTCTCTTCAATTTTTCATAAATTATTATTTATTTATAGTATTTATTGATTATTATTTATTTAATATTACTTTTAATTAATGTATTATGTTACTATATTATTACTCATAATAACTTATCACCTATATTATCATATTATAGCATCTTATATTGTCAAAAATAGATGATCGGCTATTGGATTTATTTTGGCTGAAACTTTTTTAGTTCTTTGAAAGATTACATGATGCTGTAGGGGTATATTTGTAATCCTTATCTTAGTTATTAGTAAAGATAGGACTAGATGTAATTTAAGTTTTAGATTTTGATATTAAAGTACTAATTATTCTTAAATAATTTTAAATCCAAAATAGGCAAAAGATAATTTTGATTCGTTACGTTATTTTCAAAGTTTGAAGAATGGTTTATTTTGTGATGTTCTACGAGTTAAAAGTTTGAAGAACCTGTTAGCTTATTACGTTCTTTGTTTAATTGTTCAAAGAACTTAATAGGCTATAATGCTCCTCATGTTAATTCTTTAAAGAACTTTTGAAATTATAACGTTTTTCGTGAAAAAGTTCAGTAAATTTAATAGCTTATAATATTATTTCATATGAAAGATCAATAAACTAAATTAAATAATTGGTCTCTTTTCTTTATATTTTAGTTTATGAACAACAATAATGTTCTTTAACCATTTTTTTGCGTTCTATTCGGGAACCCTGTTAAAATAAGACTATATTTTAATCAATGGGCATACTAGTATACTATGCAGAATATGCAAATAAAATCAAGAAATAGTTAGAACTTTAACAATGCAATGGAATTTAAAATATGTGAAATTATATTATATAATTATAAAATATTATTTTATAGGTCACTATTAAATTTATAATTAAGTCTACACCATTAAGAGAATCAGTGCCAGTTTTTAACATTTTATACAATTCTATAAAATTTGAAAATTGTATTTTGTATTTTAGCTGCCATTTGCCAGTAATAATACTTTTCCACTAATCTTCTGCCAGATACCTATTTAGGAATCAGTACTGTGTACTATATTAACAAAAATAACCACAGAAAAAACTCTCAGGCCTCATAGAATTGTTGGATATTGATAACTGTTTCTTTTTATCTGAAAGAAGAAAACTTTCTTCAAACCGCATTGAACTCAGATATTTTATTGTATTTCAAATGGTATAAAATACTATATAAAAAAATACTGGTTGTTTTTTTTCAAAGACATAATGGTGGTGATTAAAATATTTAAAAACATAGTTCAATGTGGTTTATATTATATTTACCCTCTATTATAAAAAAAAATCAAATTTGATTGATTCTATAGGGCAAGATCACTATTTGCATGGGGTGTTTGTGAGGACAAAATTACTTTAGCACCAGGTGACTTAATCCTTTGTTAACTCAAAATGTCTATGATAATATATTAGATAATACAGACTTTTGAGTTTTGATATATACACTGAACTAGGCAGGGAATATAATTAAATTATACAATTTCAGTATACAATGTATTAAACCACTCATTAATATTAACAACTTAATTGATCATAACTCATAGCCAATAGGTTTAAATCATATAGTGCTTTTCTTTAATTTAAAAAATATATATTTACAATGTTTACGACAAGGTATAAATAAGTGTAGAGATATAAAATAACATTAATTGTAGAGTAGAAAAGCTCCCAGCAGTGCCACCTGATAAGAAATATAATATAGTACCTACATAATAAGTAATAACTAATATGGTATAGATACATCTACTATCTGAGCAATTGGGATTAAAACATTTATGGATCAGCTAAATAAATTATCAGTCATAAAAAAAAACAATATTTGTTAAATAAAATACATATTACCTACTTATTAGAGTTTTTTTTGAAAATACAAAACAATTTATTAATTATATTCAGTTAGTTTTTGCCGTGTCAAAGTTTGTAAAGCCTCTTGAGCGATCTTAAGTCAGTCTTATGTACTATACGTCTATAATCTAATGTTGTTATTATTTTAACAAATGTAGAAAGTAACACAGACGTTAGCTGTTTTTATTATAAAATTATTACGAATTGTTAACTGTTATTTATTTTATTAAAAAATTAGAAAATAAAATACACCTTTAAAATTTATATCAAAAGTGTTTAACCAGCAAGCAGTGCTTTCCAAAAAAGTGGATGACAATTGAGTTTGAAAACAACTTTCACTTCGTAAGCGCAACTGCAAAGTTGAGTCGACTGAGTCAATTAGTGTTGACATCAATTTACTATTTAGCAAGTGTTTCTCAACTTCTCATTATTCTCAGTTGTCAGTAGTAGTTATTTTTCTATCAAACGTATTATAGTATATTATTCATATCACGATTAATGATGTTATCACAGACAAGATACGTCGCCAAGATACACCAGCTGCTGCTTGTCCGTCGCATAGATATTATCATTGAACTGGAACGCTCACAGTATCACTAATGTAAATAAATCCGAACGAGTGCGTTAGAAAGAGATAGAGAATACTCCATAAATGTAATCGACGACCGTCAATTTCGGCTTTTGGTGCTTTCTGCAATGGATAACGAATAATAAATTATAGAGGAGGTATTATCACAAATAAATTGATGTTTATATATAATATATATATATATATATATATTATGATAAGACCTCTGCTAGAATGAGAGACACTATTAAAAATAGTCTTTCTCTCTTCCCCATTCCGGCATGCTACCCTCTATATTGTTATTATAGCCATGGCCTATCCATTCTTTAATATCTACGGTCCGTCGTGGATATTATGAAGATATTACGATAAGAAAAAATTACTATCAAACGAGAAAACACCAAAACCATACTCGTACCTTACTCTGTTTAAATGTTTAAGGTCCATGACCAAAACAATAGCAGTGATAGTTAATGATAGGTAGCCAATAGGATTATTATATTTTTTTTCTCGGACAAATTATTACGTGAGTAGATCGTGTTTGCTCGTTGATCATTATGTTTTGAAATCCATTGCCTTATATAGTAATAGAAACGTATAGAACGAAGGAATTGTTATGTAGTATATAGTACATAATAATAATATGTAACAATTTAATTTCTTGATCGTTAACAATAAATACTAATAAATTAAACTGTATCCCTGATTGTAAAAATGAATCTGAACAACTCGTTGTTAGGCAGGTCCATTATAAACAACGTTATCTTCTGAAACAAGCAACAAAAATTTGACAAACAGTTAGTTAATCCATGTTCTTACTAAATTATTCATACAGTTTTGTACAATATGATTCCAGGAGCTGTGTGTAAAGCATTAACGTAAGTCAATTTTGAAACAATTGATTAATATAATTTTTTTTCTTATATATATAATAGGTATATATTAATATGTAAATATATCATTGTTATTTATAGACTTTTATTTGGTGTAATGTATCCAGCATATGCATCATACAAGACGGTGAAAAACAAAAATGTGAAAAATTATGTAAGACAATGTTTAATATACACTTAACTTATTTGGGAGGTCTATTTATTTTGTTATCTTAATTAATTTAATTAATTTAAAAAACATATAACTATTAAAAAAACTATAATTTACTGATGGCTTAAAAGGACATGATACCCGCATGTGTTTACTCCGTCTTACAAGTGTGTAACATAACAAATTTTATGCTCATCAGAACACGTGTAGCTCTGTTAGTTTAAATATTAAAGTGAATTGACCTCTTATAAAATCTAAAGGTAAGATTATTATCCAAGCAACCTAATCTGCGTTTTGTTATATTTTAATTTTAAAATACTCATAACTCATTTTAAAATTAAAATTTAATAAAAAGTCCATGATGTTGCCTAAACAATAATTTTACCTTTAGATTTTGTAAGAGGTCAATTCAATCTAATTTTTTAACTAACAGAGCTACACATGATCTGCTGAGCGTAAAATTTGCTATGTCATGCACTTGTAAGACAGAGACAACCAATGCGGGTATCACGTCCTCTTAAATATGTTTATATGTAGGTACTTACAGAGTAATTACTCAAGCATGCTCATTGCTCATTTCTATTTTTTTCCTTTAATAAATTATTTTATTCAAACTCTGATTTAAAAAAATTTCTATACACTGATTGAATAAAGACTATATTTTCATTCTCTATAATATCTCTTTCTTATTATAAGTATGTGCACAAGTGATGGGGGTGGGTGACAGCTACTCCTTCTGCGAGCTAAACTTTTTGAAATATTGGGCAATCTTATATCTTGAACCGTGACTGATTTTAATCAGAAAATTCATTAACTGAAATTATTTTTAAAAATATAAAAATAATTAACAAGGACAATGTTACCAAAAATCCCCTTCCAGCAAAGTCTGCCCATGCCTTAGTTAATTATTAAGAGGGCACTATACTCGCATATTATGTTGTCGCCTTCTTACAAATGTAAAACATGGCAAAACTGTTATGGTAAGCTAAGAACCATTCAAGTACTCAGAAACATCTCATTCAAATTTAAATTCAACAATTTCAAAAAAATCATCACATTAACAATTCAGAGTAAAAGAGTGGTCCTTTTTTAAATATATGTTTATATTGTTATGTTTCTATATTCAACTCCTTGAATTAAATAAAAATTTTCTTCAGTATTTAAAAAATGGTATTCGATTGTAATTTAAAACTCCAAAAATCAAATATTTTGAATAAATGTATAATTGAGAGGGGAATGGGTTAATTTACCCTGTATAGGTAAGGTTTGGTTATTTACACATTTTTTTTCGATCCTTGTTTGCAAACCCCTGGTTTGAGACAAAACCGCCACAAAGCGCATTAGCATGGAGTTGCAGTTATAATGAAACATATTATAATTATACTTCATAATCACAAGTTACTGGATTTCTATGTTTTTACAAACATTATGCATCTTAATTTGAGCATGAAATCCTGATATCACATTCTTCAATAAATCAGTTGACATACACTGTAGTTTTTATTATATTTAAATTCAGACTGAGGCTACAAAATACTCAAGTTATTATATTCAAATTTTACAAAATAATTATGATTTGTCAGACAATACAATACAATACTAAATTTCTTAAATATGTCCCAAGTAACCCGGTATAAGTAGTATTTTATTTTATAACTGTTTAAAATAATGAAAGTACATATTTTTGCTTATAGGTTAAATGGATGATGTATTGGATAGTTTTTGCAGCATTCATTTGTATCGAAAGTTTAACTGATATATTCCTTGAATTTTGGTAATGTATTTTCATTTTAACTTGTTGATTAAAACTAAAATAAAATGTTTACCTCATATGATTAAAGGTTCCCATTTTATTATGATATTAAATTGCTCGTGCTGTTATGGATTTCTTGTCCATTTACAAAAGGTTCAACAATTCTATACAAACAACTAGTACATCCAACTTTGTTAAAAAAAGAAACGGTAACAAAAACAATTAAAATTTTAAAAATATAAAACCATTTGTCAATTATATATTATTGTTATTTATTGTTTACAGGACATTGATGAATTTTTGGTCAATGTTAAGTCACGTACCTACAGTGCTTTAGCATCAACCGCCAAACAAACATTTCAAATGACAGCTGCAATTGTTGCCCAGCATACAATAGTAAATATTCAATATACATTATACGAAATAGGAAATATATGACCAAAAAATTAGATCAACTTAATATTATTATGTAACATTATAGTGGACTTTAAATTGCAAAAGTAACTTTTATGTTTGTATCATTATCAGCACCTAAATTCTTGAGGTTTTTTTCTTTTTGCGACCTCGGGTGTTTTTATAAATTGGCCCGCCAACTTTAAAAAATTGAAAATTGTAGTCGATTTTATTTAATTTCTCTTAAGTCAATAGTCAATATTATTATTTTGCGAAAAATTTATTATTTTTATTGTACTAGTCATAATATCTACTATGATTTAGCATACCTACTTATTCAATTTTATTAGAAAGTAGACTTTTTATTACACAAAATTGATTCAGGTTATATCTTGCTCATTAGTAGAAGTTATGTAAGTTGCATATTTTTCATTTATTCTTAGAATATTTCAAGAAAGATACAAATTTGTTTCACGCTTTTCTGATGTCAAGTAGACAATTTTTAATTTTATTACTAATTTTTCTATGTTTCAAGTGTAAAGCTATTAAACTAATTCTTGTTCTCATTTAATTTATGAATGGAAATTTACACATTTCCTTGACATTTTTCAACATTATCAGATGTCTATAGAATAAACTAAACAGCCATCATATTATACTGAATCAAATTTTATTTTTTCAATGAATGGCTAAATAAGTATCGTCTAACAGGCAATTTACTAATGACCTAATGTACAATTTGATTTTAAAGACAATTTCTTTTTTAATGTTATTTGAAACTTATTTTTAGCTTTTATAATATTATTATTTTTTAATTTGAATTAATTGTGGTTATATACAAAAATATAGTCAATGGTTATATTCAGGGGCGGATCTAGGATTTTTTTATGGTGTATGCTAATTTGTGTATAATGGTCAAAAGATATTCATTAGTTATTATGGAAAAAAATTAATAATTTGAAGCTTAAAAGGCTAGAAAAATTAGTCTTGCAATGTGCATTTGTTTTGGATATTACATAAAGAGTTACATATAATTATTAATGAAGATACATAGTTCAATAATAGTATCAAAACATTAAATAATCACTTTATTTTTTTTTAATATGTAGATACTTAATACAATGTATGAATTTTAAAATTTGTTTACATTTGAAATTTATATTGACCAGTCCGCTAAATGCATTTTCCTTTTTTTTTTCTAGCAAATTATTTACAACTAAGTCGATATCTATATGTTTGTCTGTATGAACATTTAATAGAGCTAAGCCATTTAACCTAGACTCAGTCATTGTTGTGCACATGTAATTTTTTAATCTCCTTAAGTTAGAGAATGACCTCTCAGCAGTTGCTGTCGATACTGGGAGCGTAGCCAATAATTGTAAGAGGATTTTGATATTTGGAAAAAATTCATCAATGTGGGAGAGATGTAACAGCAGTATGAGGAACATTTGTTCTATTTTATTCCATTTAGAATTCCAAAGATTTATTTCTGCTTTTAATATTAATTCTGAACTTGAATGTAAATCTTGGGCATAGAACATTCCAGCTTTTACTATAGCCTCAGAGCTGTATGCATCTTTGTGGATTGGAATGAGCCCTTCAAGTGGAATAATTTTAGAAAATTTATCACTGAATCTAGATTTAAATTCTTCAATAATGTGGTCTAAAAAAGGTATAAAAATTGATATTTTAAACCACTCTATAGGGTTTTTGTTGATGTTGGCATCAATGTTATTTCTCTTTGTTTGAAGACCACTAAGTCGAGATACTTTTAATTTTTCATCAAATAATTTTAATTTTTGAGCTGCACTTTCAAATAAAGTGCTGAATGTTACGTCAGGATTTTTTCGAATGTCTTCAAACACTTATATTCTTCATATTTTCCATTGCACTAGATAGATCCTGCTTAGAACATTGTAACTGAATACTCAACGACCTTGTGAATACTAACAAATTAGCTGCGGTTTCTAATGCTACTACAAACTCCCTTTGTTTAACACTTGAATACACCCCGCTAGCACACCCCGCCTATGCGACAGTAAACGTTTACATTAACGTCTGAATATGGGTAAACAAGGGTCTAACTTCATGTTGGTGATAACTGCACGAACATGCTGTCGGCGAAATCACAGCAAACCCTACGAACAAGTGTACCTCAAAATGCTACATCATCGCCACGGTCCATGGGAAGCCGTACAAAAAAATATACCTACCTAATTTTCAATAATTATTAATTAATAATACGCGGGACGGTGGGTGCTTCAGCACCCTAAGCACCCCCCCTAAATCCGCCTTGGCTATATTAAAATATAAACAAACCATCTAGAACAAATTATAAATACTAGTATTTATAATCAACGGTACTAGTTATATTTACTTTTTATTCAATAGGTTGGACGTATGCCAATGGTTCTTCAACAAATGGTTACATTGGACAATGAATATTTACCACAAAATCCAGCAGCTGTCATAAGAAAAGTGAAAAAAAAGAAACCCGAAACCATTATTGTAGAAGATACTGTATCCGATTCATCATCTGATTCATTGCCAATAGAATCTACTATTGTAGTGGAAGATGTGCCCATTCAGAGACCTAAACGTAGTAAAGTGCAATATCAACAAAAGTCTAGTAAAATTAATAAATAAGAGACAGTAATTTATAATTACCATGCTATGTTCCATTACAAAAATATCTTGTCATAATAATAAATCTTTTTAACATGTACCAAAAATATATCACAGCCCAAGACAATATTGCACGGTTTTTTTTAATTTTCACTTCCACAAGTTGTAAGTTTGTAACCACTAAAGTTTCCATTTTTTTTTTAATTATTAGTTTATTTTAACATATTTACAATTTTGATGTTGAACAAAATAATGTTTTAATACTGTAGAAACCTATTATTTTAAAATTTACTATATTCTTATCATTCATTTACTAATTTAGTTATAAGATATAATCTTTGACATAAATAATTAATAAAATAGAAAGACAAAATATTTAAAAGACTAACAAATAAAGGGTATATAATCAATAATCAATAATATTATGTTGCTCACACTACAGTTGTTTCCTTATATAACGGTGCTACTTATAAGTTAATTTTATGTATAGAAATAATCTTTATTTTTAGTAGGTAATTTCATCTCATTTATAAATATTGAAAAATATATAACTAATTAAATTGTTTTTCCATCAAGTATTATTTGGAATCTCCTTTAAACTAAGTATTATTTTGAAAATTTTAAAACTATTGTTTAAGAATACATTTAAATTTTGTAAAAATTATATTTATTTTTGGAAGTATTATCTTATAAATAACATGTCTTTTTTTTTATCTAGTCACAAACACCATCACAAAATAAATATTATACATAATCTGTGCTAAGACTTAAATTATATTATTTACATTAGTTTAGTAGTTTTAGACAAAACCAAACGTTATTGTTATTGTTACTGATTTGTATATTTTATTAATATATTCATATTTATTATGGTGACAAAATGTTTTGTTGGTAATTTATTTAGTTTTACCTATTTAAATTTTAAATTAATTTTAATTTATAAAGTAAAATCCTAGTAATTTGATTATTGTCATTATAATCATCATTTAAACAAAGTGAATTTAAAAATGACCATAATGGCTAGGCATTTAATCATAATTCTTAATTTATAGAGATGAAGAGGTTCAAATAGTTCAATAAACTTTTTGCATAGTGTATGGTGTTCTTACTATTCCAGACTATTCCACATTTTTAATATTTTTGTAGTTTTGTTGCAATAGTTTTTCTGTGGGATCACCTAGATAGGAGGATTATGTAGCAATTATTTATGGTTGTTAATTGAATGTATACTTATAGTATTTTAGTGAAATACGTCAGTTTACCGAATAACTAATAGCTGATGTATACCATATTATAGAGAAGATAACATAGTTAAAAAATAATAAAAATATTGAAATATTATTTATTTGGAGATTACTTCGATAATCAATTTTACTTCGGTGAAATGAAATTACTTTGTTCCACAATCAGTAACTTATCCAAACTTAATCCCGGGAATCTACACATGCATATCAAAAACTGGAAGTTCTTTTTACGATAAATCAGTTTTTAAATGAGTTATGTGTGTAAAATAAATGTAAATTAAAAATGCTCATAACTCACTTAAAAATTGAATTATCTCTTTCACCCTAATCATAATTGATAGCTAACACAAATGCTACAGCCGGCCGCAACGAAATTGCATATTGCCCATTTTTAAAGACACGCGAGCGAGCACCATAAAAATGGTTTCAACAGCCTTAACTATTATTATTTTTATGCCCAACCATAGTAAGAGCCATTTATTCCTATAAGAAATGTCTAGCTCTAACTAGTTATTCCTAGGACAGATGTGTTATGTATATAATAAAACCAAATCGTTGTCTGTTTTGCAGTAAGGCGCTCGTGGTAACCAACGTAACCCAGCCATATGGCAGGCTTTGACTGATAGCTAGATTGTTGATTTACAAAAATCAATTTGATTCTACAGCTTGAAGAAGTAAATTTTTCCACTGAGCACAATGTGGCTTATGGCCGCACAACGTATTCAGTCGGAACGTTCTGGTTAACTACAAAGTATGTAAATTGACAATACTCGCCTCACGCCAAAATTTTATTTTGATTTTCCGCTTATTTTTTTCATTCACCTTTAAAGGCAAATTTATATTATTAGAATTAATTTTATCTAAAAAATTAATTATAATCGGTGTTATTGTTTATCTCATATCGTTAATGGGTAGGTGTATTATAGGTACATAGGGATACTTTTTTCATAGCATGTTGCAAGTATCTTATAGATTAATGTTAAACTATATGCAGCTATGTAAGTTCCCAAAAATATTATGTGAAATTAAGTTAACTGTACTTTGCTCAAATCTGTTAATATGTTGACATTTTTTTCAATAAATTATTATTAAAATTAAATTTATTGAAAGCTATAATATATTAACTTAAAAAGGTATTTCAATATTTCAAAAGATGGGCAAGTGGATGTCGCTCTGTTGTACAGTAGGTAGTACAACTGTATAATGGATGGTATTAAATTTGAATTCAATGATATAATATCATTGTATGAGAAAAACGATTCTGAGCGAAGACGGTATGTCAATCTAGGTTTAAGACATATTATATACTTATCTATGGTATTAAAAAAATAATTGACCTATAATAAATTCCAAATTAATCATATCACAATATCCATTACATAGGCGGAACTAGAAATTTTTATTAGACTGGGCCACTTTTATTCCTGATCAATATTTAGACATGTTGACTTATAAATGGTATGCAAGAGGAGTAATATTTTTTAAAACTAATTTGTATATGATTTTTTATTTAAAAATTCAATTAATATTTATATAAGTATATCGTAATATAATAGGTATATAATGTTGAGTTCATGTTGACAATAATTTATATTTATTTAATGGAATACAGTCAAGCGTTGAAGCGTAAGTATAACATTTTATTATTAATAAATAATAATTTATACAACTCTGAAGACAATAGTGAAACTGAAATAACATTAGTTATAGTGTTTATAGTTGTATATTTTATTTCAGTGTTTAAAATACCTAACCACAACCATTGTGTATTACATCCATTTAATATATTACGTATAGTACCATTAGGTACCTATGCTGACTACTGCATAATGCATATATTAAAACTGGGTGCGATTAGCCTGGGCCAAGGCCCAGTTGGCCCAGGCCGTAGTTCCGCCTATGATCCATTAGGTACTTATAACGCGTTATATCAACAACAAACCGTGATACTATCATAGATATATAATAGTATACTTAATAGAAGTTTCAAGTACCCACGAATAATATTTAAAAATTACAAAAAAATAACTAAAAAAAATATTCTAGGTTTTTAATATGTAATTTCGTCCAAATTTGAACTTAAAATGACTATAAAAATAAACGGTGTTTATGTATTTTTTAAATTTTTTGGTTACATAATTAACTACTTACGTGGAATCTTGTTTTAAATTCTCAATCTTTAGATATAAAAGTTGAACATTTTATACATTTTTAACTACAAAATAATTATTCAATTTTAAATTTGATACATCTTGTATTACATTTTCAAATCTTAGATTTGAAAAGAAAAATTTTTATGAATTTCTAACTAAAAATAATTTGTAAAGTTTCGTGTTTTTTCCGTATTTTGTCAATATTTAAACTTTAAATGATTATAAAAAAAAACTGTAACTAAGGATATTTAATATTTTTCAAATGTCATATGTAACAACATGGTAGGAGCTTTGTATTAAATTTTCAAGCTTTTTTACCTAACAAATAAAGTTTTATTGACATAGAAAAAAAACCTAAATAAGTTGGAAACTGAGTATATCTGTAAACAGCTCAAAACAAGTCAAAATATTTTGAAAATTTTTTGATGTATAGAAAAGGCTAATATAAACATTCAGTTTCAAATTTCATGTATTTACATCATATGTTTTAGAGTTACACCAAAAGCCAAAATCGATTTTGTCAAGAACCGATTTTGGGTAAAAATTCCCGTTTTTCCTTAATTTTTATTTTGTTTTTCCGGGCGCTTTTGAAAACTATTGGGAATTTTAAATTTTGACCTCTTAAAAGTACCAACTAGATACACTTTCCCATTGAACAAAATACTAAAGTTGAAAATCGAAGCATTATTTCGACTACTAATCGTGTACACACACAAAAATAAAAAAAAAAACATCATTGTAAAATCAGTACA
The DNA here is from genome assembly GCA_008086715.1 of Sitobion miscanthi. Classification (NCBI taxonomy): domain Eukaryota; kingdom Metazoa; phylum Arthropoda; class Insecta; order Hemiptera; family Aphididae; genus Sitobion; species Sitobion miscanthi. The sequence continues at coordinate 15,056,108 of CM017804.1, forward strand.
TTCATCGCCCAGCTCAGAATCTAAAATTAATTTAATATAGCCTATATTATGTTGGGTTTCGAATGTACACTATGTACTACTCGGTATAACAATTGCTCGATATCTGAAGTTCTAAAAATGTATTTTTATTTTAGTAATTTTTAAATATTTATTTAACATTATTTATTTATATAAATCTATCAAAAAATAAATACTACCTATAACTTCAAATATAGATGGTGACAAATGATATATTATTATTGTTATTTATACGTAGTTAAGCATACCTTTTTGCATTTATATTTTATACTATGGTTAAGACTTCAGTTCTGTGTTACTCGTATCGGTTTTTTTTATTAGGATGAAGGGTATATTTAATTCGTTGGGCTTTTTCTGTTGTCTTTTTTTTACTTACTACTACTGATATTAAACATTTCCAGTGTTAGGTAAATTACTTTTAAAATGTAATGAAATAACGTTACTCGATACTTCGAATATTTTTATTTAAATTTCATTTGCGTTACCTAAAATTATTTTTGTCACGTTACACTACTTTTTCATTAATAAAGTAGTGCGTTACAAATAACGTTACTTTTTTTATCATTTGTAACACTTATTATTTTTTTTTTTGAACCATAATATTATTCAATTATTATGTATATAGGTACTTTACAATCATAGACCTAGTGATAATAGACCTATTATGTATAAATGTACAATCATCTCACCTATATGGCTATAGTCAAAGTCATAAATCATTTTAATTAAATTTATATTTAAACCAAACTCTTTTAATTCAACAAATAAATTGATAAAATGTATTCCCGTTTAATAGGTTATGTTAACTATTATCGGAGTCGAAAATAAATATACCTAATTGTTTTTAATTTTTCTGGAATATCCTATCGGCTTGTTTTTGGAATAAATTTAAAACTATTATTTTAATAACGTGGAAAATAACGCGTTAGTGCGTTGTTTCACTTGTTTCATAGAAATCACTTTTAAAAAGTAGTTTTGTTACAATTGCGTTACTTTAAGTAAAATGTAATGAAATAACTGCTGAGTTACTGAAAAAGTAATTGCGTTACAGTAATTTGTAATTTGCGTTGCGTTACTACCCAACAGTGGCGTATATTTGGGGGAGGCCCCCTTGGCCAGAGTCTATAGTGAAATTTCAGCTTCAATTAAAGCATCGTATGTATATCTACACTGTTTACAGTTTTTCACCATGATTAATTTAGCCGGTTGATATAAATCGTTTTTCAACATGGAAATGTTGGATTGTCAGGACTTGCTAAATTCATAGTAAGATAGCATCAATATATAGGTATATATATTATATATGAAACTGTCAATATTTAAAAAAAAATTAATTTTACATAATAATTATAAAATTAAATTGCGCAATTTTTATTTGTATTGTATATTTGTATATGTCATAATTATAACCACTCGGCTCCCTAAAAAATGTATAGTTATGGCTATGTTAGTCGTGCTATGCGTGACTAGTGATAATTTGGCCCATAGTGAAAATAATTTGTATATATTATAGGTATACGCCACTGCTAACCAACACTGCATTTCTATTTATTTTGTTAATAAATAATTATAATAATTATTAGGGTAATTTTTGATTATTTTGTCCATTAATGTAAAATTAATATATAGAAAAATATTAGTTGTGTAATTATTCAAATAACATTACAAAATATATAATATAATATTACATAATAATATCAATATAAAATGTCCACACTGTTTATGTTTACATTACCTACCCTTTTGAACTACAAGTTGTCCATGTTTTGTTAGGTGCGCAACGGTTTGTACCGTTCACTATAATTGCCGCCCGGTCGATAACATAACTATTATCAATGTTGTGGACTGAACAGTGAACCACGACCGTTGTTTTCTGATTTAAATTTTCTCGAGTTTCGTGATTATGTAAAATATAAATATAAAGATTTACTTTATCATTATATCATGCTGAGTTCTACGTTTTTGCAATTTGCATCGTTACGGTTTCAGTTCCTCCAAAAGTTCAATGTTTCAAGTAGGCAGAGTGTGGTAGAGTTGTACCGTACCGTCGTTCGAAAGTTCATGTGTGTGATTTATTGCTCTTCAGTTGGTTTTCTATGTAAGTATGATACCTATTCTGATCGCTTTCTGCTACCCATTAAGCACTTTCTATATTATGTTTCATCGTTCCTGTGTTGCTGTCAGTCAAAAACTATGTTGTCTGTGAATTGTATTGTGTATCGTCTGGTAATTATCTTTGCCCTGCTAATATTGTTTCCCTTTTCTAGGGTGGTCGAATTATCAGAAATTGTGTGTGAATCAATGTGTTTTGTGAACCTTGTGACGGTACTATCAAGCTCAACGCTCCAGTGACCAATGTTCCCGTCTTGGCTGCATCATTGTTCTTTGGCCTGTTTTGTGTTGATGTCAGTGACTGTGGCTGGGTGGTCACACTCAGGCGAGATTATTGTTGTTATTGTATCATTATTATTATAATCATGTCCCCCGGTGCGGGTAGTATTGAGATGAAATGTGAGCATTGGTCAACCAAGTATTTATATTAATTTTACTAATCATATTAATGGCTGGTGGGTAGTTCTGGCTTCTGCAGGCTGATATTAATATTATTTCTGTTATTTCTATTTTTACCTATTGAATTGAGCTAACTGGTTATCATATTTTTTTGTTCTTAATATCAGATATCTGACCCATTGTACCTTGTATATTATATTATATAGTATAATTATTATAATTTTTCTATATTACTTATAATTTATTATTCTAATAAAATCTGCAATATAATCTCAAAGAATCATAACAAGAAATGCTTGTTTCGATTAAGAAATTGTCTAGGTATGCCGTGAATGTTATAAGTTTATATTTATAATTAATATTAATACATTTTTTAAATTGTTTTCTTGTACACAGTAGTAGATTCATAAGTATACATTAAATTTGTCGTTGAAAGTTTGAAACATATTTTTATATATTTCTTAGGTTGAATAGAATACTTTTTACTTAATCTAAAATAAGAAAATATTGATCTATTTTACCTTTTTACTGCACCACTATTTATGCTCTGCAACCAGTGTATGCTATGTAAATTAAAATATATTTAGATTGACCTAACCTAATTTTTTTTTCGTAATTTTTAGTATATGCAATATATATGTTTAATTTTAATTTTAAGATCAATATGATCCAACTATTTAAGTTTAAAGCTAGGGTTTCCTAAAATTATACAGTTTCTGGCATATAATAATATTATAAGATACAAGAACGGAATAGTAAGTCTGAAGCAGTGAAAACAGAAAAGGTTAAATATTATATTTTCGGTATAAATGTAAAAGGGTAAACCAATTAGTAACATAATTTTGTACTTTTAAATTTATCTTTTCTAAAAACCATTTTAAAACCTAGTACAGGCATTATTGTGTACCTATAGCTCAATCAAATATTATGTTGCAAATATTAAAATATTTATTATAACTCAGTTTACTAATTTTCTTTTTCAGATGTAATCCAGCTGAACAGTTAACAGAAGTTTAAAAACACAAGTAAGATACAGGTTATTTTTTTTTATATACTATGAGAGTCAAATTTTATTCAAATGTTTATTGTATTTTAGTTGATTTGATGGATTCAATTGGAAAGGACTATGTAATCGGACCTTGAATTTGTCATTCTTGCTGGAATTGTGCATTGCTGTAAACATGTAAAATATGGATAATTATCTGCCTGACGCAGACTTTCAACTGGTATAATATACTATTTTGATTTAAAAGTTTCACTTAATGCCACTTTAGAAATGTTTGACTATCAATTTTTAATGACAGCTAGATAAACTAAGATAATTTAATGGTGTATATTTTTATTAAAATATTAAACTAAAATCTTAATTGTCTTGGATATTAACCACAGTTATCTACTCAGGTTGGAACACACCGTATATCGACCCATAATAAACAATAACCCTGTTTCGTGTACAGCGCTAGCTGTATGTTCCCCGCAAATTAACTATAGTAATATCAATGATTATGCCGATATTCATACAATATTTAATTATTTGTTTTTGTTATTGTTAATATAATATATAAAAATTAATAAAATAAATAAAAACACTTACAAGATGCTTACAGCTTACTGCTTATGTCTTATTTTGCTTATTTTAATATAATACAAATTATTCCACAAATAATTTCTGCAACTATTAATTAAGCTTTTTATATCTATGCAACCTGCAAGGATACCAAATCAAATTATATTATTTTTATCTAGTTATTAATTATTAGTTTTTTAAATTTGTACAGATTGCAAGAATCTAATATTGATCTATTGTTTGATAAAATTATGAGCACTACCAAATTTCATACATTTTTATTGTTGTGCAGTTTGAATATATAGCATATTATATAATATATATTTTTTTATTGATGTATATTTTATAAGGGACCATTTAAAATATATACTTGTTTTTCTGGCCAACATTCAATTAGAGCAGCCTTTCTCAACCAGTGGTATGCGGAAAGTATGCTAAGAAAATACACTACAATAAACTACTACAGTAAATTTAAAAAACCCTAAACTTCTATGATATTGAAATTTTATTATATGTAATACATATATACAATTTCGGTATTAACATAATGTTAGTTAGAATACATATAATTATTAATTATATGTGTAAAAAAAAACTTGTAGTTCACAAATATATTTTAACTAAATTAATAATTATTTTTGAGGTACTATGTATTGCAATTAATATATTTATTACATGGTAAATGATGTATGTGAAATGTCATAATCTTCAATTCTGGTGGTGTGTAATTTGTTTAGAAAGCATTATTTTTACCTAAATTAGAAAAAAACAGAAAACGGTACATATACCTCAATGTTACAGTAGGGGAACGTACAACTAGTGATGTTAGTTCGTCATTACGCTGTTTCTAGTCACACTATAAGATTTGTGTTCCAATCTGAGTAGATAACTGTGATATGAACTCTTGTTTTCATGATCATGATATTTTATTTATAATGACCAGGGTTGTGAATTTAATGCACTAAAAAACTTTAAAAAATTTCAAAAAATTCAATAAAATATGCGCTTAAAATGCAAAAAGTGCAATATAAAATACCAACAATTATAGTATAAAATGTTTTATGTATTTATTTTGTTAAAACAATAAAACAAACTTTAATATATTTATTTGCGGGTACCTTATTCATATTTAATCTTCACTATTGCATTGTACAAAAAAAAAAAAAACAAAAAAATGTTTTTCAAATATGTCAATTGGCGAAATTCGATTAAAAATAATTCAACTATAAAGGCACTGCTATATTATTTATCACGGCCATACAAAAAGCTAATTCTTTGCATTTGATTTCTGTTTCCTGCTTTTTTTTCATTTACTTTTATTGTTTTTATTGTCTGTTTGACGTGTGGCGGTCAACGTGCTAAGTAACAAAATTATCTGTGTTCTCTTGTTGGAGTTTTACGATATTTTATTTTTAAGTGAATGCAATACAATAATATTTGAAAATGCTCATAATGCTAATAACTAATTCTAACTTAGTAGTCGGTAGGTACTCTTTACTCGCATGTAAGCATCGTGTAATAGTCAACAATAACATTGGCAATATATAACCCCTTAAAATTTAATGTTTACAAAAATTCGAAGTTTAAGGTGTTCAATATAGGAAATTTGAATGATGTTTGAGAAGTATTAAAAATTTAAATATTAAATATACTTTTAAAACAACCCTATTTAGAGTATATTAAAAATAGTGCCATGTCAAATAGTTGTTGCAAAGTAGTGTTATTTTATAGACAAACAGTTTCGCAAAAAAAATAAATAATAACCACTCTAATGGAATTGATGATGACTTTCAAATTATATTGACTGTATTTAATGTATTTGTTTATATTTTCTGTAGTCAAATTTTTATTTTAGATTACCAATTACGTATATAAGTATCGTCCAAGATTAGAATATTATTATTTTAGAATGGACGTACTCAACTTGAATATACAACAAAGGCGTGAACACAGTATTCCAAGGTACAAGCAATTTGGAAAATATTGTGGACCAAAAAGTAAAAAATATAGATGATGAACAAGATTTGTTGAGATCATGAAACCAGTTAATGTAAGTTTAATAACATTTTAAATAATAGTTTACTGTACAGATTACTTTCTTCCTGTATGTTATACTTAGTCAATGGATAAATTGAAGCAGTACACAACTTGGAACGATATAGAGCTATTGATAGGTGTATTGTTTGAGAAACACGAATATCACATAATGGTTAGCCCAACGATGAGGTGTATCAATAGAGAACAGTTTATATTATAAACTTTATAAGAACTAGAATAATTTGCAGATAGATATTTCTATGATTTACCAAAAGTATTCATCGAATGTAAGTACAACTGAATTATTTTTAATGAATGGACTTCATTTTAACTAACTTTTTTAAATTTAAGATCAACTGGCAGAAATCAGAAAAGTGACCAGTGCATCACAATGATGCAGAAACGAGTATTTTTTAAACCTACAACTCTCAATTAGCAACTTTGTAATTCCTAGGTAAATATATTGAAAAAGCAATATTGGGTAATAATATAATAATAATATATATATATTAATAAAAATCAAATTCTTTTAAATAGGATGTCAGCGCACTATTTGTTTTCTCTCTCTGGCCTAAGTGCCACATAGACAAAACGCATTAACACAGAATCATTTTTTATGTTTTTATGTTATCTTAGAGTATAATCACCCATTACAAAAAAGATAAAGAATAATATTTTTGAGGGTATAACATATCGGTTTTATATTTTATTGTTGTTTGACTTTGTATTTGACATTCAAAATAAACAAAAAAAAATGTTGTAAATTTAAATTATATTTAAATTGTTCTGAGACAATATTTAGACAAATCGATATGTCATTCCCTCAAAATATATTATTCTTTATCTCTTTTACAATGGGTGATTTTACTTTAAGATCACTTAATAATATAGAAAAAATGATTTTGCGTAAATGCGTTTTGTCTATGTTGCACGTGGGCCAGAGAGAGAAAACAAATAATCCTCTTAATTCTGGCTAAATTTATTTTTTTTGAGTTCGTAATTGTCAGGATTAGTCTTGTAAGAAAGAAAAATTTAGGAAATTCTGCTGGAAAAGTAAGATCAAATCATGATGAATGTAAAATACATCAGTGCCATCACCTGTTCAACAAAATATAAGTTAAAAATACTCCAATGGCGTAATATTATTTAATTTTTTAATTTTTTTGTTTATTATAGGGCTGTTATTGGTTACAAAAAACAAAATAGCTATTAAAATTATAATTTTACTAATTTTAGACCTGTATTTTATAATATATCAAAAAAATCAAAATTACTATTTTAAAAATCTTAAATGGAGATTAAGATGGGATAAACGATGACCATTAATTAAAGGAAATCAGTTTATTTCAATATATTATAATGGTAGGATATAATTAAAAACAATATTAGTCATTAATAGATTTGAAAAAGTCAAGGAAACAATATATCTAGCTTTTATGTTAAAGCCATAATAATGTTCTTTATGTTAAAAAGAAAAGAAAATTATTACTTATTATATCTTTAAGTTTACGTGTTAGGTGGTACTACCCAGTATATGTGCAGTGTTATGATTAACGTGTTAAAAATGAATCAAATTTCTAAGTTAAACTTGAATTTTATTTTTTATTGTTTGAACACCATTAAATAACAAATTTAACACAAAATTTGAATCATATAAGTGGAATTTTTTAAGACATAAAGTAACTTTAGGTTGTATAATTAAGCTAATATCATTATATATTTACTTTATTCAAGAAGTATTCTTAATCATTTTAAGCAATTAAAGTATTTAATTAAATTTCATGAGAAATAGATGTTCAGACACCCAGAGACTTAACCCAGTATCTTTGAATAATCAATATCAATAAATCTAAACAACACTAATTATTTAATAATGAAAAATGCCAAGTTGACTTATTAAAACCAAGACTTCATTTTGGTTATGTTCAAGTAAGAACATAAATAATATTATTAAACAGAGTTACATACTTACGTAGTACCTATGTATTCAAGGATAGCAATTATATTTTAATAACAAAGGCAGACATTTTTTTTTAATATTATAATTTATGGTGCAAGACTTAATATAAAAACAAAAAAAAAAAATGTTTTTCAATTTTCCTTACAGAATCTAAAAGTAAATATTTAAATGAGGTTTGATATATTATCACTTTTAACATTGTTAAGAATATTTTTAGTTATTATAAAATTATGGAATAAATTAAAATAATCAAGTATATTTTTATTTTTATTATAGATATTTTATTCAGATAAACATGACATCAATAGATACTGTATTATGAAAAATGATGAAAAAATACATGGTTGTACTTCAAACTCAATCAAGATATCCAATCATCAGATTCATGTTACACTGGAGGTCTAATATATTTCAATTTTAAAGATAGCTTATCCATAAGAAGTTTAGATAGTGAGAGATTTATAACTTTGGATACTGTTTTTTGGACTCTTTAGAATTTCAGTAGATAGTAAACAATAGAGAAAAATGTACATTTTAGTTGATAAAAAAAATCATATAATTTAATTTAATGATAAAATAGTATAAAAATACATGGTTAATTTAAAATGTAATATAAACTTTAATTTGGTTCAGTCACACAATTGGATGGATTGGTTGTATTACATTATTATTTATTACAATATGCATATAAAAATTATTATTTCTAATGATGAACTGACATAAATTTATAAAATGTGTATATCTATCCTTATTTTAATTTGAACAAATTAAATAAAAGAAGTATCATAAACTATTACGACATAATTGTTTTATAATAATTTAACAATTTATAATAATTATTATTAATATGATTTCAAATTCCTAAAAAAGAAAAATAAATATAAAATAAATGTATTTCTGAATTTCACATTTGTATATAATTTGTAATTTTATAAGAATGTTATTCATAAAAAATAATATAATATACGATTAACATTTCCTTAATAGAATTGTTCTTTTCATAAAGTGAATATCCACACTTCATGAAACAATTCATACTGTGTAATAATACATTTTTTACTTAATATGAATGGTTACTTTTATGGAATGTACATTATACATGGATAACATTTTATTAAATAAATATTTTTTGACATAATGAATTTTTTTTAATCTATTCATCACTATTGCAAAATACCTTAACTGCATAACAATATTAATACAAATGATTTTTTTTTTTTACATTTTATTGCTATATAGCTATAAATTACTATAAAATTAATAGAGTTCTGAATGATTCCTTTAAACATAATAATAAATGAAAAAAATAATGTAATAATAAATACAATTTTAGGATAAAGTATTATTGGTTAGATTAATTTTCGATCTTTTGAAAGAAATAATTTAAAAATTACTTAATAACAAATAAAAAATATTTAAATTAAACTTAGGACTTATTTTCTAGATAAAAGTAAAAATAAATTAGTTCTAATATTATTAATATAATGTGTAAAATCAATAATTATTTTATTTGATTAATAATATAATGGAGTTTTGGGATTCTGAAAATGGCAAATAAATTAGACAATATGGACATCCATTTCATGAAATTTTATCCTAATTATTTGTAAAAAAAAATTTATTATTCACAATATGGATTTTTCCATTAAATGGATGTGACTTCTTATTATAATGTATATTGTATATTTAATCAGATCATACCAAATGTAAGCATAGTTTGTTTTTCACAACTATATGTGCTTATTTTAAAATATATGAATATCAATAGGTAGAATATTTAAAACTGTAGAATGCATTGGAGTATCTATAATCAATTTATATAAAATAATGAATAACAATTATGATAGTTAAAATGTACTATAAGTAACCTACTCATATCAGTATAAATAAGATTATTCTGGTAATGTTATTGTAATAATGTCTAAAATTACAGATTCCTAAACCACCGAATAATAGATAGATTTTTTAAATATCTAAATAACTTAAATTGCCTTGAACCATTACAGCCATCAGAATCACAAGTATAAACACATGTTCGATATTCTACTACATCACCTGGCCGTTTAAAATATTTGCAGTAATTTCCTAAATCATGAGATGAACAGTAACGAGTAACTCCGAGTCCTCCTATAATAAATAAAAATTACAATAAATTATCAAATTAAATTTTTTTACAAAATAATAAGATCATAGTTACCGCTGTGTAGGCCTATCAGTGTGATACAATAAGCGGCATCGTTAATACTTGTACATGGTTGGGGACGTAGGCTGTCTGAATCTTCCTCCATATTTTCTGTACATAGGAATTGATGGTTGATGTCGGTACTGTTGCATTGAAAACATGATATACCTGCAGCTGGACAACAATAAAAAATTGTTCATATTGTGTTTAAGACCACACTTTAAATCTAATCTTAAATATTCTGTGTAATATTTACCAGACTTTATGGTGGAAATAAATGCAATAAGAACTAATAGAAAAAATGTATTTGAATTAACCATAATTTTAAAATAAAATCAAATACGAAAATATAATTTTAACACAACGTAAACAGTTTTCAAATGTCAAAAACCAAAATTTTAAATAGGTACTTATATTGTTTTGGTTAGATCTATTCAACTACCATTGAATATAAGTACTAAAAAGTGAAAGTCTAAAACTATTGTACCAACAATAGTATAGAAAAATTTAGGTATTTTTATGTAAAACTGTGAAAGTGAGAATAAATAGGTAACAAAGAAACAAAAAACAAACAGGTGCCTAATGCCCATAAAAATTGAAAGGCAAAAGAAAGTAGGTAATCTCCAAAACAATGTGTTGTATGATAAAGTCATGGAGAAGACGGTCAATACCAATGGAGGAATAGTTAATTAAAATCACAAATCTATTTTATTTTTTTTTATAGCAAAATTCGTGATTTAAATACAGCTGACTAACTTAATAGCACAATGAATGCTTTATAGTTTGTGAAGCAACGGCAATTACTCGCTTTAAGCGGATTCGATATCGTAATTTTCTGTCTTTGACGGGTTTTTTTTTGCCAAACATACCATTGATACCAATTGTTTTAATGAAGCGATAATAATTCTAATAACAGATTTGAATTTTTCTTCAAGTCAACTTGAAATCGTCTTTCCCATATTTTTGATTTTAAGTTCTCCAAAAATTGAAATACGAAAATGTTTAATTACTCTATATTAATATAACGTTTTTAGGAACGTGGGGGATAATATCAAAGATATGAGTAAGACGATTTCAAGTAGAGAAATTCAAATCTGTTTTCAGAATTCTTATCGCTTCATAAGATCAATTACTATATTTGGCAAAAAAACACGTCTAAAATACTAATTTGCGCGTTTGTTAGACAAAGACAGAAAATCACCCGAAGAAAAGAAAATGGTTAAAGCTAGATGGGTTTATAGATTGAAAACTGAAGGTGACAAAAGACCATACAAAGCAAGGTTAGTGGCAAAAGTTGACTAGAACAACTAGGCTTTGATTAAAATGAAGCTTATGCTCCTATAGCAAACATAATCACAATAATAATATTGTTATGTGTTGCTAGTCATCAAAATTTAAATTGTACAATTGTAGGTACCTAGGTACATGTGTCAGCTTGATTTAAAAACAGCCTTTCTCAATGGGCACTTGAGGACTGAGGAGGTGCACATGGGGCAGCCTCAAGGGTTTTTTGAGAACTCATCTTTATTGTTTGGTGATTATACATAAAGCTATTTACGGGCTCAAACAATTATGGCAGTCATAGTATTGTCGCAGACTACGAAATCCTAAAAGCTATACTAGTACCTATTATAATACTGTTATGCATCATTGTGGCTATTGAAGAACAACATCAGATCTTATGTAGCTACCTATGAGTTATTAGAAACCATACGGTAGTGTAATAAGCATCTCGGCTATTGCCAAAACAACATCGGATGGTCACAATTCCACGAATCCAAAAAATCTGCGAAACCATAAAATAGTTATGCGCAGGCTTCTTAAAAGTTATGGCCATAGTAAAGTTTTTTAAACTAAACGATATTAACTAGTATTCACTGATTAATATTCACATTCACGAGCCCAGCAATCCGCATTTTGACGAGAACAACAACCTAACACAACAACAGTCGCAATGACAAATTCCTTTGGACACGATGAGCGCCACGAGCTCCGGTCCAGGACAAGACAATGAAATGAGAACACCACTTATAAGGGAGCCAGGAGTATAGCATATTCAGATGTACCATGGCCTTTGAAACCTGAGAAGGTACACTTTTATAATTATTGCTTATTTTAAAATACCTACACTATAATTTTTTTACAGTTGAAATATCGTCTTTTACTTTTTATTTAAAAACCACAATCATCAGCTGCATCACAGGCAGTCCGCATACAACAGTATTTATTTATATCATTTATACAGAAATAGATGTTACCTATTATTTTAAAATCGAGAATTTTAATTTTTAATTCAAACTTTAGTGACTTTTTATATATTAATGATATCCAAAAATGTGAAAAATAATGAAACTGCGGCACAAATATCATTATTTTCTGTATCACGCAAAACAAGTTTCACATACAATTTATATAGACGCCTTTTGAATGACGGCCAACTATTTTTAAGAGCTGAGATGATTTTATAGATGCAATATTGTAATATCACAAAAATGGCGTGTAATAAAATATGTGTGTTCGCGAGCGTTTGATGAATTGATTATTGAATATTTTTATAATAATATATCAGTTGACCAAATTTAAAATAATTTAGAAAACGATCAGGAATTATTTCTATATTATTTCGTTTATTCGGGAACGGTCTTCGACCTTTTTTTTCTTTTATTCAACAAAAATTATTATTTTCTCTTATGCATATCAAAATATATTTTCAATAAATAATTTAATCAATATTGTAAGTATCTCAAATCGAATTTCAATGATTTGAAAACTGTTTATAAATTGTTCTGCAAACTCTTTTAGCTGTTGTGTCACCGTCACGACCGTCTTAATCTCTTCGACGTCAATACAAACAACTGTCACAGTGTCACTTCATCTTAAGTGTTGATTTTTGGAAAAGATAGGAAACTGCCATCGCTAATAAATTCTGTCATATATAATGGATTACGGATAAATTCAAGCTATTTTCTGTGAAAATAAAATGTTATTGTTACTCAGCTGGAATATAAATTACAAAATTCTTACAACCCAAAATTCCAAGTAAACAAGAGCACTTTGAATAATTACAGTAACTAATAAGTATTATAAATTGATAAGCCCACATAAACACTAACATTAATATTTGGTAGCTACTAATAAAAAATAACATTAAGTACCTACCTAGATAACCAACATAAAAATTGAAGGTAAATATTATGTTGATTTAATGTCAAAAACATAATTTTTAGTAAAAAAAATATTTTAATGGGGACAGTAAGTTTTTTGAACCAATTAATAGGTACACAAAATGTCAGATAACAACATTAAATATTGGGACAAAATCCCCGTATGATCAATCAAAATCTTCACAAATTGTATTAGCTTATAAAAGTGTCAATAAAACTGTATTGTTATGCATACCCTTTTTTTCTGGTAGCACGTATGCAGACCGAGTCTTGTTACTAAATAGAACTATTTAAGTAACTTAAGCTGTTTAAGTACATATAACATATACCTATCAGCTATCGGAATAATGATGGTAATATTATAGTAATCACAGATTACAAATAGTTACATCTTACGTCATGATATGAATACATAGCGCACAATTTTCAAATAATATAGGCAACCAAACTGACTCAACTGCTTATTAATTGTCGTGCTAAAAATATATCAAGAACCTTTCAATTAAATTTACTGATCACAACAAAAAATAAAAATAAAAATAATTAGAAACTGATTTAGTAAAGCTTTTATACTACTTATTACTTAAAGAGTCTTGTGGCGATACAAACATCTGTTTTTTAAATAAGAACCCACCTTTTTTTACTGTACCTAAATTATTTAGTGGACCATTTTTTTTTAAATGTTGTTGTAGGTACCTAATTCAAAACTTGAACAAGTAGTTTCTTAGTTATTAAAATGTTTGTACTAAGGATAATAGTCCTTAAAAACTATTTTGCATTAATATAAAATACACGTGAAATTGGATCTAGTATTTAAACTAGTAACAACATCTTATAGATGCACTGTTATTATCTACAATATAATTTATAGTTGAATAGGGATGTTCTCAGTTGAAAAACAAAAGTTTGTATATCTCCACTGTACAAAAAAATCTCAGGAATTTTAAAATATAGTTTAAAGTATAGATAGGTATTTAAAAATTCAGAGTCAGATTTTGAAAATAACTATATTATTGAAGAAAAAAAGGGGTGAGCATGTATAGTGAATCACTTTGTACATAATCAAATTTCATATTTAAAAAAGAAAATTAATACAATTGAAAATTGGAAATATCTCATAGCGCAACTCCCTAATAAACTTTTTTTTTGTTTAAGGTAGAAATATCAAATAGGTGTGAGTATTCTTCTATTAACATTTTTGCTAATGTCGGCTATGAAAAAAAAAAACTTTTATACATTTCCAACTGAAAAATAATTTGCACATTTTCGGGCTTTTGAACTAAAAATTTGCGTTTTCCTTAATTTTTGTTTCGTTTTTTTTATGACGCTTTTGAAACTTACTACAAATTTTCAACTTAAATCTCTCTAACTAGATTTATATTTCTATCAGAAAAGATGCTGATACAGAAAATCTGAGCAATTTTATTGAATTCATATTGATTATTTGAAAAAAATGGTTATTTTTTAAAAATTCCCTAACACGCGAACTTTAATGCATTTTTCAAATATTTTGGAAAAAGTCTATCTATATAATAACTAGCTGATCCCGTGCACTTCGTTGCCCGTTAAATGTATCAACTCTGTATAACTCAAACTTTGTTCAATTCGTTATTTAATATTCGGTGTATGGTGTTCAAAATTTATCTTAACTTTTCCATTGCTCAGAATACAAATTCTGATTCGCAGCAGTACATTATATCAAGTAGGCAATCTACCTGTGGTAGATCGCGGACCCCGCCGTGCTGTTAGTACGTAGGTGTATGATTTAACTCTAAAGTATCAAAGTTATACCAAGTTTATTGGTTTTACTTAATTCTACCTACGATGGATTAATATAATCAATTTACCTATACAAAATCCTATCCTAATCTAACCGTACCGATGAATAAAAAAAAACAAATTTAACCCTTTGTAAATTAACTTATCTTCTTCCCAGAGGTCTAATCTACCCAAGAACATTAATTTATATATATATCTAACTATGTAAATACAGGGACTATAACTATACAGACTAAACTCTGGAACTACTTATCAGATCTTCTTGTATATTATATTATATGTATGTATATTGACAAAAAATAATAATACAAATAAATAAACATGACCGATTAACCAATAGCTACCTAAAATTTTCTTTCATATAAACCTTCTTCGTGAAATACTCTTACGTTTAAAAAAAAAATCAAAAAGATCTGATAAGTAGTTTTAGAGTTAAGCCTGTACAGAGATTTTCATTTCACGTTTTTATAGTTTGATATTATATTATAATTTATATTTAAAAAGTAAAGCAAATAGTTTTTTTTTATTATTATTATCATTAAAAACCCATGGCAACCATTTATAAATAAAAATTTTCATCTGAAATCTCAAAATTCCCGTCTTAGCACCTCCCGGGATTAATCCTTTCCCTTTTAAAATTAGCCTATCTTTTAAGTTCGGCCAAATTACACACATAGTAAAAATTTCATCAAAATCGGTTAAGTGGTTTAGGAGTCCATTGAGGACAAACATTGTGACACGAGATTTATATATATTAAGATAAGATATATAATAAGTCGGTATATAATTAGAACTAATCATCTGATTGTAAATAGCCAATATTCCGTAATTTTTAAAAGAAATTAGATATTTGCCAGAGGAGATTGAATTGTTAAATATTATTGATAGGGGATAAGAGATAGTTGAAAAAGTATTTTTTAATAATGTATTTGTTAATTATTTTGTGATGTGGGATGTCAAGTGTTTAATTTTCATTAGGTATATCTGTAATTCAAGTTGTATTATAGGAGTTAAGAAAATATAATTGTTGATATGGCAATTAATTGAATTCCAGTCTAATTTCTCAAAACGGTTCTCATTAATGCTATTTTCAATGTTACTTCCTACTTCAGCAAACGAAAAAGAATTCAGCTCATTTGCTATATTATTATCTTCATTATTTACTGTGAGGTTTCCTTCACTATTCAAAATGTCAGTAAAATGATTTGTTTTTTGTTTAATGCCCGAAATACTTACGGTATGTAGAAGAAGCCTCAATGATTTCATTAATTTTATCATAAAATTGATCAATATTAATATCAATATCTTCGTTAGATAAAATCACAGTCCGATTTTCAGTCTTTGCTAAGGAACTCATGTTATTAAAATTTAGAATTTTTTTTGTGCTTGATTTATACGTGTTATCACAATAATTATCATTAATACTTAGATTTGGGAAATTTATATTAACTATTGTTGGAAAATAATGGGTTTTACATACCTATACGCACGGATTAATATTTTCAGTATAACTTTGCTTAACAAATATAATATGATCCAAACAAGATTTAAAATCATTGAAAACGCTCGTGTAATTTTTAACGCAATAGATTAACCCACAAAAAGCTAATAAATTAGGATAGTCATTACTAATGAGTAATGAGTCATAAATGAGTCATTACTCATTATTAATGCATTAAATTAAATTATATTAATATTGATATTGCCACTTATAAGTTATTAAAAAACGTTTTAACATTATCACTATAGGCCAATTAGTTTTTTTTATTGATCATTATATTTAATTATTAGTTCCATTGAGTTAAATATTAATAAAATATTTTTTTTTACAGCTGATTATAAAATACAGGTCATTTTAACATAAAATAATATAGCTAAGCCAAATGATATATTTGATTTACCTAATGAACGAATTTGTTGATAATCATTTAAACTTATGGTTTTTTTTTCAAAGCCACGTATGAGACGTCCAAAGATAATATTAAATTTATTCTGAATCGTTTTTGTGTATACTTACTAAATTATCAAAATGTGCATTTATACTTTTTACGTTAATTGAAAAAAATCTAAAAATAAAAATGTTACACTGATTTCAATTTCAACGCATTTAAATTATTGTTTTTTTCGGTATTTTGATAGGACCTATAATCCATATTATATAGTGATGTGAAACTGTGAGGGTGTGAGGGGCTATAGTATTGACAATAATGAGTAATGACTAATGAGTTAAACTATAGTTGAGGGTAAAATTAGAAGAATTTATTTAGTTAAATAATTTGGTATGTACCCATACATATACTGTATTCTAAATTTATAGATTTTTTATATTTGTAAGTTATAGGTACCTACTAAGTCAGTAGGGTATACGTGTTATTTATTACATTATGCATGCACGCACAATTTTTTATTTCTTAACCGTAATAATGTTCAATACAATATGGTATTTATATATTATATATAGATATAGTGTATTTTAATAGTATAATGTTATATGATTGCGAAAAAGAAACATAATTTGGAACACAGTTCGTGTCTTTGAAAAAGAAAGACCGATTCTAACGTACACATGTTTTATACACGTATTAAGAATATTATACAACTTGCAATTAATTATTTAAAATTTATGTTTTTATAATAATATAGATATTAAAAAAAAAATTTCGTCATCATTTGCTTTATACAATATTTATATAACAATATAATATATACATATGTATGGAGAAATGGTATTCTACATTTATTGATTTTCAAAGGTGGGCAAGTTAATGAAAATAATTAACTGCTGCAAGTTGAGTTAATTCAATTAAATTGCTTTCAGTTAAGTTAAAAGGTTACAAAAAATAAAATTTAACTAGATAAGTTTAAAGTTAAGATAGAAAATGAAATTAACTTATCTCAGTTAAAAAAAAGTTAATTTTTTTCAAGGTACAATATTTTTAAGTAATAAACTGCTATAGTATTTGGTATACTCAAACATTTACCAAGACGTTTAACACGCTATGTAAAAATTTGATTATTATAATACATAATTCGAAAATAAATGGCCAAAACCGAAAAGAGCCGATGAATCAGTATTGCGTAGTTGATTACGCATGAATCGAAAAGAAAATTATCGTCAACTGCACGACAATGATAATTAATTATAAATAGTAAAGTTACAACAATAAACATTTAAACTGAATAAGTTAATAAGTTAAAAACTGCAAAAATATTTAACTAGTTTAAGTTAATGCCCAACTTTGTTGATTTTTATACTAGTTATAGGTACCTGCTTAGTATATTGTTGAACATTGCATATTTTGTTTATTTTGTTTTTTAATACTATTAATACAACGTGTTGTTTACATTCATCATAATATGTAGGTATAGACGTATATAGTAACATAGTGATTGTTTTAAAGGTAAACACTGATTATTTCAAAAAGTTTTAACTGTATTGCAAATATTTCATTTCACGTCATTTTTGAAAACAATTATATCTTTGAGTATTTTACTTTTTTGAACGACATCATACATTTTTATTCTCTGGTTTCATAATCCAAGCCAGAATATTTTTATGAAAATTAAAAATCGAACTTTGAGTGAGCAATTGATTCGTTATAAGTTATAACTTATAAGTATTTAAAGTCTAGATGAATGAAGTGCTGAATGGGCGACTTAATATTATTTGGAACCGAAAATAACGTTGGTATTCATGCCTGCTCTCGATATAATAAGGGTTCCGGTCCAAATCTATTTTTGGTTCAATGTTTATGGACATAAATCCTAGTTTGTTAACTATAATATGGTGGAAACTGCAGGACCACGACGATTGTAAAAAGTTTAGGAACCTCTCATCTAAAACAGTTTGTATTTCTAAAAGTTTTTTTAATAACCATTTTATTGCTGTCAAAGCTCACACTTTCCAATACAGTACTTGAAAAAATGCTGTGACCTTTTTTTTTAAAACACTAATTACAAACATCAAACATAATTTTTTTTAAAATATTAAATTTTCCTGGGTTGGAGAGATTTTTTTAGATTCACCGAAATCACTGTACAACCGATAGTATAATATTGATACTGTGGTAGTAAACAGATATCGGGTACCGGTATCAACATTTTGAATACCTCCAGCCCTAGACTATTATTTGGGGCTGGGTACTCCTGTGCCACTCTCGACTTCGCTAAACTGTAATCAATAAATATCTACTTATATAATAGTATAGTTTTGTTTTGATTGCAGTATTATTATAATCATGCCATGACAACCTATAAATCGTTTTTCATTAATTTATAACGCAAAAATCTCGACAGACGACACTCGAGTATTCTAAAAAATTATTACATGTTCAACAATTTAATTTCAGAATGCTGTAATAATTGGCGTTCTTCGGTCGGAACTTGGAATATATTATTATGATTTCGATAATAATAATAACTTTACTGTTTATACTATAATTCATAAACGTGTATAATATTATTATTAAATTCATTTTTTTAGTAGACTAGTAGAATAGAAAAAGGCTGTATCGCCGATAAAACATTTTTCATAGTTCATCTGATATAATATTGCACTTAGTAGGTACCTACGTGTGTAGTCTGTGTTGAATTGGAAAAATATTAAATGAGGTGGGAGGATATGTAAAATTATAAAAATAATTTCCTTACCCAAATATTTATATATTTATTGATTAGCATTAGGATATAGGTAGTTATAATAGGAGTACGCTAAAATATTTTTAAAGATCCTCCGTGCCACCGTTTCCCCTCTAATTCAATTCAAGCATTGGTCTAGGTAGTTAATAATAATATATACTATTGTAGGTATGTCCATTTCACCGTTCATTATATAATTAGCAAACCGTATAATATAATATACTAATGATCGAACACCGTTTTCTATATTATGTACCAATCTGTAGGTACACAATTAATAATAATACTATGTATTATATTTACAAATAGGGTATATATATATATACAGGTACAACGTTTATATTATGGTAGATTGAGTTTTTATTTTACACTATAAAATAATTTGCATAATTTATTATTTCTTAACCGTAATAATGTACAATATAATATGATATTTATATATAATATATAGATATAGTGTATTATAATAATATAATGTTATACGATCAAACTAATTGCGAAAAAAAAAAACAAAATTTGGAACACAGTTCGTGTCTTTGAAAAAGAAAGACCGATTCTAACGTACACATATTTTATACACATATATATTATAATATTGTTTCCAATATAAGAATATTATACAACTTGCAAATAATTATCTAAAATTTATGTTTTTATAATAATATAGATACTAAAAAAAAAAAAGATTTCGTTACCATTTGCTTAATACAATATTTATATAATAATATATACCTATGTATGGAGAAATGTATACAACATTTATTATTATTTTTTTACACATAAACAAACATTTTTTTTTTTATCATTTTTTTTTCTCCGATTCAATATTTACATGATAATGTTGAGTAATAAACAACACCGCCCTCGCGTAATCGTCATTAATAAAAAAAAACGGGTGAGCACGTAGGCCCGATGGGGCGGGTGGGCACAAATCCACCACTGAAATGGTTTTTTTTATATTATAATATAATATAATAAAATGAAAAACAAGATTTAATATAATAAGAAATATTTTAAACGCTTGATTGAAAATTCGATTTAAACTATCAAAACAAAAACATTGCATAACTACCTACCGAGTTTATTAAAGATATTGTTAAAAAGTAATTTGAAGAATGAAAATAATATGTACCTTTACAGATTCTTTCGAAAATAAATATAATGTATGAGATTTTTAACGGAGTTATACGTGTGGCTATTAATGCTGGATGCAACTATTCAACCAGAGTCCTTTCTATTACTAATCACGACACTGACCGAGTTCCTAATAAGGTAGAAACGTGTTTTTTCCACATACCCACCTGTTATAATGATTCTAACAAAATATTTGTTATATTATTAATTGTATAGTAAGTTGTTTCCGATATTATTGAACGCAAATAATTTATGGCCCAAATAGTCATTTGATTTCGAATCGAAAATCGATTAAAAATCTCGAAACTAATGGAGACGAAATATTTTTCGGTACAGAACTAAACACGCGGCTTTGAACGCAGTCTAATAAAATATATGAAATATTATTGTAAAGGCGACGGAGGAATAAAAAAAAAAAATACAGGTATACGAGAAGGAACATTCGACGAGTATATAAGGTACGTCGGCCCGATTGTTTTTGAAAAGATTACGCGTTACACACATCTGGTATTATTGTCCGTCCATTTTCGATGATAGGCCTGCGAGTTTGTGCAGGGGCGCTGTTTTGGAGAGCGTGGAGTTTTGGCGGATATAAGGGTTAGCTTATAGGGGGGAGAGGGGGTTGGCTAAACCCTTCAAAATAAAAATAAAAAATCGCTCCCCAAATTCACACCGTATATAATATGTACATGTATATAATAATAATAATAATATAATAATATAATAATAATAATAATAATAGTGATAATAATAATGAAACACAAAAAATTAAAAAAATTGTTTTATCGAATGTTGTTAATTTATAAGATTTAGAATCCGACCTACAAACACCGATATAATTTTGTCTAAATAAAAATACACAATTGTTAGTGTCCAAATAAATATTATTAAAAATACTTTTTTGGTTTATACATTTGTAAAATTCTATACTTTGTTTTTTATAGGCAGTTTGATTTATAGTTAAGAAAACTAGATCTATGAATAAAACTTGAAGATAAAGATAAAAAACTCATATTGCAAAAGCAATGTCAGTAGACGTATAAATAGATTAGGTATGAACATTAGTTCATGCTATATAATATTTGAATATTTTAAAATGTTTTCAACAATCGAACATCTAAGAATTTGTTACTCTCAACTTTCTAATAAAATGTCTATACCTAATATCTATGTATATATGATTGTAGATCGGACTCTAATTATTTCATTTTTGTGAATTTTGAAATTCGGTATAACAACATTCAGAAAAACTTTTGCAAACAGCCGTATTGGTTATTTGGTTAGGAAATTGAAAAATGATTATTATGACTTGGGCTGGTATAAGCGACTATAAATCAAATTATATACTTGTGGCCTGTGCCATCTATCTTATTACATAACATTTTTTTTTTTTTAAACACGCATGTCATTTTGAATTCGCCAACTACTTTTTTAGAAAAACTAGTCACTTTTCCCACATAGTCCACCCCCATAAATTCGCTATTACAGGCGCGGTACGTCATTCAGGTGACTTATTTTCCCTGTAGCCCGGATATGCAAAACAATCATTGAGCAACATCATTGATGAGTTGACTATGTATACCAATATTTCCCTACTCGCAATCTGTGGCAATTAAAGGATGGAAAATTAATTTTTACTGATTATTAGTTAAGATGTGACAATGATATTTTCTAATAGCTGTGCTTTTTAACCTTTTTATCGTACGCTGCAAATCCCTCGGAAAGCAAAAGTGGGTCGCTTATTAAGTGTTCAGACCCCTATTGAAAATCTGAAACCGCGCCCCTGGCTTGTCGTATCGTCATATTATTATATTAGCATGTGTACATCCTCTCGCGTTCGGTTTAACATCCGACAATAACATAATATACGATCATGTACATACGATGGTTTATGGGCGTGGCCGAGGGGTGGTCGTGTATTGTGCTGGGGGATTATGCAATTTCATAATAAATCATCGGTTATCGACTTGCTCGTAAATAATCGATCGAACAATCGGCAAAAATCTAATAATCGAATAAAATAAAATTTTTTATACATAGTACGCATTATTGGTAGGACCTATATGTTATTATTTGATCGATACACGTGACAAAAGTTAAATGGATACATTGCTATAACGGTTTTTATTATACTGTTACATTGGAGATACGTGTTCTTCTATTGGTAAAATATTTTTATTTGCACGATTTCGGAACTAGTCTAGGATTTACCGGCACATAAATGCAAATAAACTTTAATTGCCCGTTATTTGGTTATCGTTTTGATCGGTTATAAGAATATTTTAGATCGTCCGCGGAAGTCAGCGGGAGATGCTTGGGAGGCTTGGAGTAATGTTAAAAATGTTAGTCCCTTTGACATTTTGATGGATTACCGCCTATGTCATATACGCGGTAAATGAAATCCGAAATTCTTCGATCGGCAGATTAATGTGGCTCGTGCAAGTTGACGAATCACTCACGCGTATAGAAGAAGGTTAAATACAATAACAATTTGTATCGAAAATTAACAAGTTTAACGAGATCACTGAAGATTTATTTTACACACGACATTTGCATTACTATTATAAACGCAGTGAAACCTCTGAGCAAAAAAATTAATAGATTTACCTGAAATCTTTACTTTTACTAAAATTCTTAAATAAGTTGACGTTTACACGAAACGTGTATAACATTGTGTGTTTGTGTGGCAAAACTCTTTTAGTAATAAGATTACTGTTTGAACATATCTAATTGAAATTTGAAACCATCTTATTAATATTGGTACCTATAGCGTATGCGAGAGAGGCTTCACTGCACTACGTAATTATTACACGTCATTTATACACGTAACCGTTTACACACACACATTTTATGTTGAATACGACAACATAATTATTATATTATTTTACCACACCATAGCTGTTCTAGTTGATCCTCTACGACGCGTTATAATTTACTCCTGATCGTCGATACATCGATCGGTGAACCGGTGCAGTAAACGAGCACGCATCCACACTGAATATACAATATTTAAGTCATTATAATATTATTATTTTATCATAATTTTATTCTAAGGACGTCTGACGTGCGCGCTCGAGTCGAAAATTTAATTTAGAACGATGTCAGCCTATTTATTTTTCATATTGTACAATCTTTGTGTGGTTTTCAGGAAGCTGTTGGTGGTGTGTCCTCGGCATCAGCCCGAATATGATAATTTATTTACATGCACTTATGTATATAGGCCGCCCCGTGAAAAGATACATCTCTGCGTGCCGTGGATGACGGGCGGCAGCTTCGCGGGAAGACGCAGGCGGCGGCGTGCAACAGCCCCGGCCCTGGTTCCAGTTGTTTACTTGCGTTCCCAGCCCGCCGAGTTGTAAAACCACGACGACGCGTCTTCGCGCTTCACCCAAGCCGACTCCGAACCGTTCTCCTGCGAACACAAAACAAAACACGACCGCTGTTACAACGATGACATACTTTAAATTAGAAAATAATATTATGACGCGATAAATCGACTGACGATAGAATCGCGGACACCGCAGCGGTAGACTCGCATACACACTCGACTATAATATACAGAGGCGATATCTCGAGGACGCTATGTGAAATTATTGGTTTGAGGAAGAAAAACTTCGAAATCGATCTCAACACCCAACTATACATTATTATCTCCGAGGGGCCTATGCAATATCGTTTGTGTCAACCATGTGCTGCACGTTCGACAAATTATTTATTAAACGCTTCTCGTTATTACGTTAATATAAGCAGACATAACGAGTACAGGCGAATGGATTTACTCTAGTCTCCCCGATTAGTTGCATATCGTATTTGTTTTATGCATATTTTCACGCGACGTGGTGTTAAACATCACCGCTACTACCCTGCAACCCTTCACCCCTGATCGAGATTGGTTTTCCTTTAGGCATACATCACAACACCCTTATTCGTTCACCCCAACCACTGTGTACACATGGCGTTCGAGAGATTTAGATTTTACCCTTCCCGAAGTCACTACTTTTTACTCCGTTGAATAATTGCGTGTACGGCTGAATGGTAGAATGTATATCTAACGCCATAATAATTGGGGTTTATTTCGGAAGGGCACTACCGAGTTACTTTGAATCTCAAATTGGAAGGCCATGGGCTCAGAAAACTAATTTCAAATATTAAACACGCAGTACAAATGCACCTAAATGCTGACTAAATGTTCTGTTCTAAAAAATCAAAAAAAAAAATCAGAAAAATCCTAAATAAACGATTGACTGGGGGGCCCGTGGTTTATCGACTTCAGTGAAATCGCCTAAACATAAACGAAATTCTACTATGAAACTACACACACGAAATAACTAGTTGAAATAAAAATAATGTTAATAAACTAATTCACGCCAACTCACAGCTGTTTGATGCGACGACATTGTCGGCGGTGGTGCCAGATAGTCCATGTTCGAGTAGTAACCACCGTAGTTCTGGTGATGATGCGCCGCCGCGTGATGGTGGTGCGGATGGTGATGATGCGGTTGGTGGTGGTGGTGATGAGACGAATAACAGTTGCCACCGGTGCTGCCGTTGGTCGAGTAACCTCCGCTGGAGCCTACTGGAGACGACCTGGTGCTGTGATGGTGCAAGTCCACCAGTCCCGGCGGTGGTTCCGTGATGGCGGGGCTCCATATCGATCCTGGCGTATTACCTCCACCGCCTGTGTGATAATAAAAAATTCAAAACGTAACTATAGTGAACTTTTTAAACTTTTTACTATAGTGAAGTTACTATCGAGAAAATAAAACGATCGACGGAGTAAGAAAAACAATACATATATACACATACATATTATAAAGTGTATATTATTTTATAGTGAAGAAGGCAAGACCGAAGAAGAAACGGTTCCAGAGAGAAAAATAAATACAAATCGGACAAACTTGGAATGTCGGCAATAGTTTTCTAACCCGTTAAAACGTATAGGTAAAACCTGAATAAACGTGACGTTTAAATCCCTCGTCGTGCTTAAATATATATTTGTACTGAGGCCGCGTGCAAGGATATAGGCGGGCCCGGATAAATGACCCTACAATAAGTCCCCGGGGCGTCACTATACATTACAGTAGCACACGCAGGCCCCTTCTACGCCACCCACTTTTCGAATTGTAAACTCACCGCGCGCGTTAAAAATAAATTGATGGTACGCCTATACGATAATGTTGTTGTTCCTGCGACACGCGGGACTTATATCCCGTTCTGGGGAACGCGTGTAATAAGAAAAAAGGTCCCCACGCACAACACCTCGCCCTCGTTGCCTCGAGGATGTGGTCAAAGCCTATTGCAAAGGTCGCGTGGCTTCTAGGAGCTAAACAAGTGTGTGGGTGGGCCGTCGTGACGGGGTCGAGAGTCGTATTCATAATTCGAGTGCTACCGTTCGGCTTACCGGAACTCGGGAGGTACACGGCAGACGGCGGTTGTGGCGGCGTGCCGCTCAGTATCGGCTTGATGTACGACGATCCACCGCCGGGCGGCGACTGCCGACTGGACGACAGCGACGTGCCGGTGGACACGGGCGAGTTGCCGGCCGTCGAGCTCGTCACGCCGCCCCCGCCCACACCGCCGACACCGCCGTTTATCGTCGGCGACATTTTGTTGTTGTTGTTGACGGGCGCGTTGCCGCCGCCGCCGCCGCCGGACGATTTCCCCGAAGACTTCTGCCCGTTGTTGCCGGCCGAGTTGTTGTTCCTCGACGACGCCGTCTTGTCCGCTCCAGTGCCGTTGTGGTGCTGCTGCTGGTTCTGTTTCACCTGTTGCCGGCATTTAGCCCTCCGGTTCTTGAACCACACCTGAAACACATCATCACGCCCATGACAGTTACACATCTGTATACGAGATATCTGTATTACAATAATATTGTACGGAGGTTTAAACCGAAATTCGGGTATGATATGAGATGGCGCCTACCAGCTATAATATATTGATGTAATAATAATATGATACTCGAGGGGTGTATTCTGCTCTCTTTTTATTTAGATATCTTCGTGAAGTATTCAGCGCACGCGTTAAATCGAGAGTCAGTAGACGGGCAATTTTAATATACTTTCAAAACTGTAATAATTAGTTCGTACGAAGCTAATGAAACTATACTAAGTCAACGCCGTTTTGATGTTAAAACTATAATAACATATTTGAGGATACAATTCATCAGATTTTTGTTTCGGTCTCAGAGAAAGATACGCCGATGAACGCTCCCAGAATCTACAGCAGTACCCTAATACGTCTATCATACGCTATCTACACCACTGCGGGTTCTGGACAATTGTTTATTAAACAAGGTAAAATATATTTAATAATTTAATGAAAAACTTGATACTTAGGTATGTTTCACACAACTCATTTATGCGTGGTGAAATTTTGGACAGTAAGGCAACCACTGCTTATTGACATTAAGTTTTAACTCTCATTTTTTGATTTTTATTTCAACGCTAGAAAACCTATACTTATAAGCATACTTATACTTATACTTATGTTGTATTGAAAACGATAATAAGTAAGAACACTGAAACGGCTTATTTCGATACATTTGAGTTGGTAGGTATATCTATTCTTATTGAATGATGAATTAGTGTGTATAACGACTCACGATACGAGTGGTTGAGGAACACACTTGCTGTCATACTTTAGGTATAACGCAAAAACGACACCACAGGAAACGTCCCCGATGGAAATCGACCTTATAAGAACATGGGCAGTATTATATAGGTACGACGCTTTTTCCACGAAACGACTCAACTCCAACGGCACTGCGGCGGCAGAGGATTATCACACTGTAGGTATATATAATAATATATGCGCGTATCAGTTTCGTGGAGTTCGTCGCGAAGCCGTATACACGATGACCGATGCGTAGCGTTGTGTAAACATACAAAAAAACTTTGGCCGTTTTCCGCCGCCACTGCCTCCACCAAGTCCTATCCTAAGCATATCGATTTTATTTTCAACGTCGGCGTTAACCTAGTTTCTTTGTCTGTTGTGCGCTAACGAAAAAATTCACCCGCACGCACCGAGCTTACTATAATATAAGCCGTCATAATTTAGGGGAGAGGATGAAACAAAATGAAATCGGCTGTTTTTAATATTATATATGTATAGGTACACATAATTAGTGCGACAACCTCTAAAAGAATGTTGTGAATTATATTAGTTTTACTTTTTTTGTTTATATGACTGCATGTGCGACGAGCATCAATGCATCGTATCATGCATGTAATTTTGAAATATTCTTATTAAATATTAAAAATCGTCTATGGATCGTCCATTGTTGCAATAATAGCTTAGTAAATATTCCGCAAGGTAAATCGGCCATCCATATAGGCGAGTACTAATAAAAATCGAAACGAATGAAACTCAATAAAATATACAATAGTACTAGTAGATACAGTTGATTTAGTAGGTATGGATCAATTTATTTCCACTTTTTAAAACCACTGAAATTATATTTGGTAATTGGAATGATGAACTGCGATGGCACTGACAGTACCTATTGGCATGACGCGCGAAAATATGAACTTTGAGTTACCGCAGCTCGCAGTCAAAATAATTTATTATAATTATTCGTCGTAGATATTGCTTGTCGGAGAATCAATAAATTATTATTATTATAAGTATAGTGCGCAACGATAGTAAACGCTGATCTCGCTGAGTCTGGATTTCTCTTAAAGTTGCAGTAAGTTATATATTATACCGACGAGTGCTATACCTACTGAAAAAATCGTCGACGGAAAAGCCTACATAGATTCTACTCCGAGTTATTATATTATTGACGAGCAAGAACGATGACACTGCAAAAGTACGGCTTGGTAGGTAAATCGACATGAAAGTACTTTTTTGCGTGCGCACGCTCGGCCAATTCGCGAATGACGGCTTCACACGCGATCGGGCGTGCACCCAAGAGCCATCTTACCCATAATAATATTAACCGTCAGAGTGGCGTCGGCGAGAGATGCTTCGTTCGAAATCCATACACGTCACGGTGCGTATAATAATAATAATAATATGATATAAAAATATATCACGTGTAATTATTGTTGTACACTCAGCTCTGCATAATACAATATATTGAATTCATTGTCGTCTTTTGAACTATATTATAAAAATGCTGCAGTGATCGTATTCATTATGCTATACACGCATCATAATCGTCGTAAAGAAAAACGTCCGCGTACGCGCATATGCGCTATTATCATATACAATATTATATATTATATCATATTGTATGAGCTCGGGACGGCGACGAATATTTTACGAAGACAATTTATTCCGGGAGCTATCCCTTTTCGCGGCGGCGGCGGTTCGCTTTATATAATATGTATAACAGCCGCGGCGGGCGGAAAACGTGACCTCGCACGAGATGCATTGGTTTTACGACCGTGTACTAACCAATACGTGCGCGAACGGATGCGTTTTTATCACGACATTATAATAATAATAATAATACTACGAATATTCGGTCGTCGTTAATAATATAATATAATATAATGTAATATAGGTATTGTGTAAGGTACGCGGCGGAGGGTATGCACCGGAATATTATAGTATATAGTAGCCGGTGAACTGTATATGGTACCTACCCACGCCTATTATAATATTATTAAGCAGTCGGCGGGCCGCGCGTACGTATTGTTCCGTGTCACGAACGCGCCTCGCCGCCGCGGCCGGGCAGAGCGGGTACCGAATTCAATATTATAATATTATTATTATTTCGTCTGTAAACCGGACCGAAGCTCAGGTATGTGGTTGCCGGACGGTCGGTGGGGACAGCGAGAGAAAGAGAGACGGGCAGACGGAGAGAGAGGAGAGACCACGACCGGTTTGCGCAGAAATAACAAAAACCGCACTGCAAAGCTACATAATAATAATATATTATTGGTGGGTACACCTCCAAACCGAATATTGATCGCGGAAAATTGGCTGGCCGTCGAACCCGCGACTTTGTCTTCGCAATATTTTGTTCAAATTATTAATTGGGATGACGGCGATGACGCGAATCGTGCTGTGCATTATATTATAATCACAAATCGTTTTCCAGGGAATCCAAAACAGCTATAGTGGTCTGGTCCGATCAAATGCTGTAGGTACTGCAGCATCTCGACTTTTAAGTACGAACGGATTCGATCGTAAGACTAATCATTAATACATTTTCGAAGTAAACATAATCGACCGTCAGATCTGTGTATTCGGTTCAGCAAAAGTTATCGCAAAGATCACTAATCTTCTCAGCGCAGAATAACCTAACCTATAACGACTTCATCAGTGGCTAATATATTATTATATTGTTAAAATAATACTGTTGGCCAAAGAAAGCCTAATCGGTTGTCCTCGGTCAGCTTTGTCGTACTTTACGGTATATACATTATATTATATAAAAGCATGTCTGGAGCGGGGAAAAGCAAAAGTTTAGTGATGATGGAGGGGGGGATTGGCTACAATGGCGACGTATAACCGACGGGGCAGATAACACCGTCATTTTTCGCCGGAAGTGTGCGTGGCGGCGATTATTCACGAGCTCACTCAAAGTACACCCGTGGCGACTGTTGGAAGGGGTGGTTAGAATTGGGGTAGGAGGCGGGATTAACCAACAACGGACGTACTGTATATATACAAAGTGTCGGGAAGGACGACGAGAGTTATCCTCCCCAAGCGACGCACGCGCACCACCATAAAGTACATACCGCGGTGGAGGGTGGGGGCTCTTCTATATTCAGCCGCATCAGTCTGGGGTTATTCGGCCGCGCGCGCACCGCCCCAATCGCCCATTGCTACGGCCTTTATCGTTTTCAGGAGTAAAGGGGTCGAGAGGGTGGAATTGTGGTGGCGACAAAGTCCCGTATAACCGACAGACATTATTTTCACCGCTAACTATATACTGTTTAGAGGATTTTGGAATTTGTTTTATTCGTCAGCCTAATCTCGGATAACGCCAATCCTCAGTTAGTACCTACTGATTTTCTCCACGCCTATCCCATATCAAATGCGACAAAATTCATGTTCACATTCCCGAGGATTATTCTTCTCATATTTGTTTTAGATTAATGGATAGATTAGGTTATTTGGTAAGGCTCGAAATACTTGGGCAGACATCAAGTATGTCATACCACTCAAATATATATTATTTTAATGATATTTCTTGGAACATGAGCATTTTTACATAGATATACTGAACGATGAACTTCTATACAATAATATTATATAATGTAAACGATAAGACAAAAACAGTAAATATTATGTACATGGTCCCTCTTAATTCGACCAGTATTTACCATTTTTTTTTCGAGTTTTTGGCTTTTTAGAATACTGCTCCCTTACCATCCTTCAAGATTCTAAAACCCTCTTAGCAGATAACATAACCCAAACGAATAAATTACCTGTACTCTGGATTCGGGCAAGTTGATCTTCAGGGCAACCTCTTCGCGCATGAATATGTCTGGATATCGAGTCTTGGCGAACAATGTTTCCAGCACGTCCAACTGCGTCCGGGTGAATGTGGTTCGTTCACGTCTCTGTTTTCTCGGGTTGCCGACTGCATATAAAAACAAAAAGCACTCATTATTTCTGACTCCAACGATACATATATTATGTAATATATTATATGATAACACTCAAAACAAAAATCAAATTAATTAAGTTATACATGTAATACTGCAGTGACGCTTACTATGACGAACCCCCCCACCCCTTTCACAAAAGTATCTGAGTTTGTAATTTTATATTTATTTTAAAACAAAGTATGAAATCCAAAACGGAAAAAAAACAAAAAAATAATTAAGAATAATTCTTAAATATAATTATTATATTAGTTTGAAGTAGCTAGTAAGTACTTATAAAATAATATTACGTTTTACGATGAAACTTATTAATAATCTAGACGACCGGTGTCACATATAATTACAACTTACAAAGCATCAATTGCTATAGTGGATCCCGAGCCCATCCAAATATTAATATTATAAGATTAAAATTATTAATAAAAGCAATAAACAACGTTTCAAAATGAAAACGCTTTACATCTACTTCATGATAAATTAATAAATAATAACTATAAAGCATAATATGTATTTATAGTAATAACAAATAACAAAATTATGAGTGACATCTAAAACAAATTATGATTATTGATTAATTCTATTTTTCCTATATAATTGAGACCTATTCTGTAATAGAATTATTGCTAATAAATATCTAGAGAAATGAACTGTTGTAAAATCAACTAGGTGGTTGAAAAATAAAATAATAATAATAAAAATAAAATATTATTGTTAGCTTTTTGGTATATACCTATCTCTTTTTCTTATTTTTTACTTTTTTTTGATGATTTATTTTATTAGCATTTTAAAATAAAATAATATATTTACTTTACCAATCAGTTCTTGGTAACGTACGTATTGTGTTGTATTACAATATAATTATTCGATTTTGTAGAAATATGACGCAATTCCAAGCTAAACTGTAAAGAAGGAAACGTAGATAGGTATATAATAAATCGCCAAGCATAGAATACACAATATCCAAGTTCTAATATCCAAACAAGAACCCCCATACTGCGATGGTGCTAATTATGTGGTATTTACACTCACATAATCGAAAACAATTCAAAATACTCAAATCAACCAGTCATTGTGAGTATTTCAATTTCAATTATTATAATTTAGCTGCATATTAATAATCTTTCAACAAAACTTTAGTTTTAAGTTATACACAATCTACACAATCTAATATGTATGTACAATACGCGTACGTTGTGAATAATAATTATAAATTATTCAATATAATAAATAATAATAAGTAAAACAATAATATCTATAGCGCATAATGGTCGCTTGCTATTAAGAACAGGATACATTTTATCATAAAACAAACAAGATAATAATTTTAGTTGTTCTTAATTTATATTTTTCTTGTTTAAAACGTATAGTTCGGAATTATAATAATATGATAATAGCCATAAAAGTAATACGTTAATACTACAAGCCTTCTATAAAAATAATAAATTCAAACTATATGGGCCAATATCCTTATACGAATCTTTGAATTTATTTTTGAACCGTGTTGAGAAGAGTTTACGGTACGGGCGATCGGATATTATAAGCAATTGAAATGGACAAATTCGGTCAAAAATACTCCCCTCCCCAAGTAAAAAAAACAAAACAAAACGAGAGCGACACAAATAATAACTACACGTCATTATGACGACATCGTCGCCTTGCAGCTTCGCTATATTTTGCAAGACGGACCATATAATGACGACGGACTGAGGTTTTATACAAAGTTTTACGCATATACCTACCCATATATCTATACAGCCCGACTCGTGTATATAACGGCATTATACGCTGCAACAATTTATTAAATTACACGCGTATTGCGTTCCGGTGCTGCAGTGGTTGTCGGGGAGGATAGGGTTAATAAGGTTACGCGGCGGCGGCATTTGGGGTAGTATAACTTTAACGTACTCGCTTCCCCCCCACCGAAGCCGAAAACCGACGATCCCGGTCGAAGCGACGTGCGCATGGATATTATATCGCATTATCCTTTCGGTTTTATACGCGATTCGCCCCGGGCCGGCCGCCGAGTGATGTCGTCCGTCCATCCGGAATAAATCAATCGGTCTGCACTCGGCCCGACTTTTGCCGTTTCCGCCAGCCGCGCGTAATATAATAACGACGTAATTTATTATATTTGTCGTCGTCGTCGTCGAGTTCAAAGGGCAGCGGGGCGGGTAATGATCGGGTTTATTGGATTCGATGCGGTTAAAGAGTCAAAGAGCCCGCGGATAATGCGATTTACAAATAGTGCGTTAACCGCCGTTTATTTTCCCGTGAACGGTGATTGGGCGAAGGCGGTTTTCCTTCTCTGCGAGTAGATACGCAAAAAAAAAAGAAGAAAAATCGACCGAGTTTTTACTTTCGCGATACGGTCGGGAAACATTAATTCGTTTGCGCGCGCCTGCCGATTCGGGAGCCGGGTTCCACGAAATCGAACTGCGTTATCGAAAAACGAAAAGAAAAAGGCGCACGTAAAAATCGATATATTATCGTGATAAGACGTGAACTCTGTTTCTTCGTATGTAACCGTATACATCAAACGAACGACACCACATACATATTTTTTGCGAGACATGTTTTCAAAATGATCTTATCTCTTTAGATTGTCTCGCTTGATAAAAAATATGTATAAACAACAAACCCAACATTGCTACTGCGTGCCACATGTCTACTAGCATATTTTATCTGTACACGTGCAGTACGAGCAAAAATACGCCCAGATAATATAGGTCATCGGAGTTCGGTATACACACGGTTTGTGTTTACCAAAGGGTACATAATTACCCGAAGCAGCGCCGATAACGAAATCGGTTAAAACGAAAATAATAAATCACAATCGTAACACCATGTTGAAAATGTTGTCCACTACTAATTATCACAGCCATGTGTGCCCCACATGTCATAATATAGGAAATATGCAAACACCGAAGACCACCTCTGTGCGACGCTACCGATACAAATGTCTTTCTTGAAAAATTGTAAAACGTATATCGCCCGCATGAGCAATTAGTTTGTATTTATTTTCTTAAATTTCTAATATTATTATTGTTGACGCTAATGACGGTTTGACCATATTATAATAGTTGCTTCTTCTGCACACACGACCCAGATACATATTCGTCTCGAATTTTGTTCTTGAATGCCTTCCGCCAAGAAGAGCACACTTTAAGGCAATACTACGGTAGATCGACGATTTTAATGAGTTTATATTCCACGCATGTATTATTGATATAAACTATAAGGGCGTAACAAATATAATAATATATTATGTAAGCACGTAAGTACTTCGGACGGTAAGTTAAGTTTTTCCTATAGTTTCATAATCGTTATCCTATTTTAAATATATTATTCTGTATCTATCGACTATTCGAACTTTTAAGTACCTGGTATAAAATAATTATTGTTATTGTTCGTCGATGAGCATGAACGTTAACGACCACTCCACGGGGTTCTATAATTATGTATAATGAATGTTATTCACATAAACTATATTATATTATTATAGGTATGATGTATACCTCCTGAATATATTTTTATTTTTTTCGTAAAAACTGTCTTTATTTATTTTTTAAATATCCCTTCTTATTTCTAATATATAATATTATAACTTTTACTCTCACAACAAAAACCACCAGTCCTTTACTACGGGGATTCGTTACATGGTCGGTACCTCTCGTCCTTCTCTTCGTGGTCAATATTACACACTCCTATTTCCAGACCCTTCGAGATTATATAATTCGTAAGTAAACCGAAACATTTTTACATCGTATTGTTGTTAAATAATAAAAGATTAAATTCAAACGCATCGAATTTCACACGATAAAATATCGGTTGATATATATGACATGGTAAAAACAACATTATGTTCGATTGTCCCTCGAATTTTGGTAAAATCATGCAGCAATTGCAATTGGATTTTACGTCTTTTACAAGAGATAAATATGCAGTATACTACAGGACCATTTTGTTATTATAATATGAATTTATGATTTGATAATATAATATGATACACAACCTAGGTTTATGTGTTTATTGTGTTACATCGTATGCAGCAGGTATACGTAAAATATGTTTATTTCGGTTATAGAGTGCAGTGCGGCGGACTAAATTATAATATTATACATTGTATTATGTTTGCTCGAGCGCGTTATTATTGTTTCACATCGACTGCGACGACTGACGAGAAGATAGTACGTAAAAAGCCATACAATAGTCGTTGAAAATATTAGGTCACCGTCGTCGTAATCGGTACGAACGATGGGAATCAAATTACGATGACGTGGGTAAAACACGGCCGTTTTCCCTATAGTGCGTTAGTTACCTACATATATATATTTATATCATAGTAGCTATCATACTATAGTGGTGTTGTATTGATAGAATATACATATAATAAGTAATAACACATTCGAGGGGTGTCTACGATTTTTATTCAAAAAATTGGAAATAATTATATTTATATAAGACTTGCGCCTTATATGAGCATAAACACGAGCTTTCTATCTATGTAAAGTCGCTAATAGATCTAAAATACAAAACACAAATTTTAATACGATTTAAAGTCTGAGCTGAGCGTGCCATAACCTATATTTTAAATAAGCATGAAACGCGTTTTGAAATATTAAATATAGATAAATAGGTACAAAAAATATTATTTTCTTCTGGGTAAACCAGGGCTTGCAAACGTTATAATAACGTTATATTTGACAAAAAACGATTGAAATATTTGTAAACGTTATTATAACTGAAAGCAATAATCAAAAATAATTAAATTCCGCAAAACAAAACATAACGATAAAAAAAATATATTATAATATATCATTTAACAAAACATAACGAAAAACGTAATTTATAGAATATCATAAAAAGAAAAATAACGCAAAACGTAACTTACAGAATACCATTGACCGAAAAATAACGCAAAACGAAATATTTTAAAATCTGTTTATTTAATAGTCTATTGGTTTCGTGGAAACATTTATTTCATGCAAACAATCTAAGAATTGATTATATTATATTCCGTATCCGGGCCATTAACCATTTAGTTATTATTTTTAAATTTTATAGGTATTAACACTATTTTCAATAACGATAAACACAAAACTTGTATAACTTTTTAGTTCTAAATACCAATAAACGCAAAACTTGGATGACGTTTTAATTCTGTATAACGATTAGCGCAAAAGTTGAATAACGTTTTAACTTTAAATTCTAAATAATGATAAACCCAAAAATTGTGTAACGTTTTAGTAAAATTATAAATAAAATAAAACGGATTTTTTTTTCAAATGCAAGTCCTGGGCTAAACGCAAAATTTTGAAAAATTGTATAATTATATTGTTTAACGCGCATATTCATTATCCACTGATAAACACTACTATGCCATTATTTTGATATAATATTGATACCCAATTAAAGCAGTAACTATTATAACAATAGCAATATAATTTATTAGATAAGATTTTTTGCTATTATATCATTAGCATGCGTTAAAAATCACTTAAAAATCTAAGTTAGATATTATACGGCTCGAGCCAGTATTATATTATGGTATTTGTTTTTTTTTTAAACCTCACTTGTGGTTTACCTATATAATGTATATAATACATATAGTAATATAGCAATATATACAATGTTTAGTGCTGGTAATCATTTTTAACGGTCTCCATCGAATAACAAAATGATATATCGTATGTAATATTATTTTCGAACCGTATCGTGTACGGCGTCCATATGAAATATATTTGTTGGATCAGTATTGTTACACACGATACACCCCATGACTTATAAGTTATTGTGCTGTACGCTTGTTAGATAAATTGACATTTTTACTGACCAAAATTAAATTATTGAAAAAAAATCCAAGTTATTTTATTTTATCTCGTGAAATTTATTTTACGCTCATCTGATTTATTTATACCATTTTTTTATTTACCTATAAGTGTGTAAGTTTTTTAGCGTATTTTCAAACGTTGATACCATGTGCAGTCAATATAATATATTTTACTCATAGATACCTAATTGTTATTTAGTTATAGCTTAAAGTATATTAAAACTCGGGTTTTTATGTACCACCTATAGATTTATAAAACCAAATTATGTAAAAAAAATTTTAATATGGCATAAATTCTAGGTATAGGTATAATAATTACTCTAAATGGTTTATAAATTGAAATATTTACATCTTAAAAAGCAACTATATGTAAATTCTAAAGATTTTGAAAATAAACGATATACGTGAAATACACCATAGTATAGTAAGTACCTACTATATTATTTGTTATATTATACTTATATGCATATAATATTGTTATTAGTTACTCCACAATATTGTGCAAAGATTATAAGATTATTATTAGTTGATACTTGGTACTAAAATTGAATTTCAAATGATTTTCGAAAATATAAATTCCTAAAATATACCTGTGTTAAAATATATTGTGGAATATATTTTTAAGCTCGTCTTATGCAGAATCCTTAAAAATTAATTTTATAATAACTGACTAAGTTGATAGATTGCAAATATAAATCCAGCCAGTTTACTATAGTTATATTATTATTTCTTATTAGCGATTGCAATACATTATGTTACCTACTTGAATGGACAATGATTTACGTAATTCAATAATTGTATGTCATATATACTGTGTATAATGCATATTAATATTTAATAATATATATATAATGCATTATAAGTAGGCATTTTAAAAATAAAATACAACATCAGTCAAGATTCGTTTAAATATATGTTTGAAAAAATATGTACTTTTTGGTTATCTGAAACTGTACCTACTCAATCGGTCATCTTTACCGTGAACAAAATATACGCATAGTGCCTACAACTATATTATATTCAGTCATTCACAATATTCGGTGGGTTTGTATAGCTATGTACACTTTGTACTACATTTTATTGTAACACATAACATGCAGACGGTTTTGTATATTATATACATCATACTTACAATAATATCATTGTGAAGACAGATGACTCACTCGTAAATAAATATCTATATAGGTATTTGCCATACATTTGGTCAGGTTTTGTTCATTCACTAAGCCGAATATTGTACTACGATTTCATCAGAACCGTGAATATTAAGAGCGGTGTCGTTTGACACATCGGACAAAACGGTGCAAGATTCTAATAAATCAAGATTTTTGAAGCCGAGCAATTTATTATTTTATAACGGCTTCATTGATCGTGCGCCTATTTATAACATTTATAAGGGGACCGAAAGCGGCAATTTACATTAAGGGTTGTGTGTGTGTGTGTATAGTCAATCTTGTATTGTGCGTGTATTACGCTTACGCGGCGTGTTTGTTGTACGAAAAGCAAACGATTGTTTGTGAGAGTAAATCAGTGTGTGGCCCACACATAATATGTGCGAACAAACACATGTCACATGATAAGAGTAGTTTAGGTACCGCAGTAGAATATTACAATAATCTGTTTCCTACACACGAGCGACGAGTCAGACCCATAAACCCTTATAAAATTATGACTTCTCAGAATATTATTATTCGTTTTTAACTCCGTGAAGATATTTGAGTAGGTAGATGTATAAAAGTAGATCATTCTCTTTTTTAGGTTCTACGACGCAGTCGCGGTGGTACAGTTTTGTGTGTCGTTTTTTTTTTTTAATTTTTGGGATTTAATCGAAATAAATATTTATTTATTTTATTATGTTCACTTGTTGATTCCAAATATTATGCTTGAACATGTGTATTTTTTTACTCGAAACAATGAAAATCGATTTCTACAATAATCTAAAAGATAAGCAAAATTAAAATTCGATTACTTGAAGTAGTTGTAATTTTGTCAGGCCTATACAAGCTTTTATAGGTCTGAATAATAAAACAAATATATCACTTCAGAATAAAAAATCTATTGATATCTATAATTGTTTTTGTTATTTAGTGATCATGTAAGTATGTATTATATGCTTTTTTATTGAAATCATATATTCGTATGATACCTACGCTTGTACATAATATACAACTACCAGACTCGTTGAGTATTTTATAATTACGTTATTTAAACACTCATTATTATCTACTTTGTAAACTTTTGTAATACCTTTCAAGCGATTCGTATTTTACAATAGTAAACATATTTTTTCTATATACATTCGTTACGATAATGATAAAAAAAATATACCGTTTAATTTATAAATTTGTGTAGAACGAATAAAGGAATATTTACAGCATTCTACACAGTGGGTACCTATGCAATATAAGTTTTCTAAGTGTATAATAAGTATACTGCTGTAGTACTGTTATATGCATGTTTGTTATTTTTATATCCTTATATATTTGAAAGTGTTCTATATAAAGGTATTTTTTAACAGTTAAATGTCAACTACTACCTTGTTGCTGCAATACGAATACAATAAACATACATACATACATAATACGTACATACATACATGCATACATACATACATACATAAATACATACGTACTTACATACATATACACAGTACACACACATACATATATATTATACACACACACAAACTATAATAAAATATTATCATTATATTATATAGTCCCAATACCGCGACTGTGCTTCATTCCCCTTATATTGTATCATATAGGTAGTAGGTATAATGGTCGGGATTCGACATTTTGATCGCGGGGCGTAAGAAATTTGACAATTTGGCATACCAACACGACCTATATATATTGTAATGTACCTATATATATATACACTGCACGTAGGTACAAACACGATCTACCCGAGATGACATAATATACTGGGTGGATACACATATTATGGGGTGCAGTGATATAATAAGGGGCAATCGTTCCGAACCACACATTTTTTTTTCACATTGTATAATATTATAAAAGATTTCTTGTTGAATTAGATTTACAGAAAATAAAAATACACCATTATTATTGCGTATGGTGTCACAGTATGAAATATTATAAAATAGTGGTAGGTATACCTATTCAATAAGTCTATTCAGGTCGGAACTGTAACGCTGTTTGTCGCTATATTTGTACAGAAGCAAACTCTTCAATAAACGGTTAATGGTGTATACAGCAG
Source organism: Sitobion miscanthi (assembly GCA_008086715.1). Taxonomy (NCBI): domain Eukaryota; kingdom Metazoa; phylum Arthropoda; class Insecta; order Hemiptera; family Aphididae; genus Sitobion; species Sitobion miscanthi. The sequence continues at coordinate 15,096,712 of CM017804.1, forward strand.
ACTACACACACACATATATATATATATGATAGGGCAGGGCTGGGGAGACGCAAAGGTTTATTTCTTCATTCATTCTCAAAAATATTACTAGTTATTACTAATATTTTAAAAGTAACCTACTGTATACTCGACCCGTGATGATACATTTATGATAATCATTTAGGTATCAATTTTTAAGTTTTAAGCAATTTCTTTGGTCACCCATATCCATCATGAAGTACAATTAATTTGTCGAACGATAGTCATTACTCATTAGTGAAACGACCTATTATAAAACTTGATATGGTAATGACATTATCTGTGTTGGTATATGATATTGTATGGGTTTGTATACCATAATTAATTTTTTAGTAAATTATGAACATTTTTAATTTACGCTATATTATACACACAAAACTTGCTAAAAAAATTAACTATTATAAAAAACAGATACAAACAGAAAATTTTCTTATCATCAAGTTCCATAATGTCAATCCATTCTAATTTTTAAACTAACGAAAATACAAGTGATCTGCTGAGCGTAAATTTGCAATGTTTCGCAATTATTGTAAGAAGCAGACATAAATGCCCGTGTAGTGTCATCTTAACTGAAAGTCTGAAAAATCCTATTTCCAATACGTGCCAACTTATATGATAAGTGATAACCATAATTTGATATTCTATCGAGAACGATAAATAACGATTATTATTAAAATTATAAATATATAATATACATAATTATATAATTATTGACTTTTTCAAAGAAGCCTTATCGACGCAAAAATTGACAAAGGGCTATGGAAACATTTTATAATATTATTTTAATATTTATGAAATCATTAAAATATTAGTTATCTTTAAAATATTTCCTTATAGGAAATCACCAAAATTAGGGTTTTAAGAAATAATAGGTACACAGTATAATATAATAATTTTATATATTTGAGCATTTTTGAAAAAATGTTCTCAAGCAAATCGGTTCATTATACGTTGATGCGAATGTATATACCTATAGTCATTTAAATCATAATTTAATAAACCATTATAATACTGATTGCTTTTTTTCAATACTCGTAAATACAGTGTACCTATATCTACTGTGTATGCTACCACGAGTTGGACAACATTTCTATGATTAACCGATGAGAAATAATTGCATTAATTATTTGAAATTAATAAAGTTCAGTAAATATTTCAAAAAAATCATGCATGAAGGATTTAATATTATTATTAAATATTCAATTATTAAATAAAATAAAATAAATATACATTCGTTGAATTTGTCAATATTCAATAGGTAAGTATACAATGATTAAAATGATATATTTGTGTATATTTATGTATGTTTTTTGTTAAAATAAATTAAATTAAGCTACAAAAAAAAACTATTGAGTTAAAATAATCGTATTATTTTATTATTAAAAATTAAAATTGAATCATCGCGCAGTCCACTGCAGTAGCTGTGTAGCTTTATTTTTATTATTTGTAAAGTATAAATTTGTAATTACTATTATATTGTATTAAAGAGACCCATATAAAGGCAACGATACTGAATATTTATCGAAATGCATGAATTTAAAACTATTGATATTACTCTCGGAAAATTCAAACAATCGGTGAATCGTAGCCGACGGCCAACACTGCAGTGTCTACACAAACACACACACACACGGCGGAAACTCGCGACCACCTACCTAAATCAAGTGAACAGAATGCACCAATTCCGTTGAGAATAGAGAGAATAACGAAAAGACGCAACGAGCCCCGACTACCGCTGGGCGTAACAATATGGCATTTAAACCGTACGGGTACATTACTAACCACCGCGCGCGGGCATGAATAGTGCCACAACCCCATAAATAATTTTTGTAAAAACCGTTTCGCGTGAAAAATAGCCACTCGAGGTGTATACTTTGCAGTCTCGGTCGAGAAACAAAATGCGTTTACTCGCACGGTACAGGCACACAGAAGACAATAACGCCCCGTTTGCCGGGTCGGAGCGTTTTTATTTATTTTCGTTCATATATATTATCGGTGTTGTAAAGAAAAAAAGTCGCCCGAGTGGTCTTTTTTTTCGCGCGAAACGGTTACTGTGCGGACGACAACGCATGTGCCACGGTGGCAATAATATTATTATACGTTCGCACGATAATAAATGTCGTATGTCATATTATTTTGTCGATATTTTAACGTTATGCTTACGGTGATTGAACAGGGACAACGTGGTGGAATGATGGTGGTGGTAGTTCTGACCGGCCGCCGTTGGGTAACAGCCCATGCTGGTCTGCAACGAGTCCATCAGACCGATGCTGTTGACGGCGGCGTACGGCGAAGACGCCGCCGAGTTCTTGAGGTGGTACGCGGCGGCGGCGGCCTGCATGGACGAGCCTAGTGACGGCGGCGCGCCGCCCGAGCCACCCGCGGCGGCGAACGCTGCGGCCGCGGCAGTAGCAGGGAAACCGCCCAACTCCCCGCCGCTCTCCTGGCTGCATCTGTTCGGGTGGAAAGAAAAACAGAAAAAAAAATGCGAAAAGCAAACGATTAATAAAAACCAGTGTTTTTTACAACAAAAATAATATAGTTTATGACAAAAATATTACGATGATGGTGTACGAAGAAAAGAAAAAAAAAACCATAATATTACAATATAATAATAATAGTAATAATAATATACGTATATAGTATTGTAGCGGTGGCACTGCGAAGTAAAGGCATTGATGGTTCAAAAAGCCGAGACATAAAATATAAAACCCGGCTTGAGACGACATATATATATTATATTATATCGTATACGGTGTGAGAGGGCACATTAAAACGTTAACATAATATTATATAAACGCACGCTTAAGCATTATAATATATATTGTGTAAAACGTTTTGTACACACAAATACATAATAAACTCACTTTAGAACAAACCGATTTTTTCAAAACCGTTTCAGGAAGTACATATTAATATTGTGTAGTTTATAATTATCTATTTAAACACTAAGATTATGCATACTTTTATACATGGTATTTGGGTACCTAATAATAATATTGTAATTATATTATTTGTTGATACCTACATCGATAAACATGGAATTATATTTTAACATTTAGTTTAAGTTTGTAGCACTAAACTATAGAGAGACCGAAACGCCAAATTACGTCGGGCACTTCTTAAATCCATCATTCATTCATGACAAAGACCTCATTATTTTCTCGTCACTGCAGCTCCAAACTCGACAATAGATGGTTCTTGCTTTCTTATATACCTATATTTTACACGTCCCCGTTTCTAATTAGAGAGAGGAAGTGTTCTTCAATTTTCAATTTGACATTAAAATATTTTAGATTTGCACCACTGTAGTAGACTATCGGAGTTAAAATGATATTATACTCGTCTGATTTCCAACATTAGACGCTTGTAAATATAGCTGGTTGGTCATTTTCTTCAGAATAATTCGACATTTTAACTAACCAATACGAGTGTATCTTTTTCACGTTATTTCCCTACAAGTTTCTCCTGATTTTTTGTTGTAATCGAAGTTCTTCAGTTCGTTTTATATTTTTACCTCTTATTATCTACAGATCGATCTGTACATTAAATCCATCGATGACTTCACCATTCAATTTGTAATTGTTTTGGGTCATGTCAGCATAATTGGTATAATAACGAGACTGCCGACCAACTAAACAGGTAACGAAATTGTATTTTATTTTATTTTATTCTTCCCTATGCGTGAAAAAATGATGAGTGTATGTGTTTTAATTGAGTATCTAATATTAGTTATTATTTAAAGTAAATAATAGTTAATGACAAAACTGGTATGCAGTGTACAAAAAAAACAAGAACCATTGCCAATACTGAACATTTTACATCTATATATTATTATACAGCATAATATAGTTAGCCCGCTATAACAAAGCACTTGAATGCTAATTTACTCATAGCAGGTACTTAAATTACTATAAACTGCTAATAAAAATACAATAGGTATAAAAGTATATTCAGGGGATGCGGAGAAATTATTTAAATGCATGGGGTACGAGAGATTCTTCCAAATGCAGTAACTATCTATCTCAAACAATGGAACACACATCATCATAAGATTTTTCTCGATCCGGGATATAGACGGACCAATAAAGGAACTCCACAAGGTCTCGAGAGCAACAGAGACTTGCATTATTTAACTTGAACTTGAAATTAAGAAAATCTAGGTACCAACTTTCATTAAACGCGTTACTATTTTATGTTTATTTCACAGAATCATATTTGATTTTAATGTATTTAAATTTGAATGATCTATTAGTTGTATTTTACTGCTTAAACCATGCATAAAAAATATTATTATATTAATATAAATTAAAACATAAATAAAATAAGAATATCACACCGGAACAACTTGTTTGCAAATGCATCGGACGATCAGCTTTTTACGCATAATCCACATCGGGCTTAGTTCGAAGACACATCTTTATCCTCCGATATGGATTAGCGGCAGCTGATTTTACCATAATAACATTACGGTTTTATTTCACATTACCGTTATTACTACGTGTTCAAACGACGCACACGCATCTAAGACGGAAAATAATATAATAGTTGACGCCACTGATTCGGCGTTAGAACGTCACCAGCAGCCACGCGGGTATACAAAGAAGGTATAATATTATAATATGCTGTAAGAAGAAATTAAGAATTGACATTTACGTATACACTGCCTTTGTTACTAGTTATTTTTATGCAGTCGTTTGCAATTGTATTATCATTGGTATACCTATTAAATATTCGAGCTTTCGCGTACACAATGAATAAGATCGTAAAACACTCAGCGCAGATGATTTTATTAAGTAGGTAATAATAATAAAAATAATAAACGCATAAAAATAAAGTTTGCGAAATAGATAAATGATCATAATATAAAACAAATCTGGTATAGATTCGATTTTTATTATTATATACGTACCTATCTAATAGGAATAAACAATGCAACAGTACTATATTTTAATAGTTACATAATATTGGTATAGGTAATTGTATAATTTATTGTGATGGACAAATAAATATGATTTTAAAACCTAAGTTTTTTCGTCAGTGATCGTACACCAATTATATAAACTATTAGAACTAAAAATTGAATGCACTACAAAAATTCAGTATAAATGAACAATGAAAATGCACTGAAAAATTTAAATTAAAAACTCTAGAAATCTATCAAGTATTATTGAAAAAAATCTATTTTATTAATTATTTTAGTTAGTGTTAAAAAATAAAATATTTTTTCATTCATTGGGGCAAAAGTTTGCAAATAAAAAATTAAGTATTTAACTTAAATAGGTAAATAGGTAGTTTAACACTAAAAAATTATATAACCTGTGTAAAATATATCAAATAAAAATATAATTAATTAAGCAGTACAACGTAGATATACATATTATTATACAGAATGTGTAAAATAATCATAAGACAGTAAATTAAAAAAATATTCATAAAATGAGCTTAAAAAGTTTTAGTTGATGAAAATAATTATAAATACCTATAAAAACGGAAAAACGGCTTTAAAATAAAAAATGCAAGATAAAAGTTTTAAAATTGAATTCGTTGGTACCTAATTCAAACTCTATATTAAAAAAGCTATGTTTTCAAAATTCTCCATTTTTCTACAAAATCACAACCCTTTTATAATTATTATATTATGCGTTATTTGAATTGTTTTTTATGATTCTAGGCTTATGATATGTGCAATATCTAATACAGTTTATGAGTAGAAAACTCAGTCATCCTCGCACATTTTGATTGTCATTATTATTTAAGTGTTTGGAAAAATTAAATTATTTTAACCAAATATATACGAAACAAAAATGAATACTTCTGTATACAGTTTTAACTTTGACATAAAATATAATGACAATAGTCGAAAATATTCACTACGGGCGTGAAAAACGAATCAATAGAGAACGAACGGATAAACTATAGGTACCCCCACACGATTGCGCAGTAGTTATTGTAAAAGGACTTGGAAAAAACCGCTCGGATTAATTTTTATACCGATGTAGAATAAATACATTTGATCCGAGGAACGGATGTCTGCAAAGGCGACGATTAGGTGAATTCGGACGGTGTATGTTATTGGTTTTATACGGTATATATAATAGAAACGGGACTTTTGAACGATCGGGATTATAGGAGAGTTTGAAATCGCCGCGCCGCTGCCGCCAATGTGTCTGCGCGAACGAAAAGCGAGGGCGACCGTCCGACTGTATATTATTATAATGTGCACATGGACAATATTATAGTAGGTATATATATCTACCTACTATATATACCCAAACCCACCTAAAACCGTACGCGATACTTCTCGATGGGCGGCCCAAGTCATGGGTACGCGTACGATATACACATATCGGACGTATTTTATGATATTATATATGTATGCACAATGTCGTATAACATTATAGTGTACGAACAAACATATAGTTGCGTGCGTGTGCGGTGGTCATTGTTCGCGCCGAAAGCGTACGTGTCTTTTCCGGTATTCGGCCGACGGCGGGTAAGGGCTCCGTCTATATACTCTTGCACAGTCGTACTACTCCTCCGACAAAACGGGTGTTTTTACATGTGCCCAACTTACGTATATACCCATCGTATATCTGTACATAATATATATAGGTACAGTATAACATAGGTATTTGTCTGTATAATATTATTATGTGTACATAATATGACGCAGGAGCTCGTGGACCTACGGCGCTGCAGTCAGAGCGTCCTGACAACAGTCGGTCGGCGAGATCGTCTTTTTTCTTCTTGTTATTATTATTCTTCGTCTTCTTTTTCTCTTCCAGTGCCGAGGTCTCCGCCACTCCAACACCCACCCACCCATCCGTAGTAGGTACAACTGTCTAGTATATACTGCAGAGAAACTCTACCTTATAGTGTGTGTGTGTGTGTGTGTATTATTTTTTATTATGTATAGTTCACCCGCTGAATCGTGCACACACAATAGTTAGATATATATATATGTCGGTTTTTTACGACCACCGGAACTGTTGGTTAGGTTACCCGGTTTATGGTTACTATATTACCTGCACGTTATTATTACAATCGTCGCATAATATATAGATCAAGAATATAGGCTCGCCGACAAATAGACCGGCGCTATATATTAGGTATATAATATACGTGTCATGTGCTGGACGTGATTATCTATATCCGTCATCGTGTGTAGGCGCTATTATTGCCATTGTATGCTGTGATTTGCTTTTTTCCCTCTGATCCAGATCATGGCCTGATCACAATGACTGCAGTTAACCAAAAGTCATAGACCTATTGTTATTTTTTTTTTCGCCCGATCATTAATTGTATTCTTCTGATTTTTTTCGACGGTTCTTGGCGAATTGAAACCGAAAAAATTCGATTTTCAATAAAGTCAGTTTTTTCAAATACACATGTGATAATATTACGAGTGCATAGAAATTGATGTATGTATTAACGTTACGATAGGCAGAACTCGGATATCACGGGGGAAGGTCATTAGCTTATTGTGCTAATTTTTCTGTCTCATTACAACGTAGACAACAATAATTAATACCATAATAATTTCAACTTAAGAGATTATAGTCGTAGAACGTAATCGCGTCAATAAAACAATTAAAACGTTCAATATAGTTTAGGAAACATTACGCACAAGTACCTGACAAGGATTTTCTCGTTTTATTTCCACTCTAATTATCACCATTAAATAGCTTTTCTCTGACAACATTCAAACATTGCAATAATGTTTTGAAGTACCGATTTTCCAAGAAAACCCATAGACTCTATAACTATATCGTACAAAACGAATACGGTTTCTGATGTTCCGCCAAACGCAGGACCGATTTAAATCTGTTTGAAAATCGAAAATCTCAGAATTTCTTTCACTCGTTCCGAGTAAATTGTACTTGATGTTATGTACTTTTATGAGTCGTCGTCTTATAGTCTGCTGCAGTACACAAACATGTCATTACAACATTTATGTGGGTACGCGATATGATATGATTGTACTGTTGGGTCGGCCCGGGTCCTAGACCTAGTGGCGGGGCATATTCATTGTCACACTATATTGTATATTATATTGTTATATTATTGTTGGAAGAAGGACCGATCGTCCGAATCTCAGCCGACGGTTTTTTTTTGTACAGGGCACGTACGAGCACGACGAACGACAATAAACTTCAGTTTACGTTTATTATTATTATTATTATTATTGGTAAATGTATTATCATCATTATTATTATTTGAAAAACACTCAGGTCTGAACGAAATGCGTCTTTTACATACGATCAATAATAATAATAATAATAATAATATTGTATTTTATTATACGTTACCGACAATGGCAATATAATATAATAATACACATTACCACGGCGACAGTAAAATAACAAGAGCACATCGGTGGGTACCGGATTTCGAGAGAATAATCTTGAGACACAACGGGAGAAATTTAAAAATCGGATGTTTACAACAAAAATATCGTCATACCTATTTACGAAGGGATAAAAACCTTACCTACCACCACCCTTATGTATTATACGCACTGCTCTTATGGTCACCGCCGACCATAATTATTATTGTTGTTGTTATTTTCACGTGTACAAAATGTACAATATAGTCAATATATGAGGCAGGGTATTGGTTTGCACCATATATACGTAACCTGATATAATATAATACTGGATTCCGCGTTATCACGTCGTATATGTGCTAAACAAGACCGAACAATCGACGATACACATAATACATATACCAACGCTTATATTCAATGATGTTATGTTATACTTACGGGAAGCACCAAACCGACTTTGGCACGAGTGTCGCATACTTGCCACCGATACGTCGCAAATGGTACGCGAAAAATAGCGATGATTATTGCAACGCACGATAATACAGAAATAATATTATACGGTCGATAGGTATACACTTTGTAGTTTGTACCATCGCCATCGTAAAGCATGCATATTTATATTAAACACAACATACGGGTTTAGGGGTACGTATTGTTCGTGTGTATGTATACGATATTATAATATTGTATATGCGCAGACGGAAAAAATAATATTTAACACGACTACAAATCTTACCCAGATGACAGGCTATTTGGCCACATAAGATGTCGATGACACCTGTAACAGAACAAAAAAAAAAACTGTTAGTATACATATTACAGCGGAGAAGATGATTTCGCGCCATTTCAAACGTCCTATTTATTAAACGTCTACATAGCGATTTTAATGTATGCACAGAAAATGGTTGAATTTCATCATAAGTCATACTGTATCACGTGCGCACCGCGCGTTTGCGATACAAATCAAAAATAATGACATTTTAATATATTATTATTAAAAGACCTATTTCGTATTTATCGACTCGCTGCAATCGACCGACGAACACGTCGACACTTGCAGCACTCTGTATGACCGTGTGCAGCTCGCCGCAGCAGTATATAGGTACGTAGACACGTCGCTTTCGAGTATAAAAGTCGAGTACTCGTGATGTAGGCACGCGGGGATTATGTAGGTATTACACTATATATTACCTATTATTATACTATAGATTGACAACTAGAGGTACTACACACTACTACAACAATATACAACCGCTTTATGTACCTATTATAATATTATTCTATATGGTATATACGTATATAATATTGTACAGGCAATATACAATAAACACGTACGTCAATCGCTGTACGATGACGTCAATGAGAGCGGTCGCAGTCGAGTGCCGTGCGATAATATATAGTTCAATAATATAATATAGTTCGCTAATACACGCAGGCACCTACACGATATAATATAATAATTAATACATAACGATGTGTGTAATAGGTACGCCGAGCAGACCGCCGGCGAGTGGACACCACGACACCGGCAGCAGCCATTGCCGTTAAGCTACGACGATAGCAATATAACAATAATACGTCTATACATTATAATGTATATGCACTACACCCACGTTCTCGGCTACTTAATATAATATATAAAAGGTGTGCGTACATATGCCTAATATGTGTGCCCCGGCCGATTGTTTGCTCGGTCCGAAACGTTTAGCGGGTGTTGCCGCTGTCCGATGTGTCGAATGTACATCATCATCATCGTCGCGATATTGAGGTACGAGAGATGAAATAAACTCGTCGACGAGTGGGCGGGTAGGGAGAACGGCCTTACATGTACGTTGCAGGGAACGTTATTATCACGAAAAACACTACAAATTCACTGGGGCGACTCGGGCATTGTCCCGCGTGCGTACGAGTACCTGTCACCGAGCAGGACCTTCTCGGAACGCATATTTGGGAAGAAAAAAAATAGAGATTTTTATTTGATTTTAACGCGCTCGTTTCGTCTGTACATTATGGCGTACAAAGAGATTCCGGTGTCCGGCCATTGGCGTGTCACGCGTTTTCGACACCTGTGGCAACGGCGTCGCCGACATAAATGCTACAAACGCATCAACGTTATAATGCTTTTGGAGACGATTTGGCAAAGCATTTCGCGGTCTCGGGACGAAAAGAGTTCTTTTGTACCGTTTATATTTTCTAATATTGTGACACGTTTCCGGTGCGGACGTTTTCGGATTACGACGGTTTTTACAACGCGCTCGTATATAATGAAAATACGCCTAAAGTCTGGTCGACGATCGCAACACAAGTACAAAGGTAATATTCGTCTCAAAGTTGTATTTCGAAAGCTTTGAACGGTTTTTATTTTTCAATGTTTGCTTTAACATTGTGAACCCGTCATGCTTATAAAACTTGTGAAAGAACAAAAAAACGTTACGGAATAGATATATAGGTAGGTATACTGTAATGTAGATATTATAAATAATATGTTATACCTACATTTACATAGGTAGTATATATATATATTCGAGTGTTTTGTATAATAGGTACATGTGTGTGATATGTCAACAATCGGTATTAACAATGCTTGGTGTTTTTGATAGTGGTTCGAGTGTCGACGCGGTTTATCGCCGAAGTGCTCGAGTATTGTACCTATAACTTTCGAGAGGACAGCAAACACGGAAAATACGATTGTTATCAGACTCCGATAACGCGAAATTATTTCATACGAAGTGCATCACGACAATGACGCCGACCACTGCGGATATAAATCTTAAAAATATTATTGGCATTATATCACGCAGAAGACCGCTAAAAACTGAACTAGAATTACCTATACTGACTACTGACCGTACAGCGACGGTACTTTTGAAATCGATTTTTGACCGATGTCGTCGACGCGGTATAGATATAATAGGTTTTTATATAAGAGAGATATAGTAGGACGCGTATATTAAATATATAATTATAAAATAATAAAGGACATCCGCACAATCCATGTAGTCGGGTATATGTCATTTATATGACAGAGTTGTGTATATTTTCCATTAAAATACCTACTGCTCGGCCGCGCGGTTGGGGAGCTGAAAGGATTTCCTAACCAGGGATTCGGAACCTGCGTTTCTTGTATACATTTTACTCCATCAATAAACGATGCGCGATCAATGGACGGGAGGAATATAATATAATATACCACCGTGAAAGCGGTCCTATTTAAATATTCCAGAAGAGTTTCTCGGCATGTACCTATACAATATAAAAGAGGGGAAAAAACACGCAGAAAACCGAAGCTTTGTACTTTCGCTCGTAAATTCGCTATCGTCGTGCCTACCAGCTACAGCCGCAGCAAACAATATTGTATATATATATTGTATATAGATATAGAGCCACGAGTATTTGCACGATATCCACGGGCAGTCGAAAGTGATGAATAATAATAAGAAAAACACGGGAGACCGACTTCGCGGCGAACGGCGCGCGCTGATGCGAGGAACGCGATTATAATAATTTTTCCCGCATTAACACGTATACACTGCAAGTATAAAAGGTACCGCCCAGGGTATTTATTTATCCATTTTTTTTTGTTTTTAAACAGGTTTTCGTTGTTTAAAACGGAGTTTTTGTTTCAGAAAAAGTAGAAACACGAATTTTAACAACCCCGCGCGGACTTGATAATACACATCGCTTGTGCGCTCTTGTGCGGCCGCCATCACGATGCCGCCATAGCGTCGACTGACTGCGCGAACCGGCGGCGGGGGGAGTGTGGCAAGGGGACCGGCGCGAGAGGGGAAATTTTCCCTTGCATACGCTCGTGTATATAGGAGCTATTGTCGTTGTTATTGTTTCGTTTCGGTTTTTTCTTTTTTAAACCGGCCCCCTAGTTTTAGAAAAAAAAAAAATTAGCCTTCTAAGCAGCTGCTATTTACACGCCAACAATGGGTTCGCGCATTATATTATATTGTACATACATATAATATATGATGTGATGATCGGCAACGCGGGGGAAAACGCTCGTGAATAACTTCTCGTCGAACGCGCGCGCGTCATACATAATAATATAATATATTATTTTTATTATTATTATTATTATCACAGACCTCGGTGGCGGTAACGGTTTGGGTGCGCGCGTTGTATATATAGGTACCTTCATAGCAGTTAAATTTTAAGTTCACCGCCAATGCAGGCAGGGATAATAAATATATTATATATAAGCGAACCAATACCGACGACTGCTGTATATATATAATATATACTTACCATCATATACATACGGAACCCGCTACCCGCGGGGGTTCGTTTCGATTTTTTCCACGCCGTATAGTACCGATAGTACAATATATATATATAATGTCGTAAACTGCAGTAGAGCAACCTATTTATATATATATGGTCGAACCTGATATAGGTCGTAACCTATACTTAGGTATTCAACGCCATATACTTTATTATAGGTATATTATTATTATCATCATCATCATCATCATAATCATAATTATGTACACTGAAATCGGGAAAATATGATGCATTACGATAGGAAGTTACCAACATACGCACGTGTTTATAATAAAGCACGCGTCTTCATTTTTTTTTTCATTTTCAGCTGCCCCCGACAACCAATGCCCTCCTTATAATATACATATTGTGTAAAATAGATATAATCGCATAATATATTATGTTATAAGTTATAAGTATTGCTTCAAAATTGTGGGTTGATGGGTAACTAGAATATCTGTTGCAGGTAAGACATAGGTAGGAGTATAATAATATAATATCATTTATTATAATACTTGGGGAGGGTAATCATTTTTTACACACGAAACGCAGAATGGCACCTTATATATATTCATTTTTTTGCGTGAAGCTCTTGTGGGTATATACAATTTAATCTAACTATTTAAAGTTTACCATCCTATTATACAAATTATAAAACAACATATACCATTATACATTAGGCTTATATTATATTATTGTATTGTACAATTGTATAAAATAATGCAATAAAAAATTAAAAACGAGACGATTATAATATGCTTGTGTGCTAGGTATATATAGCTACTGTTCTAAAAACGATATTTCGATACTAAAATAGTACCTAGGTATATCGAATAACTCATCTGCACCAATGTACATATTATTATATATACTGAACAAGTAAAGTCATACGTTTCTATATAACGATACGGGCCCTGCCTATATATATATATTAATGTCAGCTGTGAGGGAAAAGTTATTATTATTATTGTCCTCGTTGTGTTGTTTATTGTGTGCACAAAAGCTGCGAAACGCCGAGTCCCCCCCTCCCCCCAACAGATTTTCATCGCACGACCAAGGCGCGTTCATTCGTATATGGCTCGTGAATAATACGTATCTGCTTCATGCATAAATTATCGCGATCCGGGCGCAAAGGCACATCATATACACTCGGCGTAACCCTTATTTTTTTTTTACCTGCACCGCGCAGAACGCGCAGCGGCATACAAAAGGGACGTACGCGTATGGGGCGGTTTGGAAAGGGTTGATTCTCGCTGGTAGAAGGGGGGGGGGCAGAATTAGAGACCAAAAAAAAAAAAAAAAAAACCGTCGCCGTTTATACATTATAATATAATAATAATAGCAATTTATAACGGTCGGGGGAAATGAAATTAATTTTTTTAAATAGAATTAAAAATTAATTAACACTTACAACATTACGCCGCTACGTTCACGGATACCGGCAACTGCATATATATATATATCACTTGTGTATACGGGATATATATTATGTTATATTATACGATTAGTTATGTCGGGAAGTTATCGACGACTGCACTGTTCGAACTTTGACGCGGCTGAGAAATATAATAATATCATGTGACAATATAATAATACTATATTTTATATAATATCATAGACGACGGACAACGGTTGATCGAGTAATGGATACTGGCTGCTATAATAATGGATGACGTGTCGAGCGCGTGCCCCTTCGACGACCATCACAAGACTCGAGGCGAATACTACGCGCGATAAGTGACAACATCGGTATATATATTATACTATTTAACACAGTCCCGTCGTCGTTTCGCAACACTATACAGTCTATCTCTCCCCCTCCCCCCCCATTCCCCTCTGAACACGACACACACTGCTATATTATTATGTTCTGCCTCACGTGGCGGCGGTGTCGTTATCGGTCGCCGTTTTTCGAGATAATTTCGGCCCGCAATCTCAACTACCTACGCTCTAATACCACGACATACAATGACAGTATATAACATTTATTAACATTATACCAACAATCGAGCTATTTGAACGCGGTACAAACACTTGTAACGTCGAGGGGAACAACACGCTGCACACGTCAAGACGTTCGATCCACCACAACCGTCGCCGAGATAAAATAATTAGCTGCGGGCGTATGATGCTCGTGTTGCCATCGAGTGCCGACGATGACAAGTCAAAAGCAATAGACTGAGGAATGAGGATGTACATTTTTCTACGGGGAAAAAGTGTAACTGTCTATATATAGTGTTTTTGCGGAGTCTCGACAGCTTAAACGAGATAATACAGCTTTGGAAAACGCGATTACTGCAGTAAAACCTCGAGTAAAACAGAAATATTATACCATGATATAATATAGATAGGTGTTATTTTGGCACCGTCACATAATTTTTACCTGATGAAACATAATAAAGTCTTAAATGTATAATATCAAGTTCATACATCATAAAAATATAAAATGTATACATAAGTGTTCTTCGGGAAATCAATGATTAAACAAAAAATTTAAGTAAGGTTTTATTTTATCTGCGGTGAAATATTGAAATCATGTATCGTACAAATATATGTAAGAAAACATTATCTAGACCATAACATGACATTAAATTGAATTTAGGTACCCATATAATATACATAATATTATATGAATAATTAATAAGCGAAGTATGTGGCGTAAAGTAAACGGAATGTCAACGATATGAACAGGATCGACGAATGGTGATATAAAATTACACTAAGTACCCTAGGGCCCAACCCTGAACAAAATAAGAAAATTCTAAAGTTCAAACATAAAATCTAAGGATAAATATAATATACAATTTAGTAAATTCTTTAATTAAGTTTAACTATAAAAGGTAACACTGTAACAAATGGGCTTTTCTGCCAAGTTGTTATTAAAACCAATAAAATATATACGAGGATATATACCTATTATATATTTAGGTAGGTAAGTTCTTATTAGAAATTAAAGTTGAATAGGATAGTATATAATATGTACTTATCTAATATAATCTATATTCTATATAAAAATATAATATCATCGAGTACAATATAATATTATACTCAATGATAATATTATTATTAAATAGATACAAAATCTCCTATAAAAAAGTTATATACAACTAATTAAAATTATTTATTCGCTAGTTGGACTTATTCTGATTATAATATGTAATCTTCGCCAGCTTTCAAAAAATTATATTTCTAAGAATCAATAATTGGCATTTTCCCGTAATTAAATTTTTTTTATACAACACATTTACCTAATTACCTATTACAAATTGTTTATGTTGTGAGCAGTCTGACTGAAGTACTTTTAAAAATGATCAAACATTAATCATCTAATATATAATAAGTACTCATCTTTATGTAGGCAAAAGTAAGTAATTGTCTTATTTTGTATTTTCGCAAATCTACGGTTCTAGGTATAGGTACGCCTCCAGAATATCAAGTAACAAAAACATACGCATGACAAATATATACCACGGGGAATAAAGACAGAAGCAGACTGGCTAGGGTGGCGGATGGGTGATCCCCGCCTGGGTTGGCCAAAAATTTGGGCTGCTTAAATAAATTTGGGCCGATAACTTATAAATATTTTATAATTTGCCTAAAATTGGGCCAAATTTTCAGTTTCCCCGGGATCAATTTTTATTCCTTGTCCGACCCTGAAAAAAAAGAGTATATGGGTAGGTAATACAGAAAAGTTTCGAGTTATATAATAATGGGTGTATTAATTTCAATATTCGTGACAATTTTCTTAATTTACTTTTTCGTTTTAAACGTTTGTGTCATCAATAAAACTGTTCATGACGCTCGTGCTACGTATAGAAAATATTAGAAACCACTGCCGTCACTATGGTGCACCGTTAATGAGACCTTATTATAATAGAACCTTATTATTTACTTACATAATAATTATTATTATAGACTTGCGGGGCGGAAACATTGTCGTCGTCGGATGCGGTCGTGGCATAATATTTAAAGCGGAATTCGCAACGGCGGCGGACAACAACGGACGACGATTGTTTATGATTATTATTATTATTATTGTTGTTGCTATATATACCGTCCGATAGGCGATAATTAATGTTATTTTTTAGATTTCATTAATTATTTATACCTATATGTATTTTTACAACGCATCCGGCCAGACAAGGTGGGGTTCTACCATACCTGCTGCAGGTTGCAATATAGACTAGTCATAACAGCAGAAGCAGGAATATTCTTATCATGGAATTACTTCCGCTAATGTCGTTCGGCTTCTGATGGCACGCGCTTCTGTAGATAAGCAGCTGAAATCGCTGCAGAGTATAAATACGACGGCCACACTGAAAGCAATTTACAATTTTCCGCGGACTGGTAACAAGTTTAACAATTTTTTCAAATTTATCGCAATTCACAATAAAAATGTGACTCCTATATATTAGGTACCACACACCACACATACGCACATATAAATACAGAAATACTGCAGTAGATATCTATATTTACAGATTGTTTACTAACAGAGATTAAAAAATATATACATAATGTGGGTACCGATTATTAATGTCCATCGTAAACAAACCCTTAAAGTAGATTACGATTTTTATTTTGTTGATCTCAAGCATCGAAAACTAGGCTATTAGCATTTTGTAGGAGGGTAATGTTGGTTGAGGAACACGTGTATGTGGGAAGAGGATTCGTCACTAAAAACCCGGGTGGTCACCCGTCTAGGAACTAGCGACGCCGGCCGATGCTTGAACACGTTAGTGACTGAAGCCAACCACTGAGCAACACCACTGAGAGGCCCCAAGAGGCTATTGTTATAATATCTTCAGTATAGGGCCCGAATTTCAATGCAAAGTGCATTATTTTTTGGGTTTTCTATGACAATCCATTCTAATTACTTAATTCGTTTCATGTAACAGATACTACACTAACTTTAATAAGTTTTAGTTAATTTTCATATACATACGACATACCAAATTTCAATGCTTTATTTATGAATATGATAATGTCTTTATATATCTACAGCGATTACTGGATGTAGTAACCTACCGGGGCTTACTCAAACAAATAACCACTAATTAGTAATTGGTCAGTAAGAGTTACATTACAATCGCGAATATTTTGAGTAGGTTTATTATAATAGGTTCTGTTTATTTATTGTGCATGCATTATTATTTAAGTTCGGTATTTTGTTTTTGTATAATACTATTATTTGTTAGTTTGGATAAATAAGTGTTAAAAACGCTTAAATTTAAACCATCGTCCATTGTCTTCCTCTCGCTTGCGTGCCTATCAATGGTTTTGATTCAAAACATATCGGTAATTCTAAGCATTATTGCGTTGAAGGCATTTTTATGGTTATTTTTTATGGTTTTAGAATCCGGGGTCCCCCTACAGCCCTAGATATCAGTTATCTAGGTAACGTAGAAACTTACGTAGGTATCTATTTTATTAAATGTCGATTTAAATATTTTTAGTTTCGTTCAAGTCCTATGCCTACCTAACTTTCAATGGCTATATAATATTCATGGAAAAATATGTTACTTTTTGCATTAATTTCGACGCTATTCCCACAGCATTTAGGAAATGTGAATATTTTAAAGTAATTAAATAATGAATATTTGACTAATAATATTTTATAAATATTTTCTTCTCATTATATCAAAATATTGTATACATGATTGCATAAAAATATTCTTAGAACATATATGATTAAAATATTTTCAAAAATATGAACTTCTTGGTTAAAGAATATAACTAATATATTTCCTAACTATTTACGCAAATTTTTAGAATATTTTGACAGCTATATTATTTTCCTGAAAATATTTTTTAGGAAAAAGTTTTATGCTGTATGAGTTGTAACTTGTAAACGAGCCGTCAAACTTGGCAGATATTGTATAGTGATTAAGTACAAGCTGCACTGGAATAAAATAACTGGAATGAAGTTTTGAAAACGCATCATTACAGACATTTTATAGTTGGAAGTTTTTGTATCTATATTATGACACATTTTTTGATTTAGGTATTATATCTTATTATATAGTAGATCTATTCTATATTATCGACTATCGTGTTATTTACTAATTAGGCAAGTAGTACTACAAAATCTTATCATATATAGAATATAAAAATTTCGTTACATTTAATGAATACTTGGAGAGTTATAGGTGTATTATTATTTTGAATAATGAAAGAAATACCATATCGTTGAACACAGAGATCAAATACCTAAAATGGAGCAGCGACAACAGCGGTCTTATAATATGTATATATTATACAATATATACGAGTATGTATATGTAAATTACATGTATCGGTGTAGGTACCTACTTCAGAATGCCAAAAGTTCAGTTTAACTGGTAGGTAGGTACCTACCAATAAAACGTTACGGACATATAAAAATAAGTCTCCGTTTGTTAAATCGATACTGAAAAACGTGCGAAACGAGTTTTTTAATCGATGCGTCGTTATGAGACCGCCGACCCCCCCCCTCTCCCCTTGTACACTACATATTATTATAACACAGTGTTCAATGTACCTACTAAGTTTGTGTACCAAGTCTTAGTTATTATAATGTGACCATATATACCTATAGGTTTCTAACGACCGGTGTATTACGATATTATAAGCCTGACGACTCACCCCGTACAGTTTGCAGTCGTCGGTCAGATGTTCAGTCGGAACGGCGGCGGCGGCGGTGGTCGCGACAACTAGTCCTAGGCGAATCGGTGGCGGCGGACTGCGGCGGCACGGAAGAGATTCGGCGGCGGCGACGTCGGCGGCCGACCACGGCGGCGTGACTACAGCGCCGTGCTGCAGTTGACATCGGCTGACGACGCGGCGGCGGACAAACGGGAGCTGTCTCGGCCCGTCTGTATGCTTGTTTCGTGTACAACAGCGGATTGTGTGCCGGTGTGGTCGAGAGGAACAGCGGCGCGCAGTACGCAGTCGAGTGGCGGCGAACGCGGAATTATTATACGATTGTTACTGTGTTTTTTGGAGTAAAAAATATTTTAATATAAATATTATAGTAACGAAAACGAATATCGAACGAATCACCGTCTCATATGACGCGCGACAACGACGGACGGCGACGACTACGACGACGACGTGACTCTTCGGACCGATCGCTGTAAACACTGCTCCCCGTAATGCGGTTTACTGCTGCTGCTGCTGCTGCTGTTCTGCGGCAGCGGTGGCGGCGGCGATTGCGCCCTATCGGTCGAATCCGGTACTACGCGACCAACGCCTCGACGGGCGGGGGGCGGAGCGCACGACGCTGGCCGGCCGGCGCGCGTCCGGTGAGGCGGCGGTGGCAGTTCCATGCACCGCGCGCGCGGATCCGATGGGGCTGCTGCGATATACGCGCGTGGTTCACCTGGTGCTGCCGCCGCCGTCCTTTGCCCCCTCACCACCGCGGCGAACCAACGGCCGGACCAATCGCGGAGCTCGGCCACGCCCACCACGCCGCACAACACCATCCGTGAATAATAGTAATAATAACAAATAATAATAGCGATGGTAAAAAAATGGAAAAAATCAAAAATTCTCGAAAGAAGCGTCCCAAAAGAGAAATTGATATATATTATATATATGATGATAATAATATTATAACAGTATCTATATGATACACGTACGTTACATATATAGGTATATAAAACGTATAATGCTGGTTCCTGATGTGTGCAGTTGCATTATATATTGCAGGCATGCATGTATATCATTATTATTGTATATCATATATACCGTAGTATAGGTATATAAGGTATAAGGTATATAGGTGTAATGCTGCGTATATTGGAATAAATATATATCTATTATATTAGGTATCTATGTAATACCTGCATCACTATGTGGCGTCTATATAATGTACCTACTATATAAATATACCAATATTATATACCTACGTTTAATTTTGTTATTTTAACCGCATATATTGTATATATAAGTACCTGCAGCATACATTATAATGTACATATTATAATAGCCTGTTCGATACATAATATTATATTTTATTGTTTTTCATACCGTCGATGTATATTATGGAAACGTGTTTTGTATTTTAAAGCTCGTTTCACACGGACTCGTTTCGTATACGCACGCGAATCAGTTTACATCGGCACGTTTAGGTATATAGTATTAAGTCCGTGTATTCGACGAGGGAATAAAAGTGCCATTGTCGTAGAGTGGCTTGTTTATGAACTTAACGATACAATGATGTAAATTGAAACGCTCGCGGACGCAATATCGCATGCGAATGATATAGGTACGCGTCCATGTGAAACGGCCTTATTCCACGTCCCGATCTCGTGTAAAATTTATATAGGTACAAATATACAAGATAGCTTGTATACACCTAGTTGTATACATAAATAGCGTGATGCATATGATAAACCAATATATATATACAATAAATTTTATTTTATTTACGATTATGACGATGATAATAAAGTTATACGATATGTATATTTTAAATAATTACCTATAAGTATATACAACGCAACTTGCAGCACTTATTTGTTTTTTTTTTCATAAAAATTAATTTTATACGATATTTTTTTAGCATATTGAGCCGACTATTACACACTAATTTACTATTCAGTTCTACGTCACTGCAATTGCAGCACTTTTCCAATTTTGGGCTGTATATATGTATAATATAGGTATTTACCTATACTCATCACACAACTATATAGTATGCATACTATATATAAACTATAGATAGGTATACGTATACCTATATGTTTTTTTTCATAAACATCCCTTTAGTTCCTATACATAGACATATTATATAATAGCGTACTTATATGTATAATATATTAATAGGTAAATATAATAAATAATAATTAATAATATTTATAGGTAGGTACTGCGGTGAGTCGACACAATAATATATGGGTTTCTTATAATTTGTTTTATCATTATACTTAAACGTTTATGTGCATTCGATAATCCATGGTTTATCATTATATATACAACATTTTATAGTCTGATGAAAATATTATGTTTAAATATATGGTACTGCCAAAGTCACACGACCGATAGACCTGGTTCGGTAAATAAATATTCAAAAGAAACTCAAACATAAATCGGGAAATAATTGACCAGCTGTATAGGTATATATTTCTGCAGGATGTCTACAATGTGATTGATATGATACGGTTGCAACTGAATTAAGGAATATCTAATAATATATGATATACATAGCCACCATTTCATTCATTTCAATCCACCACGCATAAAATCGTCTGTTCTAATGTAGATACCTATAATAGTTTAAAACGTTCTATTACAGGTACAATATATTGACTGTATAAAAAAAGAAAAAAAAACACTCATTTTAGTCGGTAGAAATATTACTATATGATATATCTATTATATGTATATTATTATTGAAGGTAGGTATATGTATAATATATACCTAAATAACTACCTACTTTTATACCATACATTATTTCCACGCAGAAAGCCGCAGCTGCATCGAAACGATTAATATCATAATCGTCAAGATAAAAGGAAAAAAACAAAAACAACAACCGTCGTATAATAGGGTCTACAGTCGTCAAATCGTGGTTATTATTATTTCTCATTTTTTTATTATTATCATTATTATTATTATTATTGTTTTCGTATACCGGCTGCTGCAGGCGCGACGATGCTTAACCAAACAATAACGTCGAATATAAAGCAATATATGTATATAATATGTGTATATAGGTTTGCTCACGGTATAGTAATAAATAATAATAGTACATATACGCATATATAATACATAAATAGTTGAGTACCTATGTATATAACAGCGTATCGCAGCAGCTATAACATTATATAATATATTAAATGATAAAATAATAATGTTCGTATAAGGTATATCACGGTGAAAAAATACCTACCGTTTACCTATCCCCCGTTAACATATAATATAATATGCATATATATTTTCAAATGAAAATTTAAAAACCGTGGAATTAAAGACATCATGATATAATATTTATATATACGAGAAGAAAATTTTGCCAACAATATATATATGAGCTACAGCTTCGGGCTCTGTATACCTACAAGGGAAAAGATCCTCGTTTTCGAGTGGTGATACCGAGATTCAATACACGTGTATACCTATATATATATTATATACATAACGACGAGGACGAGAGATCAAACGCGTTAATCCCTCAAGTATATATACATATTATATATGTATAGCGAGAGAAGGACCTCGGGCGGTAGTACCTATATATATATATATATATATATACACATGGCTAGTGGCAGTACAACCCCCGCGGAAAACCCTTTTCGTTGCCTTATATACTTTTAATACCTATATATACGCGCACTTGTAAAACGCGGACAATAAGAACAAATTGCGCGCATTTTTTTTTTATATGCGAGAAAACTCGCGTAATTATACGCTATTACCTATATTGCGTATACTATATGTATTATAATATATACAGGGCGGTCCTGCACCGTGTTCACCCGTATACTCATTTGACTAACGCTACACTTGGCAGGAAAACGGGAAAACGCGGTGGGCCATAACGCCATATTATATAATATATTATTACCTATACATTTGGAAGATTTGACGATTTGACGGTTATTTATGTCATAATATTTTCCAGACAATATATTATTGTAGCTTAAAGGTACCACGTTAGAGCGTACAACTATTTCACGCATGACAATATATTCGACCGCATCGTAGTACCTATATTGGCTATTATAATTGTTATACGCACTCTATCGCTGCACCAGTGACGCATACCCAACAGCATTTTTTGATCTTTCTAGCTCCTCTTACGACAATACACAGGTGAGTATATTATTATTTCTATTGTCGTCGTATTAATGTACGCACATGACAATACCGTGGATTGCTTGCTGCAGGTAATCGTGTACCTGTATCACAAATCGGTTTCGCATCGGCGTGGCAACCGCACGCGCTGGCTCGCACAGTCATCGCCGGACGATTTGTCACCCGGCGCGTAGGTGCGTTTAATACCGCGGGATACCCGTCGCAGTCGCGGTCCCCCGAGATACCATTTTTATTATCATGTACGACTCGCGACTTGATGGATTGCCGTCCGGGGACGTATCGTTTTTTCACGTCGTTAATATCGTACGCCCGTCCGTACAATACGATATATATTAATATATTGTAATGCGCAGCCGAGCGACCCGCTCATCGGCACGTACGGATCGCAGTCGTTGCCGCGGCGCGAGATCGTCATCGTATATCTTAGATCGCCGTCGTCGTCGTACCTTATACCTTATAGGGTGCGAACCAAAACGCACCCACCTCACAATCGTATATACCCGCGGGTGTACGCGAGCCGTTGCGGAGCACCCGCGCGCGACCCCACCGATTTACGCGCTTTTGTTTCTTCGAACGTCTTTTGGTGTCTTAGAATATTATTATTATAGTAATAGTAATAATATCGTGTAGGTGCCCCGCCGACGTACATAATACGCATCTATCGATCGATAATCGCGTCAAAAATTATGATATACAGCTACTCTGAACGGCTATACGAGTGTTACGTTCCCGTGTGCGGGGTGCACCGTGCAGGTTTCGGGTGTGCATATTATTATTATGTATATAGGTATATTACACACGTAATAATAATATATCAACTATATACGAGGTAGCGGCAGGAGATACGCGACGGCGGTGGAGGCAGACACTAATCGCTCGGGCCCGGGATCGATTAGGTACAGATAACGCGCGCGTGATTTATTATCCGCGTGTGCACGCCGCCGCTGCGATGTTGTTTAGGTATACCTACTGTATATATTATTATTATTATTATTACTATTATATTATTGTGTAGTCGGGTGTCCGGAACGAAATCATTCAAACTCGCGCACAACGAATATGTTACAATGTGAATAAATATTATATATTATTATTATTATTATTATTACTATACATGTACGTGTTTATATTATAATAAAATATATACGGCGAAGGGGAGTCGCCGATGTGTATACAGATAGACGTGCGTATATAATAATATATATCTCGGTGCGGAAAACAATGACATTTCAATTTGTACGCGTGGTATACGCGCGGGTGAACGACGGGTGAATCCGATTCATAAATTAGGATTAAAACCGGTGGCTGCGGCAGCGGGTCAGCGGGGACCGACCGTCGACCGACCCCCCCTCCCCCCACCCATTCAGTGACCCGCTAGCTGCAGCTCAAGCCCGTCCGCGTTCCCCCTATGGCCCGCGTATCGTTGTTTTTATATATTACTATCGCCGGACGGTTAGGCTATATATATCTATTGTAATAATATATACAAATTATAATACGTGCATGATAATAATATTATAGATGTATATTTTTTATTTTACCGATCAGGTACAGCCAGGAGTTTCGGTCAGGATTACACGGTTCACACACGCACACACACACACACACACACACTGTCGTGTGGGCGTGTGACGTAGATATACCTCACTGTACGCATATATGTTTATAATAATAATACATATATAGGTACCTACGCGTATGTACGGGGAAGACTGCACGCCGCCACTGCAGCGGGTGTGTGTATATATATATAGGACGGAGAGGACCCGCCACCGTCTTCGGTTAAATCCTTTTATCCGAAACGTTTATCGATTTTTTACACCCGAAAAAAAACCGTCGAGAAGTATAGCGAGGAAGAGCGACAACTTTGATCGTCGCATACATATTTTATACATACCTATACGTCTTGTCTGTTGTATTATGCATTACAACATGTGCCTACGTGCCCGCGACTGCATCGTAGCTTATAGGCATATATAATGTTGTACTTGTACATTTATAACGTACACGACGAACCACGAAACGTTTTTAACGCTTCAGATTTCACTTCCGTGCGAGCTGCTATATTATTGTGTTATATAATATGCGTCTAAACTCTACAGGACACCATTTTTAGGAAGAGGTTAGCATCCGGACAATTGTTTTTTTTTTCGCTTTTTTGGGCCTTAGTGGGTCTGAACGAAATTAAACTTTTACGTCAACATTCTCACCAATTATATAAGTACTCATTCAGACAGTATTGCACTTATGCTATACGCGATGATAACATCAATAATTTTACCATTTATACCATAGGCATCATCCATTACTAAAATACTTTCAAAATGATTACATTTTAAAGATTATATTAAAGAACCACGAAAACATACATTAAAAAACGTAACGTGATATCAGACACTTTAAAGAGACTGAGAAGGTGAAAAATTGGTCCGCATTATAGAAATGTTGAAGTCAGAACATATTGAAAATAATAATAGCCAATAGGAATGTATTGTACATGTATCATCATTATTCCTACATATTGTATATTATGATGTGCAACATTATAATTTAAAAATAATCAGTCTATTCATGAATCTAATTTATTAATTGCAGTTGTATAATATAGTAATGTGCAGAATGTGTAATATTATTATAGTCCTGTCGTCCGGCACTCGCAGAAGTTACGTTGCCTACGGTTAGTTACTCGCCGGGCAAAAACTGCGGCGGAAAATATAAATCAATTTTAAATGTACAATGAAATCGAATAACTATTGAAATAGCTATATAATATAGTAATCATGTATACCTATTATGAAAAATTAAATTATTATAACTAAATTGTGTTACACCAAGACTATGGTTGGTGATATTTAAGATAAGGGGTGTCTACAAATATATTATCTTATAAATGTTATAGTTTCATATTTGATATTCATAAACTCAGGACAGGGCTGTATGCGTGACGTTATCTGTCACATTTCGCACACCGTTTTCCACTGCATCGTCCATATAATATGAGGTATATCCGTCGTAGCGCGTTTCACTCAAATATAAAAGTATGAATATACTGTATTCTACGAAAAACTCCATTCGGAATTCGTTTAGGACGTCAGGTTAGGTTAGGTTGGATTCTTTGGGGTGGTAGCAGGATTGCTGCAAGGAAAATTTCTCCACGGGCGATCATGGAGTGCACTTGCCAAAAAAAAATCTACAACTCCCTGTATCACCCCGAGTAAGATTATTAGGCATAGTGAAGACACGCAGTAGGTATATAGTATTCATGGTATATTCGTACTGAATAGTATAGGTTTTATACGCATACTGTTTCTCTGTTGGGTCAAAAGTATTTGGCTGACAGTTTTCGACACCGCGAGCTTATACCTATCGGGATATCGCGAAAGTATATGGAAAAGTACGGTCGGTTTTGGCCGTCCGTCAAAGAAATCTAATCCCACTTGAGAGTACACACACATATGAATAGTATAATAATTAAAGTTTTTTTTTTCTTATCGATTATTACAGCCGCAGCGTCGAAGCCGTACAATCACACAGTGTAACTTCCACAGCGCGGTCACCTCGCACGCGGCAGTATACCTATAATACAATATAATAATACAGTTCATATGTATAAAATGTGGTCGTGGGGCTTCTTCAGTTGTATATGTGTACACCGTAGAATATTATATCCGTAAATAATATACACTGAATTGTAGGAGAAACGATAGCGAATAGTGCTACTAAGTATATAACACGTATAAATACAACATTCCTCTTAGCTATTGTATATGCCCCCTTGCCACCCGTGGTGATTTTTGTAAAACTTAGGGTACCTGCAAATCTTTAACGAAACGCCGGCAACGCAAAATACCTCTGCGCGCGTATGAAAAAAAAATAATATGTGCACAGCATTGTCATCACTTGAACTATATACACAAATTCATAGTTCAAAAACCAAACTGACGATTCGCAAAGATATTCGAACCTAAGTAATAACAAACATATTACATACATTATTTATTTTGTGGCACCAGCGCGGCATTGTCAAAGGATTAGCTCTTTAATTTGAACTTTTGTTACATAATTTGCTTAATTACACTATAAAAAAATATAAATGTATACTTCAGTATTCTGTATGCCTGATATTATGCTTTTATATAGTTATAGCTATATATAGGCTGTATAATATTAATATAATCACATATACCTAGTTCATCAACTATTTGTGAACTAGACAACCGACAAATTGTGGTATATGGGTACCTTGAAAGTATATTTTGAGTAGAAAAATAACTATGGAAATATTATGGCCACAGAGACCTGCAGCAGATAATCTACTTAACCAAAACCGTATTGTATACAAAATATGGTATACCTATTTACACAACATAATATATATTAGGTACGCCAAATTGCATTTGATAACTTTACTTAGATACGCGTACCACGTACCTATATATATATTTAAATTAATTAATAATTTACTATAGATAATATTGTTTGACTCTTGATATAAAATCATGGTCCACGCATATACCATGGGCTCATGCGTTGGTATGGATATTGAGTACTTTGAAACATAGTGTAGGTACACACGTCCTGGCCTCAACGTTTAGTACGGTGAAGCGTGAAACTTGGTGGCCTAGGTCTGTTGGAGGTCCCCTAAAGAGTACGCCACACCCTATATAATATGATGTCTCCGTGTTATAAACAAAGCAAAATGTTATGTTCACAATGATCCATTTTACTCTGATGTTTTTAAAAGTAGGTATATAGAGTGAATTGGCCTTTTGTACAATTTAGAGGTATGAGATTATCATCTAGGATATCTTGGAGGCTTTTATTTACATTTTAACTATGGTAACCGAGTTATGCAACTAAAAATTAACAACAAATTTACAGTTTGAAAAATTGTGCATTTGGATCTTAAATACTAAGTAATACTTGCCTTTGTTCCATGGTGGTGCCGTTAAACATGACGATTGATGCCGTATTTATAACTGTATAATACTATAGTCATATGCGTATTATAATATTATTGATGTAAGGCGATGGAGCGGAGTCTCCGTCCTGAAGCACAACAGCCATTGAAAATAATACGGTGAATTTTCGATCTCTGAAAAAAAAAACTCCTTAATAATTTTATCTAAGATTTCAAACGGAGTGATCAATTAAAAATATAAACAAAAATTAAATAATTAATTAATTAATTAATCAATATTGATTTTATAATGAGCATGTTTTGGAAATTCAATTTGTATTTTGATATTTATGATATGTACTTCAAACTTTTGGCCATTTCATGTATTAGTTTCTATTAACGTTAACATTTTAAAAACATTTAGAGTAATTTTAAAATAATTATTTCACAGACTTATTCATATACCTATATTCGATGATTTGGTCGACGATTCAAGTTATTTACCTACCGGCCATGTTATTATTAATAAAAAGTTTTTTTTTTTAGTTTATATGTTTTAAAATACTTAATTAATATCAAATATCATTAGACAATGAGGCCGACACGGTGTATTCTTGCTCACAATCGTTTTTCCAATTTAACTCATCCATTAGTCATTCCCAGATTCCCTATAGGGAATACTCATTATACTCATTATACTGATTACAGTAACTTACTCAATGACAAGGTGTATTCGAGGTAAATCTACTATATATAGCAAAGCTACTTCCCCGATTTTTCATCATTATATAGCATGTTTAATGTATATAAATTGTAATCGTATAAAGTGGGTATAATATCGCCAATACCAGCGAGACACCCCTTCGAGTTTATCATTACAACACTCGAGCCTATAATATCCTATTATACAGTAGTCAGTATTATATACGTATAGGTACATAATATACAAATAAAATGTCATTATATATGATAGTATTATTATCATTATTTCTTTGTAGTTTGTATTTAAGTGATGGTAATATATTGTTTGTGAAACATTGCAGCTATCACTGTATGACGTGTAGGTACCTTTATATAATAAATAAGAATATATATATATATGTGATATAACAATCCATACTATATATAATATTAATATACTGCACTGCACTTATATATTATATTGATTTAACATAGGCGTATACGTATTTCGTACTAGTGTACGACACACATAGTAGGCATATATATATATAAAAATTGCATCGTTATACATATATAGATTTTATATATTATTATGTGTGACGTACCACGTAGATACCTATATATATATATTACAGACGACTGTAACATAATATGCCCATATCATAGTTGTGTAAATCTTTTCGTACACAAAATATATGAAATTATTTTACAACGTGTTATTAACGCTGCAGGGTACTATCAGTGAGGTGGGTGTGGGTGAGATGGGGTGAAATTAATTTGTCACCAAAAGTTGAAAAGCATGATAATATACCTATTGTGTATAAGTATAGGTTTTACATATGAATACAAATTTCATCTGTAACACCTGTGGCGTATTATACGGGACTGATGACAGTCTAACATCATATTAAAAACTGAACGCCACAATCCCCGCAAATTGTTCTCCGCCTGTCAGTCCATACCCAACGCAGATTTACAATCAATCCATTCAAACACTTCAAACTTTCAAACTTTTATCATAACAGTTTAAACTTTTTAACTCATTTACATAGGTATCTTGATACAACATTCGTTAGAACAAATTGAATATAATTTCTATGTCTAATTATCGTGTAGGTACTTATATACATACTACATTATAACAGTTATATTATAGCTGAATATACAATAACATATTATTGTTCGTCATGACGAGCCAGAATTCAGATTGAGTGATATAAATTGAAATAATGATATATACATAATTAAGGATTTTAAAATAATATCGCTTGACAGTTGATGTTATACTCGTTGCAATGGTATATCTACTATAATGTGTTATTATTATCAAGGCTGTACATTTTTCACTACAAAACATGAAATATGCCCAACTACACTAAAAATTAAAAATTAAAAAAATAAGCAAAATTTACTTAATACAATTATTTTTTAATTCTGAATAAAAAATAAATATGTGTTTGATAAACTTATTATTGAAAGAATTTATGTACAATAATCTTTTTATTGAAATATCATAATATATGTACGTATAAAGCTATTTATGTATCAAATTTGAATGTACATTTGCAAACATAATAATATGCAACACACCTAGGTACCTAAAATTATATATTTAGAACGGTTATACTTACTTCTAGAATCAAATTTACATCGCATATTATCACTAATTTCAGAATGAAATATTTTATCGATATACAAAATCATTAGACTCACACAGCCCTGGTTATTACTTATAACTTTAAAGGTTATAGCTTATTAGTGTTACGCCGAAATAGTTATATTCTTTAATATACACTACAGTAGCGAATAAGCTGATTACAATATATAGATGTATGCAACCGACTACAATACGGTACATATAATAATGTTTCTATAAAATATGAGTTGATATAAATATTTTTTCAAATACTTGAACTGCAAGAATAATTATTTTTATCAGAGTTTAAACGCGTATGGCTATATGATAATATAATTGTTATAATACATTAGTAAGAGAAGATTGCCTATAATCACCCACAATCTGGGGAATTGTTTACCATAATAACATAATGCCTGCTGCTGAGGGTAAAAGCACCGCGGTTCAGTAAAACGTTTCATCTGGATCCTCAAAACAATACAATTTAATATATTTTTAACGAATTCAAACTAAACATGAAGTCGGTCCATCGGTAGTCAAAACATCATTTTTCAATAGATGTATTGACGTTTAGTTTGGTGATACGATTTGCGGGAAGCAATTCGGGTTTTTTGAAACCAAATTGCAAATAGTATACCTACGCTTGAATCAGCAATTAGAGGTGATTCGACGGTAAAAAAAAGATCAGTTCTGCATAGATTTGGGCGGCAATCGGTACGCGCTGGTTTTTGTCGGAAAACAATAAAACCACCGCAGACCGTATATTAACGATATAATACAAAACGTATTATTTTAATCTGTACAATTAATTTTCCGGCGACGACGCAGACATAGCACCATCAATGGCTTGTATGATGGACGTACACGCGCGCATGTAATATTATTATAATGGACCATATGTCGCCGAAACAGTTGTAAGCTCCGAGTGTGTATATAATATGTATATACGTCCGAAATTCATTAAGTAATATATTATTATGTGCACACGATTTCTATTAGTATAGTTTTTCGCTGCAGCGGTCGAGTCCGCGATATGACCCTCGCCGCTGCACCGGCCGCCGACGGTAATTCGATACTCCTCGTCGCGGCATAACCAATTGGGAATACGCCGCACCCGCACATAATGATGATGATGATGATGACGATATATAATATTATTATATACCCTTCGATTCGAGTCGTATATTGTTATTATTTATATACTTTATAGCGTGTGTGTGCGATGCGTTTATGTGCAGTCTGTATATATGATGTGTCTATGTATATATTATTATTTATATACTTTATATAGTGTGTGTGCGATGCGTTTATGTGCAGTCTGTATATATGACGTGTCTATCGTCTATGTATATATTATTATTTATATACTTTATACAGTGTGTGTGCGATGCATTTATGTGCAGTCTGGATACGATGTCTACGTATATACTTCGTGTATATAATATTATGTATAGCGAGCACGACGATAATAATACGGTAAAATTATATATATATATTATAAAATTGTGCGCGACTCGACCGACGTTGTGCTAATTGCGGACGGGCGAACGGGGCGAAATATAATCCCGCGCATTAGGCGAGGGGAAAAAAACACGGCTAAGCTATATATATATATATGTATATACACATTATTATTATACATAATATTATATTATTATAATATCGTTATCGCGTCGTCTTCGTCGTCGTCGCTAATTGATTTGCCGTGAACCGAAACAAAACTATTTAATAACGCGGCAGATATCGTCGTACGATAATAATAATAATAATATGACGCGCGCGTACGATTATAGTACTTTTTTCGTTATTAAGGAGAACGATCCGCGGCCGCTGCGGCCGTCGGACGTGTAAATTAACCGAATCAAACCATACGGATTACAAAATAGTCAATAACGGTAAATAATCAATATATAAAGGATAGATAGAGACGTCGAATTAGTCGATTTAGAGGCTTATAATGGTCGTGATGATATTATATTGTCGCATAGCCGACGTTCGTCGCGGTAGGTCGTTACCGACAGAAATCGGCCGAGCTTGATACGATATCGGTCGGTTCGGGGCTTAAATACGATATCATTGAAAACTCATGCAACACTATGCACCTTATACCTACGATCGTCATCGTTGTTTGCCCGGCCGAACAGCTGAGATCGCCCCCCGAACAGCGCTATTTGTTTCCCCGCCGACGTCGGAGAGTATAGGGAAAATAATAATAATAAAAACTTACGTGTGCGCTTGTGTCGGTATGTGTGTGTGTGTGTGTGTTGTAGGTACGAGCGAGCTCGTGTGAGTACGTGTGTGTGTGTGTGTGTGTAGAGAGAAATATATTGATCCCAACGGCGGCAGCCATTTTGTTACCACACTTGCACACACGCGCGCATTCCCGAACACACATCTACGACGACGACGACGACGACGACGACGACGAAGACGACGACGAAAGAGGTTTTCCGGTGGCGGTGAGCCGGAAATACTTCTCTGCAGAAACGCTTCCCATTTTCCGGCGCACGACATGTATGATAATATGTATCATAACGATATAATTTAATACATATTATATAATACCGCTGCTCCGGGCGTGACGCATATACCCAGGTATAATAATATACCACAAAATCATACCTATATCATACTTATGCGCGCGCGACACGATATGTTTTCGGAGCCGTTATGTACATATTACTGTATGATAATATGATACAGCGTATATGACTGTTGGCGTATAAGAATAATAATATAAATAAAGTTGCTTCGTTTCATTTTTCCTCGTATATTTTTCCCGGAAAACTCATCTCCGCCGTCGTATTTACTGCCATACAGCGTACAGTAATGTATACACCTATCCCCGTTACACGTATACGAGCGTAATATAATATAGGATGAAGCCGCGCCGGATCCGCAGCAGCTGTCACTATAAACCTTTTTTCCTCCGAGCATAAAATACACGCGTATATAATAATATATTGTAGGCACCGCCACACTGCATAATATATTATTAAACGAACGAATACTTTTGTTTTTATTTCGTTCGCCCACATTCGGTCAACGAATTCCGAACGCACGTCTTCTATAGACTTGATGGCGATGCAGACGTTCGCGAGTGTTCCTTAAACTTCAGCAGAAAGGCTGCGACGCAGTTGCAGTGAATTTTCGCCAGCAGTCGAGCGCGAACAGTAGAAACCGTGGTGTTCAGTGGTCTCGGCATGTCGCCGTAGAAAGTATATTAACTATATAACATTAATATCAAATTATATTATTATTATTGTTTATCTGTGTTGTTTATTCACTTATTCTAAACATTCTATACACATTTTTACTCTGATACGCCGACTCGACAAATAAATGCCATACTTGTTATAATACGCAGTCAGTATAACAAACCTAAGTAATTTAGAACAAAATAAAAAAGGCATTTTTTCTCAATGAAATCCTCCCCTTGTAATATATTAGTTAGTATTATTAATATACCTTACCGTCTACAATGTATGTATAAGGGTAATTCTGAAAGATAGAAATAAGTATTTCAACGAGGTAGCTTTTAAAAATATTTGTTATTCTAAAATGTATTGTTGTTTAATAGGTATCAGAGATAAAAATTTAATGTTTGATATTTTTATATCGATTTAGTTGAAAAGTATGGAATTATTTTCGTGGCTTAATTTAACAAAAAAAAAAAAAAACAACAAATATTTAAATAATTTTGTGTAGTTGTAGTTATCTATAGTGAGCTTTTGCAGTAGCTTCAATATTTTTAGTTTTAGATTAATATTATAAACTAAAAACGTAAAATATGAGGATAAAGTTTATATTATAACTAATTAAAAATAAAAAATATTTTACGACTACCAGTGCAGTCCTTGATATGTTCCTATGTAACTTAAATATATACCTATATACTTATACTGTAAATATACGTATAATGTTATTATTTATTAGTGGTTTTTTACTAGACTATATATACTGTAGTATATGCATTAGAGATAATAGGAAGGTACATTTAGAAACTGATAACTATAGGTACATTGTACACATATATACGTTTATAATCACATTGTTATTTCAATTTTGAGACTAATATCCGCTCGTTAACGCCGTCTAAGAGCAGATATTATAGGTACAATCAAAACAATGATACATCTAAGTTATGTCAATCATCGTAGGTACTTAGAGAAAGATAAAATAATATAATGTGGTGTTTATACGTGTATGAATATGCCTATATTATGCTATAGGTATAATTGTTATGTATAAATGTATTATTATACGTATAAACTATATAAGTAATTTTACAATATTTAAAGTTTATTAACATTGTACAGTTCTTCTTTTCTGAATTACAACAAAATAAACAAATTTGATTTTGTCGAAAACTGATAGGTATAGCGTAAATATTGCCATTGTTTATATGAGTTGTTCCCAATTTAGAAAAGTACGGAGATTATTTTACCTTTGACCCTCAAAGTTGCCTTACTAGATCCAATTTGCTGCCAGAAACCACCCTCGACATCGACAATGATGCATTTTTCTACTATAAAAATTAAAAAGTGTTACTTGTTGGACACCCAAAAAAACATTCATAATTGTAAAACCAATACATGTATTGCTCCGCTCAGAAACTATTATCTAATAATTAATACACATACATTTATTGTAATTAATAATATACCTAATACCTATAATATAATATTATATATTGTGGTCGTGAAAATAAAATACTAAAATATTTAGATAGGTTCAGATTTTGTTATTAGTTTCTGGGCTGAATTGGTATTAATGATAAATTGCAAAACGATGAGAAACCATAAAATATCAAAAAATTAATTTTTTTGCAAATTTTTTTTTTTTTTTATTGAACAAACAATTTATATTTACAATCTGTAATTGCACGTTATCCAATAGGTAAATTTGATGCGATTTGATTGACGGAGGGGGAAGTCACCCACTGGCAGCACCCCGTGGAAATCGACTTAAGTCCCTTTTCAGGTGGATTACCCGGTTGCAAATATAAGAAACAAAAATAACCCGGTAACGAATCAAAAGTTTAAGCGAAATATTTTAAAGGTTCCGGTTCCAGAACTGGTTCTATTAGGTTCGGTTCCAGTCCCCGGCGATATGATACCACTGCTGGACTTCATCGATGTATACGGTCAGGTATATGACGTCACCGACGGACGACCGGACTGAACCCGCGCGGCGTCGACGACAGTTTCGTGTGAAATCTCTCGTGTTATCTTTGCGACCCCGAAGGGTTAGGTCGTTCGATAAATAAATTATTTCACTCGTCCACCCATCAGCGTATGAGCTTAGGAAAACAAACACGCGCCGTGTACATTGCCGCACACTGCACACGCGGAACCGTACACAGGTGCACCGCCGCTGTTGCCGTCGGTACCGACTTGGAGTAAACATTATAATAGTAATATATGCATTTTTTAAACATTTTTATTTCGTTTTTAATCCTTCGTCGTCGTTATAATGTTATTATTATAATCCAACCACCACGGATACATCAATTACGAGCGCGCGCGTATATAAGTTATCATTATTGTATTATATATATTTTACATGATATGTATATTATACCGTGCGTTTATAATATATATTATTATATATAATAACAATATTTGTCTTCTATTTATAAATTATAATATATATATATATAATGTGTATGTGCGCGCACGACGTTATTAAAATAATATTTATTCGCTGTATTATAATAGGAGAGGTACACGTTGTTGGATGTAACACATTATTATTATATATATATATATAATATTGGAACGATCGTAACGCGCGGTTTATATAAAACAGAGGCTGGTTGGTGGAAACGAGGGGAACTCAGAGCCTGGAGAAGGCGATATAATCGCGTATATAGTTGTCACGAGGCGGCGATTCGTTATAATACTATACACAGTGAAATATATACAGTAATAATATGACGTATATTGTTTTACAAAGGTGCCTACTTTATGATTTTATCGTTTCGTCTATTCCGTGAGCATGATGAACCTAGGTCCTGATGCCATACAATATTATTATGATTAACGACCGTGTCCAGTAGGTGCAACTATACAGAGATATTTTATTTCAGTCCGCTAGAAATAACTAACGCTTGAAGCGCTTAGACCGAGTTAGACTCTATAAAATATATTTACAGAATACGAATCGGACACACGTCGTTAACTGACCAGTACCTGGTGAAGAGGGAAGACCCCCCTCCCGCATATATGTGCTATATTTGTGGTACACCTCTCACAAACAAACACATCATATCAGAATGCCTCTCTTTTGAAACGGGTAAATGGGAAGCAGGAGTGCCTCAGAAGCCATTTATCCGGACAACACAAAAAACACAATTACCTATTTATAATTAAGATCAATATTTAATCAATCTTTTGTGACGTGTAACTTATAGATAAATACTAATGTAATTTAAGATAAAATGTGAACCCTCGCGTAGTCGATTCGCCCAGTGGACTTGGACGCCAAGGCTTTAACTATAATTAAATTTAAAAAAAAAAAAAAAACGTTTACTTGCTAACTGGCTGGTGCACCGCACTGGTTACGGCTCGACATAACTCATAAGTCGCCTTAAGAATAACATTATTACATCAGATAAACGACAAAATCTGTTTTCCGACGTGTGCGAAAAACAAATTGCATAATATTTATTATTTACACACACATACACAAACGTACAATGTATAATGTTATAGATTTTGATTTAAGCCATACGGTCGTGGCCGCTAATAGCTACCTACTTGTAACTGCGGCCAACCACTGCCACGCTACTCTCGCAGTAATCGTGTGTACATATAAATCATTTTATTTGTTTTACGCGTCAATCGGCTGCCGCGGGTTCCCGGGTTCAGCGTACTGCACGTCTGCCCGCGATAATCCACCGCGGGAAAAAAAAGCCAAGTCGTATTATGGTTGTTGTCGTTATTATTGTTGTTGTTGTTGTTGTTGTTACGAGCGGCGGCGGCGGTATTAAGAGGATATCAAAATATTTTTGGCCACGGCGAGACCTCCATAATATATATAGAACATAATAATTTATATACTTTAATCGCGGGTACTGCGCGAGCGGTGCAGGTTTTATGGTGCATTATCCTCGAGCTCTGCTCTGGCGACTGTACCCACACCGCGATTTACCGAAATTTAACTACTTACGAGGATTTCGTCGCATTCTATACAGCCGACACCGCCGTTAAGAGGATTGGGCGAAGGTGTACGGGCGCGTGCAAAGCAATTTAGTGACGCCGCCGCCGCCGCCGAAATCGAATTACACACTTAAACTACACTAGTCCAATTACACGTCGTCGCGCACGCACGTGCCGCGGCACGATCATCCGCTCCAGCGTGTGTGGGATGGGCCGCGGTCTACAGGGTCTTAAATAAAATTATTAATTACTCGACCACCGACCGCCCCGTATAATTCCCGGAGCACACCTATACATTATTATAACGGTTATAATACCAATTTTATGATATGGGTAGACCTTTACAGTTTTTCTCAGTTTATGTATATAGTGCGTGTATACCGTGTCATCATACGCGGGTGTCGGTCATTGTCGGCGGTGTTTCAAGTATGAAATATTTCACTATATGGTAAAATATTTCACGAAGACGTGAAACATCGGAATTTTTTTTAACACAATTTATTTATGTTTTTAACACGATGTTTTGTGTTTAAGATTTTAATTTAAGAATTCAGTAGGTATACAATACACATGTGTAATGTTGTATACCTTCATGTATCGTTTAAACATTAAAATATTTAAAAATTTTGAATACCATTTTAAATGTATAATACCAGAGGTTAGGTATATACAATTATGAAGGTAATTCATGACAATTATATGTAAATATAAAACTTATTTAAAAATAAAACAAAATACTGATAACATTTTAGACATTTGAAATATTAAAATTTTTAAAATTTCATGAAATTTTCAAACACTAGTCATCTGAATGAGTCCACTATACACGTATTATATTTAGGTTAGGTATCTACCTAAATATAATACATTCGGGTTGAGGCCAGATTTAGGTATGTGCTGGTTCTTATACATATGAGGCGCCTTGCTGCTTCAGGCCAGAACAATATTTATGAGACCTCAAATAAAATATGACGAGCAAAAATTTAATGCAAAAATAATAGCATATTATAAAAACGATAATTAGATTTAGGTATACAGAAATTTGAACTCTTATTCTTTATATTTTCAAAATTGTTTTCATTTGAATAAACAGATATAATACCTATATTAGTTACGTCTTATAATTTAAAATAATACAAATTTATTACGCTTTGGTGTAATTTATTTAATTTTTTAATATTTCAATATCAAACAGATCAATTAAGTTCTTTCTATATTATTTTTATTTTATGGTACCTATGTAAACTGTAAAATAATTATAAAACTATATGGAGACTCAGCCCCCTTAAATCCATCCTTTCATTTATCTTATACTATATATTTTATCACGTTATAACCATAAATATTATACTATAGGTAAATTATAATTGCGTATTGCAGAACCATGCTATTATAATGTTGTGCCCCATATATAAGATAATCACCCCTTCGCATATATATATGTATGGCGTAAGTACAGCGTCATCGAATATGCCCGAATATATCTGTGCCCGGGGCGCATAGGCCCCCTTACACCCCACATGCCCATCACGATTGGCTCTGCAGGTTTAATTTAAAACTCGTTTTCTAAATTTTTTTACATCACTATGGGTAGGTACAATATAGTATAATATATTATATAAGCATCGTGCACCTAAAAATAACAATGTCCCATACCAGTATATCCCTCTGGGTCTGACACAATCGTGTGCTTATTTGCTCGTTGAAGTTGAAACTCGTAGCATGTCATCATTATTGCAGAGATGCAATCTGTTATTGTATCGATAATATTATTATTAGACTTATACAAATAGCTGGTGTGGCATACTATACTGGCCGATAATCCTTGAGAACTTACTGTTATCGACCGTTATTTTGTCGATAAATGCAGTTGTAGTGTACATTATTAATATAAGAACAGTGGCAATATTATTACAGGAATAGCATTACAGAAAACAAAAAGAATACGAAATTTGGGAAACTCTTACAAACTAAGCTTTCACGAGCTTATACAATTAATGGATACTATACACATATAATAATTTATTTTTCATGAAGGTATCAGGTACATAATATAGTACGTACTACCTATACCAGTTATAGCCTTCAATTAGGGTTTTAGAATTTCATGGAATTTATTTTCTCGAAATATTTCGTGAGTAGGAAAAAATTTTATTATGCCTAAAAGTGTATATGGTCATAAGCTAACAGCAACAGAACACTTTTAAAAGTTGATTTATTGAAAATAAAATGTAATTAAAAAGAGTGAAAGTTTCCAACACATTACCACATACCTAACCACATACGAGGTAAATTCTATACCGGCAATTGAAAACCTATAGACTTGCAAGAATTACAAAAAGTGAATCAGGAATTCACAGGAATTGAAATAGTAAATAGTAAATATTTGCGTGAAAAGAATTGAAAAACTTATGACGGAAGGGGCAGGGCAGTACTTACGTAATTTTGAATTTGATAATGATATTGTTAGACCGCGCTGTAATATACAGACAACTGCGATATCTTGTCATATACTTTTTTATTATTATTTTTTTTTTTTTTTTACTATTCAGGGCGTTTAAATCATTTTTAACAAAACCATTGTTGTACGCGCCCCTAACTATGTTATTATTATTATTATTATTACCGTTGTTGTTTTTATTATTATAATAATATTACTATATTATGTGCGAGGTCAACGGCGGAGCGTTGCGCGTCGTCGCGAGGAAATAATTAATAATAAAACGGGTGCTATATGTACCTACGTTTTAGAAACGGATATTCAACGTATATACCTACGAGTATAGTATATATACATACATATTCACTTATATAATATATATACGCGAAAACGGATGCGCGCCGCACACCCACACGAGACCCACTTCCCCCCCCCCCGCACCCTCCGCCAGACCGTCGCTAATACTTTGAGTAAATACGCCGCCGTGTGACACACGCGCTAGCGCTCGCGCGAACTCGCACACACAAACGCGCTCGCTCGCATATATATGCGAGTATACAAAGAGAATCGTTTATTTTAGCTGCGGACCTTTTGTGTACCGGTATAGTTGTAAAATCACTGTATCCAGTACACACACACAGATGCGTTTAATACGCGTATATGTGTGTCTGTGTGTGTGTGTAAGTGCGTACCGGCTGCAAACGGCGACGACCATTATTTTTTATTTATTTATATATATTTTTTTTTCGCCGGCGCGAAACGACACGGGGGAATTCGTACACACACACAAACACACAAAAACACATATATACGTCTGTGTGTCTGTGTGTGTGTGTGTGTATAAAGCGCAGAGTTTTTATTTTTTTATTTATTTTTTTTACATTATTAATGTTGTTATTTTTTGCTGCCACTCGGGGATCCCTAAGCTCCCGCCGCCGCCGCCGCCGCCGTTGTATTCGCCTCCGGTAAACGGAGGCGATGCGTGCGTGTATAATATAACTTGATATAGTATTGGTGTATATATGTATACTTACTAACCACTAGGTA
The DNA here is from genome assembly GCA_008086715.1 of Sitobion miscanthi. Taxonomy (NCBI): domain Eukaryota; kingdom Metazoa; phylum Arthropoda; class Insecta; order Hemiptera; family Aphididae; genus Sitobion; species Sitobion miscanthi. Next base: position 15,137,999 of record CM017804.1, read on the forward strand.
CACACTATATACACACCGTTATTCCTGTACAATAATAATATAATATAATATATTTATATATTTTATACGTCACTGCGTCTGTAGGTTCGTGAGATAATTATTGCAGGATTCCACCACCACCGCAGCTTCCTTGTACGATATCATAATATTATTATAAGATAACATGGTCCGAATCTCGGGTATCGAGTTAAAGTATTGAAAACCGTTTACTTCTGCAAAATATATTATAAATTTAATTTCGGAAAATCAGTTCCCTTATTATTGGTGAATTTTCATCGAATATTGTATCCATAAAATTCTAATACCTATATATATATATATATAGATATTTGGTGAAAATGTCAAGTGTCTCTACTCTAAAGGTAATATTTTTTGAATTACAACGATAAATAAAATCCAGTACTTCTGTGAAATATTACCATTTCTCTGGGGAGATTTGTTAGTTTTTTTCAATTATTATGAAAATTACTATGGGAATTTCCTACTTTCAACACTCCTAATTACAATACTACCCCTACAAGTATCTACTATAAAACTATATAATGTTTTCAATATTAAATAAATTGATCCAAAAGCGTGCCGCGTGCGCACTGCACATACTAATTCATTAGCATTGTATGCAAAATTTCTTCTAAAAACAAAAATCCAATTAAATTTGTCATTAAAGTATCAATTTTTTTTAAGTTTCTTCAAAAAATTATATATTTCTTGACTTAATTTCAAGTCAACGTTTTCCCTGTACAATAGGTTTGATGCTAGTACTCTATCTATACTCTTTAATTATTATTTCTTCTACCAGTTTTTGAAAGCGAAATTTTAAATGTTTTTATATTGAATTCTTAAGTGTAAAAAGGCCTTTCAAGGGGATATGAATAGTTCCTTTCCAAATTCCAAGAGTCTACGAATTTTTATTGACATACCCTACAACAGTGCAACCCCGTTCGCATGCCTATATATTGAAACAATCTTTCTACTACCTATCAATTTTAATGTGTTGAGACTAAATACATAGATATAATAATCGTATATAAGAGAAAAAAATAAAAACACATTTTTGTAAAACCAATACTTTTGTTGCTCCGCTCAGAATCATACGTACTATATCTATGCCATATACATAACACGTTATATACCACGTTCGTCAAACAATATTATATAAAATGTAATTTATTATACAGGCATAATATAAGTATACCTACGATATATAATAATATTATGTAGTACGATTATTAGGTATACATTGTGTAACTTTTAAGTAATTATTTCATGAATTGTAATATACTGTTTATTCAATTAATATTCATATGTAACTATGTAAACATATATTATAATTATATGATATATACCAGGTATATTATACCTAGTAATGTATTATTATTCTATGTTTAATTTAAAAAATACATTAAATTATAAACTATTTATTTATTTATTTAATATTTTATGGGACAAGTCCTTTACTATACCTCCAGTTATACAAATGCATACATACAATAATAATAATAATACAAACATACTATAATAATCTGGAACAACCAAAAAATAAAATATTGTACTAGTATTCTAGTATACTAGTATTCTAGTAAATTATATTTGACAATACTACTTTAGGAACCACTTATGAATGTTTCCGGATGCAATTCACTCGAACGGGTACGTTTACTTGACTTTGTACCCAATTCGTATGCCCTCCATATATTTTGTTATACCTAATACTAAATTTGATAGCCTATACAAAACCTTTTTGAAAGTGACGATATTTGTACATTAATTTCGCTAAGTCTTATTGTAGTCATCCTCAGATTTTCTATCCCCTATATTTTTATTTTAAGGAGGGCTTTTGGGATTCAAAGTTCACCGTTTATAAAAGGATCTTGGTTGACTGATATGTAGTGCGCGTTGTTTGGTTCATTTCGAAATATAATTTAAGTGTTTTGGAACACCTATTAATCAAAATGTTTCACCGTAATAAAATATGAATCATGCTGAAATAACTTCTAAATTAATGCAAAACAAGACTATGTGACTTTTCATACGTACATAATATTATTATATGTCCAATAAAAAACATGGACAAATGCTAAAAAATGTATTTGTAAATTGTAAACATTGCTCTTAAAATGTATTTATATCCGCTGTCTCACTTCTCTCACTTAAGTGGCGTGTTATCACAGATCATTTAATTACGTTACGAATAATGGTAAATCATCCCTCGATCCTGATCCCAGCTAGTTAGCGGTTGTATATGGCTTATTATGGCTTAATAAGTCAATACTATGAAATGAGTGTTTTTTTTTCGTCGGCACTATAAGATAATACTATACTATAAATATAATATACTGAGTAGAAACAGTGCAGTTGGTAGGCCAACTCCAATCGTTCGTTCGAGTGTTTGTGCAGTTATATGGAAAAAATTAAAACTAAAGGTGAGTACCTACAGGATTTCGATTTCTGCTCTACGCGACAGTGTTATTATTGTTCACGCGTTGGTCCCACCGGTGTTGTCGGTGTACGGATGCGCGCGACGATGACGACCACAACAATAGGTGCGGGTAATAAAAAATATATAATATACCCAATCGCGGATACATACATCGCATACACGCATAATAATATATTACCTATACCTATTATATATGCGATACAATAGTATCATAATAATGACGTACAGTATGATAATATCGCAAGTATGTATGCAACACATCGACGAGTGACGACCTACAGACGAGAGCGAGTTGCACACAGATGTGGCGGGCAGTGGCGGCTTACGTACAGCGAACAGTTGTTCGTACATACGCGCGCGGTCATTAACGAGAAAACCTCCGCCGCCGGAACCCTCTCGGGGATTCGCGCGATACATATGCCCCAGTGCGCGTGCGTGCGTGCGGCGGTGCGGGGGCGGCGGCTAGTGCAGTGCGGCAGCAGTACTTCAAAGTTTAGATTAGACACACGGCGGGCCGAGCACCGCACAAGACGCGATTTTCCGGCACGTTGGTTTTGAATGCCGAAAAAGGGATCGTCTCTCGCCCGCGCCCGCCGCACAACCCCCCGCGACGAGCCGCGCGGACTTTTCTCTATGGCACTTGCGTACGCGGTTTAGCGGTGCGGTTTTCTCTCTCTCTCTTTCTTTTTAATAATAAAGCTCCCCACACACACACACACACATATATATATATATATATATGCGAGTCCACACACACACACACACACACACGCACGCATTGGCGGAGCAATGAATTTCTAATAAAATATATACGCCATATACATGGTATATAATATATATTATATTTTATTACACACTGTTGTGCGCTCTCGACCGCGGTTAGGGGAAAGTGTACATATAATATATATATATATATATAATATGTACTACGCGCGTATAACGTTACACAGAGGGAACGAGGCGGAAAAAAAATCCACTACACTATTATAGATTGCAGTATGCCCCTATATCGAATGCCGAAGGTACCTACACACACACATGCAAACCTAACCACACGTCACGCGTATATATAATAATATACGAACATAATAATATATAGATTTGCGGTGTGGGTGTGCGTGTGCGTGTGTGTATTCTTGACGCGGCGGCGATGAAAAGGATTTGCGGCTATAATTCGGCGCGCGGGGGAGGTGCGCGGCGCATTACGTGCGGTTTGACAGAGTCCCGCCGCCGAACAAATCCCTGTAGGATTTCCGATATTAATTTACCGGCCCTCTCTCTTGTATTGTACACGCATTTTTGCCACGTGGACTTTCCACTGCTAATGGCGTTTGTCGGTTTTTTTCTTTTTCCCAAAACCGTACGAAAAACGGTATTCCGCACCCCGCGGCGGCGGCAGAAGACGGATTTCTCCTAACCAACGGCGTCAACGGCGTTGGAGTCCCGTGGCGACTGGCGGGCTATATATATTATGACATAATAGCCAAAGATTAAAAAAAATATATATATATCTTACACCAAAACCAGTGTGACATCGGCGCCAATATAGAATTGTATACCAAATATATATATATATAAACAAAATATCGTTTGCGCCAAATTTATAATATATAAATGTAAGTATATATAGCCATATAGGTAACTATTATAAAAGTACCTTGGATAAATTTAAAATCTTTTTTACAATGTGCCACAGTATTATGTACATTTATAAATTATAACAATAAAAACTAAAAATCATCAATATCGAGTGAAATAAGAAATATTAATAATAATATGTAATATACATAGTTTATATTTTGTATACTATCAGAGGACACTATATATACAACTGCAAATTCAAACATAGCAATTAGCAAACTGTATGTTCTGATATCTGTTTAACTCAGCTATGTTTAACATTAGAGTAAATTGACCTATTACTACATTTAGAAGTAAAAATATTATCTAGCGAATATCGTTGGTTTGTTTTTTATATTTACTTTTAAAGCGAGTCATAAGCATTTTATAAATTAATGTACGAATAATTTTTCAATTTTAAAATGCTTAAATAATATTACTGCCAGTTTTGATGAGTCCGCTCAATTATTTGCTCAATTTTTTTCCAGTATATACTCACCTTCTGCCTCACATACTAATATGAATATGAATTATGACGCTGTAAATATAAATTCTAATTTAAATCTATCTTCATGGTATATTAGTGAGGAAGAAATTGTCGATGCTTTCCATTTACTTAATGCATAATATAGTATACTGTGGGTCCTGATGATGTTCCTCCTATTATATTAAAGGCCAAAAGTATCATTACTTAACCACTGCATAAACTATTTAATTTGTCCATGTCAATGCGCACCTTTCCAATATGTTGTAAAAAATCGTATATTGTTCTTATATTTTTAAAAGTGGCTATAAAAGTAATGTTATTAACTATAGACCAATTTCTAAATTGTCAATTATCCCAAAACTGTATGATTTCTAAAAATCTATCTAAATTATTGTCTAATTATATCTGTATTTGTTCTAACCAACATGGTGTTCGTCCTAAAAATTCAGTTTTTACTCACTTACTCACTTATTCCACTCATTTAATCTCGTATATCGAAAATTTGAAAACAGATGTCAAATTTATACAGTTTATACTGATTTTAGTAAATCTTTCGATGGATTATAGTAAACCATGATTTGCTTATAATCAAGCTTCAAAGATTTGGTCTGCACGGTAATTTCCTTAATTGTCACATTCAATTTCAAAAGTTATTCATGTTTATATTCGTAAATATTCGCCGATGACACTCAATTTTATTCAATTTTTAATAATCAGGATGATGCAATGAATCTCCAAGAGAATTGAGGTAGGTTTACCACATGGTGTCATGAAAAGTTGTTACCATTAAATATTAATAAATGCAATGCTATCTCTTTTACTAAAAAATATCCTAAAGTTTTTAATTAAAAAATTTTAAATATTGCTATTAATCGAGTGGATTCAGTTAGAGATTCGGGTGTTCTTTTCTCCTGTAATTTGTCTTTTTATTTGAATACTACATAGTTATTAATAAAGCGTTTAAAATGCTTCGTTTCATATTAAGGAATACTGGAGAATTAAAAAATATTCAAGCACTAAAATGCTCTATTGCTCCCTTGTTGGATCTAATTTAAAGTTTGGATCATTGATATGGAGTCATAATTCGACCGATGAATTGGTTGATAATATTCAATATAAATTGAAATAATAAATCAATTGATTTCCATTTAAATTTACCAATCTCCAGAGACTCAATGTCAATAGTAGCAGACTCTATTTACATTCAGCCTTGTAAGGTTAGATGTAAGCTATCTGACATAAAAAAAAATTGTATCGATTCTTTTTTCCCAAGAGCGCTTACACAATGTTACCTAATTTGTAATGATGTTTATTTTCTTTTTATGTCTCATGAATGTATTATAACGAAAGCTTTGTCTTTTTTTCAAAATAAAACCATTTATTCTGCCTTTCACAATATTTTGTTCAGTACCTACAGAATTTAAACCAAAATTATATATTGCTTACATTAATTTTCCTCTGTTTTTGGTTGTTTAGATTATTATTATATATCTTTCTTTGTTAAAAGGCTTGCCCCGTAAAAAAATGTTAATAAATAAATAAATTTGCTATGTTTGGCGTCGGAGACACCGCATGCGGGTGTAGCGTCCTCTGAAGTTATAACCTACCTATATTATATTAGGTAATATTATAAAACTCTTACGAATTTCCGGTTGATTAAGATATTGTTTGTTTATTGGCGATAATATAAAAGAACTCTGGTCGTTCTGGATTCAATATGATATACCTGGAATAAAACACACAATATTATGAACCCAGGGGGTCGGAATTTTGGTGCTCTATTGTACTGTTTATTTCTATTTTCCTCTTTACCAAAGTATCTGCTGCGGGTTTTGGCGAAATGTCAACCACCGCTGATGCAGTGGGCGTCGCCCGATTACGGTCCAAAGTAACCTTTTTACGTATCCCGAATGCGACCAGTACATAGTAGGTAGGAAATACTATTTTCAGTGGTTATTAAAATGAAATAAATATCTCGATAGCATGGAATACAAATTTTGATATAAATATTTAAAAAAAACGTATACAAATCGAATTTCAAAAATTAAAAAAACAATTAATTTTGAGTTTGTAGAAATAATGAGTAATACAAATCTGCTTAGAATGACATTATAATAACATTTCATTTTTACTCGACTATTTATTGACTTGAATTTGTATAATATTAGTAATTTATATATTACTAATTTGGTCCATAAAAAATGATTATCATATCATGAGTTTTTATTGTTATATAACATTTTTATTGTAAGTTATGAGTATTTTAATATTATTGCTATGTTTGTTTACATATTTAGTTTCATATTTATTTTGATTCATATCTTTTTCGATTGTAAAAATGTTTTGCATTATATGAATTAGACTATTTATATACTATTTATGATGCATTTTAATGAAAATATTTATGTTTATAAAACTTTGTTTTTACTTTACTATTCGTTTGTTTTGTGAACCGATGTAACGCAATCCGGATGCTCATATTTGGGGCAGAACACGACTACCTGCCTGAATTCGGGCCGCAATCGGGCGGATTTCGGACGCAGCGGGTGCAAAGATTCCGGGTAATCGGGAAACGTGCGGCACAACTGCGCAAGTTTTTTGATTAATTGCAGCTCGTATAATACCGATATAATGACGGCGGCAACAATGCGTAAAAATTTGATATTGTGCACAGCGCTGTGTGAAACGGCGACGACAATGGGCATAGTTGTACAATAATATATATATAGAGGTACGTCCGGGTCCATTGTCGAATTTCGGTTTTGTGTAATATATGTTTATGGCTCGGCACGCAAACGCACTTGCGAGCTGGTCGCCCGCTCACCACTGTCGCGCGACCACGTACGGTTTTTTTTTTTTTTTTTTATTTTTATTTTATCATTATTACTATTATTGTTATTATTATTATATTTTTTTAACGGTACCTCCGTTCGTTTCGTTTCGTTTCGTTATTGTTGGAATTAAATTTATCGGTGGCTTACCGCGGACGGGCAGCCGAACCGCACAACAATGAGCGGCGGGAAAAAGGAACCAAAACGCGCGCGCACACAGACACGCACATCGCCGCCGCGGTTGTTACTTATTATATTATGCGTACAGTGTACACATATTATTATTATAGGCAGACGTTCGGTACAGGTACGGAGGAGTAAAATACACAAACGAGTAAAAAAAAAAAAAAATAAAAGGGAATAACTCGGTTATACGGTCGTACAATAATATATACACACGTCGGCGACCATATAGGTATATAAATATATGATATACGAATATTATTGTAACTTATATATTATACTAATAATATGTTTTATAATAGGTACCTACCTATACGTATGTGTTGTATACGCGGTGTGGCCGGTCGCCGTTTCCTAAATAATAATAATAATAACAATACTATAATATAGTTACACGCATATATACACCCGTCGTATATATTAATATATTATTATATAAGTTACCATATACAGTATAATATTATAATTTTATATTATTATGCAGATACGGCTGTGGAACGCGTACCTATGTAGAGTGAGGCGTTTGATGGGCTTCTCCGTGGCCGGGCGTATATTATGTGTGTTGTACACCGCACTGATGCAGTGCATTTACGCGCGTCGTATAATATTTCAGATTATTTCCGTTAAGTTTAATAATTTTTTCCCCGCTATTTTTTACTCGGCGTTTCGAAAGATATATTTCAGTAAATCTGTCCACGTACCTATGCAGGTATTATATTACTATCGGTATAAATTGATTTTTTAACTATTATTTTTTGATGCTGATCGGTGCAATTAAATTTCCAAGCGTACCTACCCAAGTATAGGTATTATATTTTATATCTGTGAAATTTTACGACCGTACTGTACATCATACAATATGTATATTCCATATTTCTATACTGAATACAACTTTTTAAATTCCAGTTACTAATTTTCTAAACAATTTGTATAGTAATACCTAGGCTCTAAAATTTTATTGGAACAGTAATAATGAGTGCTTTTCCTAGGATATAAGTACATAAATATAACGAAATATTTTCCTGATTTCTACTAATGAGTAAAGCACATTTTTCGAACAGGTGTTGGAAGATAACGCCAAACTAGGTCCCATATTAATTTGGTAGTAGTGCATGCAGGTGTCTAGATAATTAGATATAAGAATTTGGAACCCGTTTGTGTCTTACAAATTTTTTATCAGATAATTTGTGTTTTAATACTTATGTTTAAATAATAAATATGTCGAAGTGGATTGCATATTATATCGTTATAAGCTTATAGTATATATGTTTAGGTGCAAGAATGATTATTTTTCAACAAAGGTAGTTATAATTTATAGTCATTCTTTCATCATCATTTAGTGACAATAAAATATATAAGTTAAGTGTATTGTACATATTTTGTACCTATTAAAATCAGTATTATGTGCAGAATGCACAAGCTCGAAAGTTGTAACTACATAAATAAGGTTTTTATTTACCATAAGCTTAATTATCGTTACAAACCTCGTACCTATATTAGTAATTCCTACAATAAGTAATATTCTTAAAAAAACATTTTAGATGAAAATTACGTTAATACCTGTTTAATGCAATACTGCAATCATTCAAATTTTGAAACCTCTGACAACATGATATTTATATCTATTAAAAAAAATTAACTCAATAATATACTTATTACTATTTTACACTTTTGAGAACTGCTGCAGATTGCTGTAGTTTAACCTACAACTAACATCAGTAAGTCAGGTCAATTACGACGCAATCACATAGTATTTAATAGCATTGAAGTTACAATATTACATTTGACATGAGAATTGTATTGAGGGAAAAGGGTTTGTAAAATGTGATGTATAATCTGAAATTCATTCTATACCATTTTGGTATAGGTACCTACTCAACTGAATGTCAACCCCATACCTAGTTATACAAGATGCACGATTGATTTAAACGGTGTGCAAACGATGAATAATAAAACTATATAGGAATATTACATGCCTGTATATGTCAAGACTCAAAGTGATCAAGACGGTCGTGTGAATTAATCGATAAAACAAAAACCACTACCCCCGTGTACACATAATTATTATAATATCGTCATATTATGCCATCGTGTCTAAATGTTACACGTTTAATATTTTACCGCAAAACGTGCAATCGTATATAATATAGGTAGGTAGTATCTCCTGGTTTTTTTTCCTCATCAGGGAGAGATCGCTAGTTCGTACTCATAATACATGCGTATCACATTAGTATTTAATAGCATTGAAGTTACATAATTATTACATTTAACCTACGAAACTCGTCGAGGTAAAAACGTTTGTAAAATATGTGATAGGTATTTAATCCGAAATCGTTCTATACAAATTTTGGTATAGGTACTTACTCAACTTGATGTCAACCCCATACCTAGTTATAAAAGATGCACGATCGATGTAAACGGTGTGCACGCGATGAATAATAAAATTATATAGGAATACTACGTGCCTATTATGTGTCAAGAATCCAGACACAATGCGAGCAAGACGGTCGAAACGAACGATCAGTGTGAATTAATCGATAAAACGAAAACCACCACTCGTGTACATATTATTATTATTATCATATCATCATATCGTGTGCCGTCGTGTCTAAATGTTACACGTTTAATATTTTATCGCAAAACGTGCAATCGTAAATACAGGTGGGTGGTGGGTAGTCGTGTAACTCGTTGCGCCTGGTTTTTTTTTCTCATCAGAGAGGGATCGCTGGTTCGTACCCGTATATACACGCGTATTACGCAGCACGATAATATATATGTATATATAACTGGCGTGGGTCGGGATTCGGGGCGGGGAACGGGGAACGGGGGGAAATATAATATTATGACGAAAGAGAAAATTAATATAATATAGCGGCGGCGGCGGCGGCGGCGGCGGCCCTCACAACGCGCCGCGCGAAGGTATTACGGCTCGCGGTCGAACGGACGCCGTAATGGGAAAATTACCGTAGCGTGGCGGCGGTGCAGGAGCGTACCCGAAAATTTACCGTGCGGGATGGCACGTTGACGGGGGAGGAACGTTCGAAAATCCCAGAGCTGCGCGTCCTACTCCTCCCGCCGCAAACGAAACGATACAGTATGACGTGGGCGACGCGCGGAGAGTAGTGACCGCCGCCGCCGCCGTCGTCGGTTATCATCGGCACTGCGAGCGAAACAATAGTATCCGCCGCCGGCTGCGCAAGATTTCGCCGCCGTCGCTGTTTTTTTAGAATTGCATTTTTCCCACGCGACAGTCGCATTGTGTCGTCGTCGACGACGAGGACGACGTATTATTATTATTATTAATATTACTCGTATATAATAACATAGCCGCGACGAGAGAATATATTATTATTGTGTACACAGTCGTCATAAATATTTCGTTGAGGAGGAAAAACTCGGCGGCAGCGTAGGAAACGGTGAGACGGTGCGCGCGGGAAGAGAATGGAAAAGAAAAAAAACGACGACGCGAAATGTTTCCGTGGAAACGATGGTCGCCGCCGCCGCCGCCGCCGTTCCTATCCGCAATATCCGCTCACTATAATAATATACCTATGCACGGCGGCGGCGGACGACGTAGACGAGAAAAGGGAAAGAGTCGCGTGCATCGCCGCCGCCGCCAGGTTCTCTCTCGTTTTTGCCATTATTTTTTGTTTTGCTTCCTATACTACCACGGATGGGGGGTGCAGCTATGCCATGTACACGTCATCTCTGCTCGGTGCCCTGTCGCCGTTATCCTAGGCCGAATAATACCATTGGTATTATAGTCGTGTACCGCGATACTCATATGACGGGCTAGAAGGATAAAAGGGGGTTGGGGGTTGGAAGGCCCCCCCCCCCCAATGACTGCTGTATAACGCCCTTCCATTCCCCATAAAAGCCTGAAGACTTTACACATTTACAACTTTTTGGAGGTTTATCGTAAGACACCATATCATTTAGATCAGCCTATTTTAGGATATGACGTGTACCTATGCGTACTGCGGTCACCACGGCTACGCGGTAAGGTTAGGTGGTTTCAATTTTGGACTGAGGAGAGTTTATGTCGAACAAATTGGTGATTTGAAGTCGTTACTGTTGTAGTCGTACAGGTGTGCAGAATAAAAATAACCGTAAAGACATCGACGGAGACAATGTGAGATCCGGTCTGCATGCGATGCGATACTATCTGTAATATTGTATTACAAAATATATATTATTGCATACCATAGGTATACCGCATACAGTCGACGTGGACCGCGGAGAGAGGCGTGTCTTGCACGTGTCTCGAGAACGAGTCGGTGGCGGACACTCCCTTACTGCATTGTCTTAACCTCGTCCCCACCGTGTCGATCAACTGTATTATATAGGTACTATATGTGTGTATATTATATTTTTGTATTATTATATACCGTTGACGTGGTAATGTAGTATTATTATAAATTGGTTCCCTACCGACTACCCTATAATATATATAGAGCACTGTAGAATGTCCTTTGAGCGATAACGTCATATTATAGGTATATATAGCAAATATACATGCAATTTTTAACAGAAAAAATCCACCAAATACCGATCGCTGTTTTTGTCAATTGCAGCTGTAGTACGAGTACCTTACATTATGAGTTATGACGTCATGACGTTTTGTTCAATACCTATTCGTTTTTTGTGAGGTTTCAATTATTGTTTTCTAATCACTTCTTCTGCAAGCGAGCCGTTTTAGCTTTCAATACTAATTAGTATCTAATAAGCTCTTGAGTGTAGGTTTATTTAGTTGAATGTAACTTAACTGTCCGATGTCTATACGGTCTATGTACCCTGCACCAGACGATCTACTAGTTGTTGATGACAAAACACCATATTATAGTGATCAAGCCCAAGTGACCTTCATCAGTGAACCAATATATGATATAGATTTGCAATGTATTTAGAGCTTTTTACTGTCAAAAATATATAGTTTTAGGATAAAAATATTCATAGGTATAAGGTATGAAATTTTAATTATTGTAAAACATTAAATATCGCTCCGCTCATGCCTCTTGATATAATTAATAGTATTTTATTAGGTATACGTGGTGCGCTATTCTATAGATAAGCAACGTGCAATATTATATGAAATTTCTATTTTGTATATTGCTTGTCCATTGTCATACTAACATCTCTTTGGAACTATAAAAACCGAAGCCATATAGAGTACCGTTCTCAGCAAAATATTATGTTTGATACGAAATCGTAAATTATTTTCAGTTGCAATATTATCAGCTAGTAGCTGCATATTATAAAATATTATTAAAGACGGACATATTATACAGTCGTTTACCAATATTTTTGCATAATGTTCCATTTTATTTATCTATAAGAAATAAGATTTCTGGTTACAAGATAAACAGATTACACTTCAGGCTATTATTCACTATATAAACAGCTCGATAATTGAAAAACTGATGCAGCTATACTTTACATTTTTTATCATAAATTGAAGTTACAACGTTACATCAATACTAATATACAACATCAGACGCTTCGAAAAATAAAATACGTATATCTATATTATTATATAATATTAATTTGTATTTAAATTTATTTTTAGAGTATACTATAGACTATAGTAGTGTAGCGAGTGGGTCGTGGTTCACAAACAGTATTTTTGTTCAGTCAAAAGATTTATTTAAATATTTGCAGTTATATTATTTGTATTATAAACCTACGTACTTACCACAGTTTTCTATAAACAAGATTCGTAAATCTAAAATATTAAGATTATGATTCCAATCGTTTTTAGGGGGGGGGTATTCTGCTTATATTTGTGAAACTCGGAACTCTGCGGTATTCCATCTTGGAGTTTGGGATATAATATATATACGTGCCTGCGCAGTTAACGAAAACGCTCATAGTTTTTTTCTATTTCCTTATGAAAATCGGCACGAAAATCCCGGGAAAACCCCATCGTTGGGTATCGCCGACGTGATTTCGATGCACCGCGTGGTATGCGACGCCACGATGTAATCCATCCAACATAAAATATACATATATATATACCTACCCTAATGTATGTATAATATAATGACTACGACGACGACGAGGCATTATCTGCTCTGCCGCTGTACATAATTGTGTTAAAACTCACCCCTCGGCTATTTCGAACGAATAAAAACGCCAATACCGAAAACGGATTTCCGTCCCTTTATTCGTATAATTCGATTATTATTACTCCGTAGCAGTGTTTGAGTGCGCCTTCAAATGTATATAATGTACATAATTTGTTTGATAATATATAATATACAACAGTATGTACGGTGTTTTCGTTTTATGTAATTTGCGCGCTGATGGTATTAGATTTAAACGAATTTTCCGCGGTCATGAATCCGTGGCAATGGGTTAGGGTAACCCGAGACCTTTGCCGTCGATTGGCTTCTTTCGTCAATGCCACCACGTGCACGTCGTACGACAGTAGCAGTTGTAAAGTCGTAAGTATAGGTATACGTGGCTATACATATTATTAGGTTATATTATAATAATATATGGTATGGTCGTCGTATTTGTTTCATCACGGCCAGCGGTGGTGGCGGCTGCAAATCGAATTATAATTCGACGGCGAAAATATCGATTTGTCGCCGCGTCCGCGTGTACAATAATAATAATATAATGTCGCTTACTATGGGCACGCGGTGCAGGTGTGTAGTAGGTCATGTGTGATGTAACGATTCTACCGCTGAACCCGCGAGCTTGGAGTATATATTTTTAATTAAATATACACACACACGATTGCAATCCTCGCTGAATAATAATAGGAAAATTCGAAATGAAAACGCGCACGGCACGAGCTGAGTATATGTCAAATACATGACGACAATCCGGCTTTCCGTACATATATATAATAGCGATCTGCCCCCGTCAAATTGCAGCTTATGCTGTTCCCTGCGGGTAGGAAAATTATTTTTATAAGGTACCGTGCGAAGACCACAGAAAATCCCGCCAAGTACTTACTTTTCCTTTCGTGCAAAGTTAAAAAGTCATCGTACCCCGCACTATAGTAAAACGCCTTCTCGAAAAAATTTTCAACGTTTAATGATAAACCAATATTGTCGGTTTCATATTTTATCGACTGGTTCAGTCATTCGGGGACTCTATATTGATTTTAAAATGTTGGCACGCCACGGTTCAGGAGTAGAAAATTTGCTTCAATTTTCGACATAGATTGTAATATATTTGGTACCAATTTTGATCTAGTTGTTACTTTAGACTTTGAAAAATCGCAAATTTCTAGTTTTTTCTAAATTGGGAGCAACTTACAACAATAGCGAGATAACAGGAATATTTACGCGAGTTTTCAACAAAATCAATTTGTTTGTTTTTGTTATACCTAGTTCAGAAAAAAACACCGTAGAGACTTGAAATTTGCACCTAATATTAGACGGTTCTAGAGATGATATTATATTTGAATACATTAAAAAATGTCAAAAATACATAAACTATTTTATGAGTGTTTGAAGTTTAAGTTGGTAATTATTACGAATTTAAAATAACGATTTTTATCATTCATTTTATTGGTGATATATTATAGTAATAATTAGTAATCATGGTATTATAATAAACAATAATTAATATATATTTTGTTGTAGTTTATAAATATTATAAGTCGTAAAAAATAAAAACTAAAAACTAATAGTTTCAACTGTTCATATTGTCACGTCAGGTATATTATTATTATTTTCTTTACACAATGTAATTTTTCAAATTTTTAAGACTTATATTTTAAAGTACCGCTTTATATCACGGACCAATTCATGTCTATCTACGTTATTAGAAGAGGTGACTCCGAGGCAACGAAAGTGGCTATGAATGTAGAAAGAAGAATAGGAAAGTTTGTGTGGCTGTGATGAAAAAATAACTACGCGTCAACAGTCAAATATTTTTAAGTCGCAATCGTTCATCAGAATTCCATTTAGAATCATTTTTTGGATGTCATTATGGGATTTTAAATTTAGCTTTTATATCACAAAAACACATAGATAGTTATGGTCCATATTCCGCGACTAGGTCGATAAAAAGGTAGGTAATTACTAATTACTACTAATTATTACCATAACTATAATCGTAACTCATAAGGTGACAAGGTAATTATAATTTTGTAATACAAATGAGCAAAATAATAATTGTTCATATAAAAAAATAAAAAATAATTTACTTTTCGACATTGTAACCGTTTGATGTTCGGTTACAGACTAAAAAAAATTTAACACTTTTCATTACGTACACAAGATTTGGATTTCAGAATAATATTGTTGTAAAACTGTGTTATGTTTTAGTTTTCGACACTTTTCGTTTAGATTTGTGAAAAGCTATTTATTTATTCACACAGTGTATTTACGCCTTAACTATAGATATATGCATATTATTTTAAAATTCATGTCATAGTTTTAAAGACATAATAATATTGCTCATTATAATTTTATTGCAGTAATTAATATAATTAATAGTAAACATTTAAAATTAATAATACCGAACATCTATTAGTTATGCATTATGATAGTATAATAGCGTATAATATCAAACAACACCGAAATGCTGGATGAAATCTGAACATAAATATTTGTAATTATTTGTATAATCTGCGGGTAAATAAATGAATCATGAGTTTTTCAAAAAGTATAAAAACAATCAATATTATTATTTATTTGCGTCATAAAATCCTACTACAATATTGCCATATTACGTTTTAGTATATAAAATAATGATAATTAGTAATTACTATGCGTATAAATGTATATATCATATATTGATATAATATGAGTCTATGTGTCTTCTCGGTCATCTGGGCAATCCTTGAAACTATATAATATGTTTTAGTAATATTAGATCAATAAAATGATTCCGAGCAAATAATATTGTAATATGGAGGGAAATCGACTGTGAACAAATTCAGTATTTTAGTATCCGTATATGGAATTAAAATCATTCATTAATTGAATTTAATACCCATTGCCTCTGCCGACTCGCTGTGAGACAGTGTGAGTATATAATATTAACTGCAGTACCTAAGTTGTTTCCCTTTAATTAAATCGAATACGAGTTTACGCGTTATACAGTTCACTATACAATATTATATATACCTTTTTTTAATCGATAATATTACTTTAAGTTAGTTCAAACGAGTAAAAACTTGGTATTTTATTGTTTGAGAAAACAGAAGAAAAAAATCACCAAGTACTTTTATAACTATAGGAAAAGTCTTAATTGAAGACACGCATATACTGCAGCACGATGCTCATCATGTTTGTCCATGTCCATTACTTTTTTCTCTAATTAATAGTTATGAATAGGGCCTGGATGTTGATGTACTAAAAACCTATATACAAATTAAAAATATGCATTTATGACATACAAAACACAAAAAGTGTCCTATAAAAATTGTTATATATTAACGACTTGAATACTTAAAAACCGCTAAAACTACTTAAGTTAGTAACACAGTTTATAAACATACGTAAAGTTGTTGTAATACAGTTGTGGTTTTTTCGATTTGTGGAAAATATAAAACTTTAATAATGACTAATAATTAACTCGTAATTTACCATCAATTGTTAATATAAACGAAAAAAATACCATAAAAATTCAAAAAAAATTCTTTATACAGATTTCTATGTTATTGAAATATTTGAAACATATTTTAAGCTAGAAAATAGTACCGCCTATGATTTTCCAAAAAATAGATGCAAATGTCATGAACATAGTTCATACAATACGTTTATTAATTTTTGCCATATTTTCTCTGCATAATTGGCTCTTCGTTATTAAAAAATATTCATACATAGGTTAAAAGCAAATAAAAGCAATATTTGTTTTTTGATTGAATTGTTTAAAACCCTTGGCATAACATGGAATTCCCTATAAGTTTAAAATTTTAAAATCAAGTTCGCATGTATTGGAATTACGACCAATAAGCCTAGTATTGTCAAGCTTGTACTTGAAGTTGGGTAATATATGTATGGAATTGTTGGAATTGCATTGAGTCTTGTAAGCTTGTGACGCTTGTGTGACTTACATGTAAATCAAATAACGATGAATAATGATAGATAAGTAGGTATAGTGTGTAGGAGCAGTAACCAAACAATTAACATATACAAATTCACAACAAGTGTTGTAGAATATTAATAATTGATACATAAATTGTTGTGTGTATAATGTATAATATATACTAAAAGGTATTATATTAGTGAATAATATCAAATATTTTTATTTTTTTTAAATTGTCATTTTCTAGAAAATTGAGAACTCAAAAAACCAAACAATCTGAAAATCAAGAATATGTTAAATTTCTTTAAAATTTTTTGTTTATAATTATGTATAGCAAATTTTCCATCACACTTACTAATTTTATTTAATTCATAATTGTAGAAGTTAGTATTTTTAAATTTAAATTGCATCATTATATTAATAATTATTTTTAATATAATATAATATATTATATATGTATATATATACAGAAATTAGTATCATACCTTTACAACTTAATTGCTCACTTTAAGAAAAGCATTTTCATTGAAATTTAATAATTGTCATCGACACTACTTTTTTATGAGTGGTCGAATAGGTTTAAATTAATAGTGATTTGAAATTTTAAAATCTCATAGTCAGGAATATATAGATATGCAAGATTCTTAAAAAAGTATTTTCATAAAAGATATATTTTTTGAAATGTATAAATTCGAGTAAAATTACTAAATTATAAAATTCTTTAATATTATTGGAGAGAAAGAATGGGTAGGTACCTTATTTTACTAAATGTCAGCGATACATAATAATTTTAGATTCTGAGCGAAGCGATAAATGTATTGATTTTATAATGATGTGTGTTTTTTTTTTAGTTTTTTTTGTCTCTGTCATCACCTTTTAGGATAGTAAAAGTGCTTGGATTTTCCAAGAAGAAATTTATTACTTAAATTTACAGGAAGAATTTCCCAGTAGTTTTCAAAAGCGCCATGAAAAACAAAAGAAAAATTAAGGAAAAACGGGAATTTCTACGCAAAATCTGTTAAGTAAAAAAGCTTGAAAATTTAATAGAAGGCTCCTAAGTTATTGTTTCAAAGGCAGATGAAAAAAAATAAAAATCCTTAGTCACAGTTTTATTTATAAGCATTTAAAGTTCAAATCTTGACAAAATACAGAAAAATCACGAAAATTAGCAAATTATTTTCAGTTGAGAATTCATAAAAATTATTCTTTTAAAAACCTAAGATTCAAAAATGTAATACAAGATTATCCATAAGTTTGTCTACCTTTATCAAAAAAATTTCTTCAAGAAAGTCAAATTAAATTTTTATGAGCGTTTGAAATTCATATTTTTACAACATCTGATATTCACTCGATTTCTCATGTAACGTTTTTCTTATTTTGGTGTAATTAAAAAACGTATGACTGTAGATACTTGAAAATTTCACTGAATGTTTATATTAGCAATTTCTATACACGATAAAATTTTGAAAATAATTTAACTCTTTTTGAGCTGTTTACGGACATTGTCAGTTTTCAATTTTTTTAGTTTTTTTTTCTATAAATATCAATAAAATTTTATTTGTTGGGCACAAAAGCGTGAAAATTTAATATAAGACTCCTGATATATCGTTCTAATAGCAGTTGAAAAATATTAAAAATACATGGGCACAATTTTTTTTTTAAGTATTTAAAGTTCAAATTTCGTCAAACTTTATCAAATTTATAATTTAATAATTATTTTGTAGTGAAAAATGTATAATATGTTCAACTTTTATAGCTAAGAATTGAAAATTGAAAACAAGGCTCCACGTAAATAGGTTATATATAAATTACTTTATTCACAATAATATCATCAAATATACTTGGTAATATCATAGGCTGACTGACCGTTTTCGCTTAGAATCGTTTTTTTTATACAATGATATTATATCATTGAATTCAAATTTAACACCATCCATTACAGTGACCCACTTATAACCTACTGTACAGCAGAGCGACACCCACTTACCCACCTTTTTTTTTTAAATTAATTTTTAAAATATTTTTTTAGATATAAAATAATAATTTTTTGTCGGAGATATTTGAAATATTTTTCTGGGTTTAAATAAAAATACATAGAATCAACTATAAAATTACATACAACTATTATTTTAACATATTGTACACATTTTAAATAATACATATCATATTAGTATATAATTTATATAATTATGCATCTTAAACATTTTTTTTTTGGACACTGATGAATAATTAGGTGGTTATTATGTAAGTACCTACCTAATATTTAAAAAAATATGTTATGTTTTGCATAATTATTTTTGCAAAAACTGTGCTCAATAAAAGAATTTTTCATATTTTTATTTTGAAACAATAGTTATATGAATTTGATAAAATGTACTATTTGTGTACTAATATAACTTATTTAAAAGAAAGCTTCGTTCGAGTACAGTTAAAATTCTACTCTAAAAATCTTAAGATGTTGGTCATCTTATAGGATATAATATCACGTTTAGCCCATAAATGTCACTTAGTCCCTTTCGCCTTTCACCGGTGGTGAATCGATGTTCGGATGTTTACAATTTCACAATAATGACAAATACTGAGAGCCAGATTTAAGCCCAGATCAAAGAAAATGATGGACTTTGATGCTCAGAATTATTGCAAACTACTGTTGGTTAACTATAATGAAATAACCAATGGTTGTATACTGCGATAGTTAGATACCTGCACACATTTAGAACTGTGAAGTGCAATTTAGACACACTAAAGTCGTTTAAGACTATTAACATCGCGGTGAGTACACTGGCCTATATAAACTATAGTGGATATAGCACTTAGAGAGAGAAACCTGCGAATGAGATAGCTGAAAGAGATAAAAATATGCGTTTGCCTTTTGGGATGTTGCAGTGTTTTCTCACTCAGTCACTCACACTATCTCGTCTCAGTGGTGGATCTAGGATTTTTTATGGGGGGGAGGGTGTTTCATGTAGCCCCCCTTCTACAACTCATTTGCGCACATTTGTTTTTTTTATAACCCATTTGCGCACAAAAACATAACTTATTTGCTCACAATTTACGAGCAATAGGAACCTTTCTCCTTAGGACTTTCAGTTTCTGGTGTCATAGACTGGCTGGTTTAAAAATGTTTCTTGAAATATTTAATTTAGCATAGATTCCTTAAATTTTCACAATGACAAAGTGATAAATTTTTAACTATATTATTAATTTATAACTATATGATATCAAGGGATTTATTCAATAAGAAATTATAAAATTTTCAACTTTTTGAAAATGTTCTTGAATATTTTCACGAAATTTTTCTTAACACAAAATTGTCATGAAAATGTACATCTCTAGTACACACAAAACAACGCCATAGCCTCCACGGCAATCGATTAAGCAGTCACGACCCATATACAATTTCGTACTTCTTAAAACCATCATTTTTATTTTAGAACTACAATATGTATTTTGTTTTATTAAAATCACCCCTTCTTTGGCCCAACAGACCCTAAGGAAAAGGTGGCCCGGTGTAGGTACCTTTAACACCTCCATGAAATCTGATCCTGCGATAAATAGACATATTATCATAAATTATTATTATTACTCTGCGTTTTCTTCACTCGCATCGTTCGAATTTTCTTCCGATAATTTTCGAATTCAATAATAATTATATTATACTCTCTACGCTAAATCGTCGTTGTTATTACAACGATGTGATGTTATTGCGATGCTGTTGTGAACAACAGTCCGTCGGTATTCCACCGGTGTGCTCTCCGAGATTGATGTGAGGCGGGAGAGGAGAGGATGAGCACCCGACGACGACGACGGCGACACGACTGCTGCAGGTCCGCCGCCGCGGCGGCCAATAATCATCGACCCGACGCGAAACGGCGCGGCGGCACGTGCGCCGCCGGGCACGTGCGGCGCGTATATTATACTATTTTTCAATTTTCACCGCAATCCGCTCGCGATGGCTTCCGCGGTGGCCGTTCCGGCGGCGGCGGCGGCGCGCGGGCGACCGGGCGCGCACACAAAAGACTTTTCCGCGGCGTGCGTGCGCGAAATAACTCGCCGATTTCATTACCGGCTGCGCTACCGCTTATTTATTATTATTATTATTACTATTACTATTTATTTATTTTTTCTTCCAAACGAAATACCCGCTCGCGTTTTAATACCCGGGGGACTCGAACGCCGCCGCCGCCGCCGCCGCCGCTTAGGTAATTGGCCGGGGCCCGCGCGCGTGCACGAAAACTAATGATGGTACACAACACGCACCGGGGGGCGGGGGAGGGGGTTATCATAATATATATAGATAAATCAAACGCAACATCGCCGCCGCCGTCGTCGTCGTTGCCGTTTTATGTAGACACGCGTTTTTTTTATTATTATTATTAGTAATATTATATTACTTAATAATTGAAACGAGATGAAATCGTTTGCGGTTTTTTTTCCTCTCCTCTAGGGTTACAACACCACCCCACGGACCGACAGACGCGGTACGAGCCTTATTGCCGGGCACCGCGCACGTGATATATTATTATATAAATTAATAATGCGTACGACCCGTCATTGTCGTACGACGATGCACGTCATGTTGTTATCTGATGACGGAAACCGTAGAATTTCGCGTTCGCCTGGACCAGAGACACGACTGCTGCGTTTGGGGGGTAGGTATTCGATGCGAAAATCCGAAAAACTCGTTATATTATGCCGAGTGGATATATATAATATAGGTCAAGGTAATGGATGCGCCCGATTTGAATTCGATGATAGATCATTGTACCTTTGCTAAATACAGGACCACATTAGTGGGTGGTTCGAGGAGTCTGCAATATAACATATTATGTAATGGGGCTGATAATAGTATTATCTATATATGACTCAGACTTTATCTAGTTGGTTATTTAATATTCGGTGTTAAAAATGTATCTAAACTTTTCTGTTGCCCGGAATAAAAATTCTGATTCGCAACAGTACATTATCAGGTAGGAGATCGCGGACCCTGTGCTGTTTGTACGTAAGTGTATGATTTAACTCTAAAGTATCAACATTTTACCAAGTTTGTCGTTTTTACTCAATTCTACCTACAATGGATTAATGTAATCCATTAATACAAAATCCTATCCTAACCGTACTAAAATCCGATGAATAAAAAAAAAACCAAATTTAACCCTTTTTAAATTAGTCTACCTTTTTCCCAGAGGTCTAATATACCCACAAACATTAATTTATGTATATATATATATCTAACTATATAAATGTGAAATGAAAAATCTCTGTACAGGCTAAACTCTGGAACTACTGATCAGATCTTCTTGATTTTTGTTTTTAAGCGAACGTTTTTAATCTATTTATATAGTATGGGAGATAATTTTTTAATAATGATTACTGACTATATTATTTGACGTTTACTACTGCATAAGTGTTTTGAACTCGTTTATAACTTCTTATAGACCTTATTTTCAAAGTCATTTTATTAAAAGTACTTTTTTTTTTAGGAAAAAAAGTATTCTCAAGGGGATATATATGAACTATTTTTTGGAGTTACTGAGTACGCAGTGGCACGCCCCGCGTGTACCCTGTAAGCATGCAGCATGTCTATGTATTTCAGAATTTTGCTGCCCGTCCACGTTTATTAGTTCAATCCCATCACCCCAACGTCACCATACACTTTTTTATTTTTCGTTTTATAACCTAACTGTTTAATTTCTGATGAGTGACAGTTTTATGTAGAATCTCTACCCCCTTATTACCTTAAAAATACTCTCAACCACTAAACTAAATAATTCAAAAACTCTTAAATTTTTACTAGAAGAGTATACACATAGTATATTATTATAAGTTCGGCGATACATGGAAAATGAGCGACGGAATATATTACCTATTTTGCTTCACATAAATTGCATTTTATCTTACATCTATTTAGCTGAAATTATATAACTGTACAATTTATTCATTATTCGTTATTTTTATTTTTATTTTAACAATATATACCTAACTTGTATATAATTTGTTTGTATTGTTATTTATTTATTTAGGTAGGTACGTCCTATATTATGTTATACGCGTATAACACAAATCATTACATTTTATTAATATGCGAAGCTTGAAATAGGTTCCTCGATAAATATTAATCAAATAAAACAATCATTTAGAATGTTTACAACAGGCACCTACAGAAAATAAAAATAATAATTTAGAATCTTAAAACTGAAGATGGAGAATGATATTCAGTTTAATAAAAATCATCTATCTAAAACCCAATCGAATCATGATTATAGTTCTAAAATATTCATTATAGTTCATAAAACAAAACATATATAATATTGATATATTAGTACATAAGGTAATACATAAAAAAAGTATTATTATATTTTTATTATAGGTATCTCTATTTGGTAATAATCTATTGTAACGCAATCTCTAATTTTAATATATAAAATAAATTGTTGTTCGTTAGTCTCTCTATAACTCAAAAACGGCTTGATCTTATTTTATTTTTGTTTTGTTTGCTTTAATACAGGGGTGGTTTAAAAAGAAAAATAATAGCGAACACCCTAATGAAAATCTAAAAAAAAATTAAAAATTTTGTATGTGATTTTCATATGGACAAAGAGTTGTAATCTGTTCCTAATAAATGGAAGTGTAAGATAGCCCATTGTTTTCTTCCAAATCAATGTAACAACAAACGCCAATACTAAAATATTTGATATAATTAAGTAAAAATTGTATTTCTAACGCTATTTTTTCGCCCGTTGTCTGCTAAAAGCTGGAGGTGATGCGGTCGCCCGATCAATGGAACTAATAATAATTATATTATGATTAACACTGATTTTGGTGGAGATATTACCATACTATTATAATATACCTATTATGGATTATAACAGTGTGTGTGCATATATATATATGTCTGTCTGTTTATCCTTTATGCATTCCTACTCTATTCATCCGATCGCCATTAAACTTTCGTAGCGGGCTTTAGGGATCCCGAGAAAGGGTTTTAAACTATTACGAAAGAAATCAGACGAAAAAATATTATACATCATACATATATTATTGTGTATGATAAGATTCAATGATACTATTTATAATCTTTATATATATAAACACTTTGGGGAGTTGTTTAGTACACTACCGTGAAGGTTTCTGGCGTATCACACCTTGGAGTATTACAATCTGATCTGGTTACACCAAAACTTACATACACCAATATAACGGCGTAATTTATATTAATTGATCATTTTTTCACTGGTGAAGTCAGGTTATACAAATATATCCAAGACCACCGGATGGCACATTGTATCCAATCCATCGTAGGATGTAATAAGTAAAAATTACCAACTTGGTATAACTTTGAAACCTTAGAGTTAGAAACTATACACTTACGTACGCACTTCGCGGGAACCTCAACCCATCATAAGTGGATTGCCTACCTGATAATATTATACTGCTCACATAATCACAAATTAGTCTCACGGAAAACATTGGATGGGAAGGCTATAATATAATATAGTGGAACGTGTCCTGACTGACTCACTGATTGATCAACGTAGAGCCTAAACAATGATAGATTGACGCTTACAATTTTCACAGTACCTACCTTCGTACCATCATGTAAGTGTGCATTTTAAAACCTAACCATTTTAAAATGATTTGCCAAGTATTTTGAGATGCATCATGGCCAATGAACCTAACCGAATGTTAAATAACGAATTGAACAATGTATAATAATATGAATCATAATATCATATAATCGTAATATATTGATACAATATTGAATCAGTTTTTAAAATTATTGTAGTTTAATGCTGTTTCTTATCGAGTGTTGTGATCTGTGCTGTATTTGGTATTAAATATGAACTTAAGCAAAAAACGAAAAGTCGATACAGAGTGCCGTGTTTTTAATGAAAAGTGGAATAATGACTACTTCTTCATCGAACAAAATAATTTTGCTTTATGCGTTATTTGTAAGGAAAAGGTTTCTGTTTTGAAAGAATATAATATTCGTAGACATTTTGAAACCAAGCACGCATCTACATATACCTAACGAGCTATCTGGTAAACTACGATCAGGCAAGTTTGAAATCTTAAGAAAAACTTTAGTAGCTCAACAGTCAATTTTTACAAAACCGTCACGTCAAAATGAATATCTTGTAAAAGCAAGTTTCCAAGTAGCTCGTACTCTGGCGATAGCCGGAAAATCTTTTACTGATGGTGAAATTGTAAAGGAGTGCATTTTTAAGACAGTCGAAGAGATTTGTCTCGATAAAATCAATTTAGTCACCGGTGTGAGCTTGTCGGCGAATACAATTGCGTAACTTACCACATATCTTGGAAATGATATTGTTCGTCAGTTAAAAGATACTGCTAAAAGTTTTAAATATTTTTCAATTGCTTTGGATGAATGACACTTCTGACTCAGCGCAGGTGCTTTTATTCGTTCGTGGAGTCAATGAATCTTTTGAAATAACCGAAGAATTTGCCGCCGTCCACTCTATGAAAAATACATGTACTGGTAACGACATTTTTCTGAAGGTAAAAGAATCTATTTTTGCTTTGGGTCTTGATTTTAAAATTTTAAAAGGCATAATTATTTTAATAGGTATAATGTAGTAATGGATATAATATAATATTATATTATACAACGTACATTCAGTACCTAGCTACTATACGCGAGCACAGATATCCGCCATTATATCATATAGGTTTATGCAATATGCATATTAAAATCTATATAGATGTTTTTGTTCTCGCTTGCGTTTACGGTGGGAACGTACCTACCTATATATAAATATATAAAAAAAAACGTAATAATAATAATGCCTGCGTATAATATAATACAAAATAATATATCAAAGTGGGCGAGTCACACAAAGAAAAACGTATGCCACCGACGTAGTGCTCCGGGCAATGTCTTTCTAGTGGTTTTTATCTTCTGAGGGAAAGAGAGGAGATTTCGGCGGGTCTAACCATACTTATAGCTGGTATACACACATGCGTGAACGCATATAATAATATATAAAATGAGGTTATACCATAGGTATATACGACGTTTGATCCTCGGCCCCCGGGCTCGTGTTCGACTGTGCCGGGTGATGATCACCATTTCTTTCGGCGGATTTATGTGACGTAGACACAATCATCCGCGGGCGCGACTCCGCAAAAACGGTCCTCGATGAAACGTGCTCAAAACACCCCTCGCGATCTATACACACAGACAGACACACACACACACACCCACCCATGCACCTACAGTGATTTCATTATTATTAAATTATAATAATGAAACAAAATAATAATGCTGCACGAGGGCGTTTACGATAATATTATATTGAAATAATAATATGCTATATGCGTCTATAATGTAGGTGGGTAGGTACTACAACAGCTAGGTATACAGTATCGTTTTTTCGATATTTATTGGGCAAAAAATCCGAATAAACGGAAAGTCCGTAAGTCCGACGGCAATGAAGAACATTAGGTACTGAATTATAAAAGTAGCATATCCCATAACCCTCTTAATTATGGTCTACCTGCAGCTGGATATGACGAAGAAATAATTTTGTACGATGATTTTCGTTGTATCACTGATGCAAAAGATTTCTAATATGTGTCGAACATTTTTCTTTAAATCCTGAATATTGTTGAGTATATGCTATAAGAGTAAAAAATATACACATTTATGACCGCTATTTATTATTAAATTAATAATAGTAATAATAATAACAATGACTAAAAATAAAACATACAAGTGTGTAGGTAATTTATAATAAAATATTTATTTTAAAGTTTTAAACAATTTGTTTCCATATTTTATTCGATCTTTTTTTACCATTTACCTGATTCGTCTTTTGGATTTAAAATAGTTAAAACAGCTCGTGATGACGTCGGGACCTGTCAAGTAACGTAGATAAACGTATAATCTCATATCGTACAATTTATCTTATAATGAGACAGTCTATTTAATCAATCGCGTCTGCATAGTGGGCAGGCAATTATCGACAGTTTTTACTGCAGCTGCGCTTTAGTGTTTTAGACCATTGGTCAACAATATAATAATAGTTTAATAATATTACGACTTACAGCATAAAATAATAAAGTAACCACATCAATATTCAATTAAAAAATATTTTTTGTTACTTAAGGTAGATGGCCAGGTGGGTATGTTAAAATAAAGCAAGATTACAGATAGTGAAAACTGATGGCGTTTATTAAGCAGCGTGTTGACGTAATGACGTATTAGAGGTAGGTATAATTAAATAATAAACAAGCAGAGTAACATTATCTTAGTTGTTATTTATTAGTTTATTTATATGAACCCCAAAAAAAACATAATATTTAAAAAGTATATTATATTATGCTGTGCTAGGAGGCTAACAAACTTAAAGCCACCTCTCTTAAAAAAAAATGTTTACCGACCTTCAACTTTTTACATTGAATTAAAAATAACATTTTATTTAAAAAATTGCCCTTTTTTTTGTTCATATATAATTTAAAATCCAAAAAATTCCACTGTAGGTACCTATATAATATATGTGAATATCATTTAAGCACCTACCTATAATCAAAAATGGATTTCCTCCTGCGCGCCTAAATACATTTCTGGCGGATGCCTTTGTTTATAATATTATCATACCTACTTCCGTATTTTATCATTTCATACAATCAATATTCAGGCTTATAAATTCCTATATAATATGCAAATTTTGAAGATTTTGACACTTATACTTATGTTGGTCACTTTTAACCTAGGTACTATACAGTGGCTGATCTAAAATTTTGTTTTGCACCCACTGTCTTCTTTTAAGTTTTACCACATAAATATACAAAACGGCCCAATTTATTAATCTAGAATCTAGATGCTATGCCAATGGGGGGGGAGGGATCTGCCCTCTTAAATCCACCACTGCTACTACACCTATATAGTATCTATATACTAAATTTTAATTATAAGGTAACCATATAATTAATTCATATTTTGTGATGTGTACCGACTTGCTTTACTAAAGCTCCTTAATTATCGACAAGGTTATCATGGGAATGAATAAAATATGAATGTGTACGGTGTTTAAAAGAGTTCCCTTTTTTGTAACACGATTCTGTGCGTTAAATTAATTTAATTTAATTTATTTATGTTACAAATTTCACAATATTATATACGAACATATAACAAACAAAATACAATTAATCTATAGAAAAATAAATGCTACAGAAAGCTTCACATAATGTACAACAGCTGATTTCATAGTGTTCAGTATTCACCCACAAATACAATTACAATCTCCACATATGATAAACATATTAGTGGATATCTAAGTTGAAACAATTATAAAAAATAAATTACTCCCGAATATCAGGGGTAGGTACGTAAATAAAAAAATAAAAATAGATTTATCCTATTTAATTACTTAAAACATTTAACAACTCTAATTAAAATATCTCTATTGTATATTTTTATACGGTATGGTATATAAATATTAATTGTTTTATATTTATCTTATTTAAATATGTTTAAGCAAATGAATGCTATTAGAAGTTTAATAACATTTAATATAATACAGCGTGTGACATTTAAGTAATTAATGATATAATACTAATGTTTACAAAGCAATTAAGATTACAGCTATTAGATTTACAATACAGCAAGGGAATTAAATATAGATAATGATAATTTTAATGAGGTTTGTAGATAAGAAATTTGATATTGAAATTAATGGCCATTATGGGAAGTTTGTTGTAAGTTTGTTTAAACGGACGATAAGTAGAGAGATTAAAGGGCTTAATAAGGTTTTGAATTCGTACAAAGTTCTTGACATTGAAGTATTGGATGTTGGATGGGTGGCTGTTATGCTGGCGTATGATGAACCGGACAAGGTTGTATTGGATACGTAAAGACGTGTGGGGTGTGTTGTTTTGCAGATTTTTCCCAGCATCTTTGTATGATACACGTGCACAAGATAATAGTGCATATCTAACCAGAAGGCTACGATCTTTGGTGCACTTATCAGTGTAATATTATCTTTTCCGCTTTAAACGCACATTGACTGCAATATAATTACGCGTATGGCCATATGCTCGACATGTGTACTATTGGGGCGGACTATTTCATTTTGCATGTGGTTTTCGATAACCACAGCAGAGTTTAGCACTGTATTAATATGGAGGATTTGGTTATTTTCGTTAAAGCAACGTGTTCAACGTGGAACAGCGTAGTAAAGGCCAAAGAGTGATAAAGGCGTTAAAATTCTGGGTGGCAACAGATTGATACAGCGATTATACTTTTTGATATTAACCACGTGCATGGACGAGTGTCGTAGTCCGGCCAGGGCGTTTGAAGTATCGGTTAAAATTGCAGAATGATGGAGATTTCTAATTAGGTACTACCTTGTATTGGTGTTTGCAGTGCGACCGAAAAGAGTGGAATTCTGCATCGGTATCGCTTATATGCATTACATTATTATAATATTCTAGGTTATGTGGGTTTTTGGCCGAACTATTATAGGAATAATTGTGTATTACTGTGGACTTATACGAAAATTGTTAATACCTTTAAATGTTATTAGTTGTGTAGTGGATCACATGTGTGGGACGCTGTTACATATAGGTAATATAAACTAAGAAGTATAAACATAATTAAGAATTAAAATTGATAATAATGAAGAGGCTTACTAGATACTCGTATATTAAATCACCCAGGTACACATATTGTATACAACTGTTAACATATATAGTTCCCGAACAACAGCATCCCACACACTAAGAAACTCTGGATGTCTATAACACTCGTAAATCTTTCGTTATATTGTATTTAATATTTAATTAAAAACTGTGTAATAATAATAAAACATATCAACTGAAACTTAGAATTTAATCTATATTTCCTGAAACTCTCGAGTTATGGTTAAAATATAATTCAAAAGGCTCTGAAAACCCTCACTGAATTATCTATACAATATAATAGGTTCCCTAACCCCGTCACAGAATTATATTGAATATTAAGAAATTGGCAAAGTTTTTTTAAAATATTATTCAGTGTACAATATCTTCTAATTTGTATGACAGCCAAAAATAAATTTAAGTGTGGTAACACAGGACCATCTGTCGTTACTTTAATGATCTTTATTTTTAAATAATATTAATTGTTTTTAAAGCGTTATAAGTTTGTTTGTTTTGCTAATGATGGCTATATTTGAAAACCACTTCAATTGATGATTGCATATATAGTTAGAAAATTATTTGGACAGTGTTGTGGAATGGTTCAAATTGGTTGACCTTTAGTTAATATATTGCTAAACGTAAAATAACGACCTACGAGTTTATCTCGTGTTTACTGCTTTATGTTTCTGATCTTGGTTTCAAATTTACTTAATTTCTAAATCCTAGACCACAAATTGAAACTATAAATATTATGTTGTAAAACATTAAAAGTTATAGGTTTTGGAATGAGACTTTCTAAAGAATTCCAGCTTCAAGTGTCGTTGTTAACTCTATTGTTAATTGGTGCGTCTAATCTTGGAGTATGGTTTCAATAACAATTTGATTGATTTGATAGATTAATTTTGCGTAGCGTGATTATACATTCCGGTTGTTAACCAATTTAGTTTTCATTCGTTGGAAAATCTAAGGCAATATTCCAACCTAATACTTATAAGTGGTCTACTGTTTGGTACAATTTATTCTGCAATTCACACAGTTACATTAGAGTTCCTTATCAGTCTACCTGATCAAATACTCCGTTTTAACTTTTATTTGTCCTACTTATTAATCAATCTGTAGGATAATGCTAACAGCTAATTTGAAACCATTTTTATTAGAATAATGTGAAACACAGTGACTATTCCTAATGTATAATTGTATAAATCAATAAATTACTATAAATTAATTTATTTTACTACATGTTTGTATAAAAAAGAGTTCGCTAATATAAATAAAATAAATTTAAGATCGCACAACAGAGACGTTTCTCCAGCACTCAGACCATTTTTTTGTTGTTTTGATAGCTGCTCTCAAGTCTCAACAGTATACATTCAATATATTTTGACAATTATTGTTCACATTCTAAAAGCCGTCATACAAATGATGACTCAATTTGTATTTCAAACATCACAAAGTGCTGATGGGCTGATTGGACGTACCACGTAGGTACGTGATTTACATATTATAATATTGTCATCTGTTACTTGGGGGCTGGGACGTGTGTTCGATGTTCGTATAATATACATTTGTTGTGATGTCATGACCGATGCTGTGGTAGATACATTCACGTATACCATTCCATATATCTGCACCGTATCATTATTATTATTATTACGAATAATAATAATAATACACGCCCACCGATCAAAAATAATATTTTCCAAAAGAATAATATTGTTGTAAATGTAATCTATAGACCATACACTTTATGTATATGGTTAAAACAGTGATTATATATAATACTATTATATAGGTACCTATAGTATCGATACTATACGTCTATACATATTATAATTTATAACTACGCGTATCAGTATTCAAGTATTACAATATATATATTATTATATATCATATAATAATATGTAATATGTATATAATATGTTAAGTGCTCGATGTGTGAATGTCGTTATGCGGCGTTATGTAATTTTTATTATGACCATCTATCCTGCCCGACGTTGTCCAGGCTAAAGATTTGTACTTTTAATAAATATATTTTCTCAAAATTGATATGCAATCGTCATATTTCTTCTAATTTATTATAACATTAATA
The DNA here is from genome assembly GCA_008086715.1 of Sitobion miscanthi. Lineage (NCBI taxonomy): Eukaryota > Metazoa > Arthropoda > Insecta > Hemiptera > Aphididae > Sitobion > Sitobion miscanthi. The sequence goes on from CM017804.1 coordinate 15,170,284, forward strand.
TAATATGTAACCAATTACAACTATTTAGATAAGCAAAACAATTTTTGAAAGCTGAAAAAAGATTATGTGTGAAAGACTCTTTAGCAATCTATAACCTATAGAAGTTGAACAATATTAAGCTATAAACACCCTCCAAATTTCAAGTAATCTATTGATATAAATTTTATTGAAAACGGTCCAGTCGTATTTTGAGGCTACTAATTTCGGATGAACCAACATTAATTTTAGTTGTATAACCCGATTTTGCCCGTGAAAAAATGAATAAATACAAAATGTAGATTATATATAAACACTTAAGTTTATCTTGGTTTTGGTGTACCTACTTAGTTCAGTTCACAGACAAATTTGCGTCACTTTGCGAACTAATTCGACCAAGATGAACGATTAATTGTGGTTGATATCACTTGCAGAATAAATAGAACGTGCACATCAAACTACTCTTTAAACTTTTTTGATATCTCCAAGAACAATTTGAAATTTTTACGAATTCGGTTAAGTAGTTTTTGAGTACCTACCTACGTATACAATAGCTACAGATATAAATTCAACTCACATATTTGCTTTAAGATATAGTTTCTTAATTTAAAACCATACACGTTTATATAACGTGTTAGATGATACCTCATCTGCCCGAGTCACTAATGGCAACTATTTATATACAAAAATAATACTAATTTCTACTAATTATTTCTTACCAATAACAAGTAGCAACCATTTATAAACAAAAATTTTCATCGTTTATCTCAAAATCCCTGTGGAGCAACTCTCCGGTTTGGGTCTAATCATGAATCTAAATCATTCAAGGCCCTTCTCGAGCACACAGAAAAAATGTCATCAAAATCGGTGCAGCCGTTTAGGAGAAGTTTAAATACTTACAAATGGACAGAAGAAATATATATACATATATCAAGATAGATATAGAAAACTAAATAACATAAATATTTAATAATAATCACGATTCATCAAAATGGAGATTTTTTTAATATACGCAGGATATGCCAACTCCACGTACGTCATTTATTCATTGCGATCGTTTCCTCATTACCTCCTACTCCCGAACAACATGTTCAAACAAGCCTAATTATGCCTGAGCCGCGATGAGAGTGTGCAATACATAATATTAATGAGCTTACATGTCAAAAGAACGTAAGTGAAGAATAAGCCCCGAGTTCGATAGAGGAATGTAAAGCATCGTTATCGACATTTTAAAATAATGATTTATTCTTTGATAGTGAATTTCAGTTGTATTTTTCGCACTGATATCTATCGTTGATCAAAATTAGGGGAGGTTTTGATCCCACACAATTAAAAAATAAATAAAAAACGTATATTTTTTTGGAGGGTGGGCTAAGATATTCCCTGTGAATTGCACCTATGGGGCCTTGGCCATCGCCATATTATTAAAATAATTCAAGAAATCAATTTTTGACATCGTGTAAATACGTGGTGTAAATTTGCGGCTTTTGGATAATATCATAAATTACAATATAATACAAGAAATATCTATTTTTTTTTTTAGTCCAATCAACTACAAGTTTGTTAGCTTACATTGAATAATTTACATTCAATTATTTTGATTTTTATAACTAAGATTTAAGTTAATTTATTAACACCTGAAAACAGTTCGGATGTTTAATAAAGATTTTCTGGTACCTATGTGGAATTCGTTTCTGGCCTCTGGCAATAAATATTATGTGATTATGATGATCGAAACGTTTTGCAATAGAATAGCGGTTGTTCGCTTGGCCTACAACGGTATTCGCCACACATTATAAGCACTGTTTATATTACAGAATATGACATGACGCTCAGACACGTTGTCGAGATGCCTACACATTAAATATACATAGGTACCTATATACCTATATGGTATAATAAATTATGAACAATCGCACCGTTCGTAAATGTGAAGCCTTGTGCATCTCTTGTACGCGTATATTATTATATTATGCTCATCGTCGTTTCAGCGGTGGCTGCTATTGTATAATAATGATAATAATAGTAATAATAATAATAATATGTTAAAAGGGTCTTTTTATTGTTATTTTTATTATTTATTTTTTTTTTTGTCCCGCCACAAAAGGAGACGGGATACGGTAAAAAAGACGGAGCAAACCAGCGGTCGCGTGGTGGTGAACACTTAACCGTATACTCACACATTACTGCGACGTTATATATATATTATATGGTCTTACATACTCGATATCAGATGATATATATGTTGCGGTCGCGGGTCTTGAGTGGTTTTCGGGCGTTACACATTTTTTGAACGACCCTCGAAATGCGCGTTCGACGGTCCGTATAAACAGACCGCGACTGTATTATTACACATTATTGTACGCACGTCGGATCGTCGCGACGTTATCTCAATGCATACGCAACAGTAAAACTCCAAGGAATTTGATATACCATGGAACAAAATAAAATAAGCGAAAATAAATTGTTTCCATCTACTTGTCGAAGTGTACCTATATATAATATATTATACTTAAGTGTCATTCTTCTTGTTATATTTTGAAATTTTTATAATGTTTATTGCTATTAATAATATTGCCAGCAATCGTTAAATTTTAAAATTTGGAATTTGCCAAGTCCCGTGGGATGTGAACCTCCCCCCCCCCTAAAAACCAGATACCAACGTAAAACAATATTATGAAATCGTTTATAATAAGTAATAAAGTTCAATTGGTGATTCAGGTGTATACTAATAATAACTGTAAATATGCATCCAAGTTCATCCAACATATACCTAAACATAATATAATGTATGAACAAAACTATAAATGTCCCGTCTCGTCTGCATTATAAATCTGGAAATTAAACGACTGCGCAGAGTTCTTTCGGTACCATATATTTTCAAGCCAATTTTCTGAATTTTCAGACAGCCTAACCTGACCAATTTTGAATCCTCACTAATAATACTGTCAAAATTGCGCCTTGATCTATAAACCATTTGAATCTATAACCATGCAAAATTATTGGAGGTGCCAATGAAAAGAACATCATAATATCCAATATAAAATTACAAATGTACCATATAGAAGTTCTCTCGGAACCTACAAATTCAGATTATTATACCTGGTTTGTTACTTCAACCGATGTCATTATAAGGTACCCAACCTATACGACTATACATATATAAAAATTTAATAGATAATAATATGTAATGTTATAATAATATCGGAGGACCGAGGAACGACGACGCGAACACATTCTTGGTAGAAATAAATACCACGTGGAATTTCTATGCAGCGTTTTCGTCGTTTTTGTAGGTTTATTTTATAAAAATGCGACAATGGCGAATAAAAAAAGTAATAATATATATTATGACCACGATAAGCTTATTGTAGTTGTCACCGTCTTCAATATCTTTGTTTTTTATTTTATTCTCCTACTTTCCGTGAAAGGTATTTTTTTAATCGCCAGCGGTGCACGAGACCGGAAAAAAACGTTTCCGGCGGCAAACGTGGAGAGAAAAAAATAAAAATGTCCGCAATCGAGTTATACACAAAACGGTAAAGGTAAAAAAAAACCCTAACCGAAATCAAATAAAGCAAAACGTTTAGATAAAATAATAATACAACACAAAATAAATTGTTTTATAACTACGGAATCACGCAGTGGTGTATTTTAGGGTAATACATTTGTTTTAGGTGGGGGGAACGAGCAAAATATAATAAATATTTATTACCCATCGTGTCTAAAAGTATAATGGTGATGTTGAAGCAAACGCGATTTCTACCTCTAAATTATTTACCAATAATAAATCTATATATACTTTAGCAGCTAACACTACATGATATTATGTAGCAGTGCGTCCTTGAAGTTTTGTTAAATTAGGGAAAAAATAATATATCTAGTTAGTTAGTACATGCACCCACCTATTGATTGTTATAATGAGTATATTAATACGTGTAGAGTCATATACCTTCGCCTATACAATATAAATATTTTAACGACTTAAAGTTACTGTAATTACGTAAGACACAAACGCACACAGAAAATACCATAACACACTATAGGTACCTACTCGATATTTTTCCTCTACAGGGTAAATCTATGAATCATAAATATGTTTTTGTTAATAAGTAAGTAACACGAAAACAAAAAAGTCTATATTGCAAGATCGGTCTGAAATAAAATATCTGGACCAAGCCCAAAAGCATATTTATATTAAAAATAATATTCAAGCATAATGCTATTAAAAAAAAAAAAATTTGTACTAATATACAATAACTTGGAGCTTAAAACGGCTAGGGGCAATACTTCCCAGCCCACCACTATTGAATTTAGGGGGGAGCACTTGACTCTCGTCCCCCTCCCAAGAGGACGCCAAGGATACGTGTGCAGGTACTTAACTACTTAACAGTTAACAGTATAATAACTTGCCTGTGCGTATTGAATACCTGAAGGTTTTAGTAATATCGTGGTTTTTATCACTTTTTTTCATACGTATACAACTTCTCTCTCTCTCTATAAATATATATAACAATAATTGTCTTCAATGGCTCGTAAAATCGATTGCGTATTATCCGCCATTCGCATGTGGTTAATAAATAATAATATAATGCGCCACTACGATACCTGCTATACTAAAATATAATATATATTATACATTTATAATCCGAAAACGAATTGCGTTTTATTTAACGATCGATTTCGATTCGATAAATATATATATATAGGTAGGTACAACTGCTATCTTGGAAATGTATATATCAACAGAAACCAGAAATATCTAATAAAAATATAAAACTATAGCCCAAAAGCATGCAGGAACTCACGATTGGTTGTGGGGACACTATTATCTCGCTTCGAAATTATGAAGCAAAGTGTGCAAATGTATTTTTATAAAACACTTCAATCAAATTTTTATTCATCGAGAAAAAATATTAAAAAAATGAAAACCCACTTGACCGTTTAAAGCATAAACAAAAATGAATAGGCGTTACTTTTATACAACTATTGCAAGGAGTTTCGAGTTTGATTAGGAAACTGATGATAGACAAAACTAAAAGAATAAACACATAATATTATAACTACCATTATATATATTCTCATTGCTCACTTAGCTGGTCGTATAACATTTTGAAATACTCAAATACATTTACAAAGCGGATGAAATGTCTTTATTTTCTACTGTAGAGAGTACGAAGAAAACTTATAAGTAACTTTCTATGTACCCATATTATATTCTAGACTATATTATATTAACTATGCAATGGTTTGAAAAATATGTTTTCTTGTCTTAAGAAATAAATTTGTCAACATTTTCCATTAACGATTCCCATATACTTTATAAAAAAAAGCCTCGAATTATAAACCTAAAAATATTAATAACAAATCAAAACACTACACATATTTCATACGTGTACAAATTGAACGAAGTCTGTTCACATACATAAATGTACTATGTGGGATCGGTAGACGAACTATATTATAATAACGAAAAAATCATATCATATAGTTATCACTTGCCTAACTATAATATATTAAACTATAATAATAGGTAGGTACCAAGGGCGGACTGGCTATGGTGGTGTGGGTGTGCGATCTCCGCCTGGGCCTGTTGACATTTTAGGCTGCTTGAAAAAATTCGGACCGATAACTTATAAATATTTTATTATCAGCCCAAATTTTCTGTTTCCCCGCGGGGCCAATTTTTATTTTCAGTCCGCCAATGGCAGGTAATACTGTATAAGGTACATCTTACATGCCCTGGTGATAAAGACTTGATAGTAATATTTTATGTTTACCTGAGCCGAAAAGACAATTTTGATTTTTTTCGCCGGTACGATTATTGCAAAACTATGTTATGGCCTAGTTTTTAAAATGTTATTTCATATTGTCATAGGTAGCATAGTTTTTGGAAAGTTGTTTAGTGGTTTTTCGAGTGTATAGTGCAGAACGTGCGTTTCGTATGTATTTGGCAGGCGGTGCTAATTCGGGTATACGTCTCGCCTTATTACCTATACAGGAGGATAAGCGTTTCCCGTCGGGATTATTATCGTCCCCATCGTACGTTTTATTCAAACCCTGAAAAATCATTCGAGACCGGCTCATTAGATCGCAAAATATAATGGCCCCTCGCACAAAGGGTCGCTTTATGATAAGATGAGCTGGTATACCTACGCCAAACGATGAAAAGTTAAAAGATATATTTAACGCACATCGTCTATGCATATTATATCTATATACTATTATGTACTATGTGATATGTGCGCACGTGACACGCCGGAATAGCATAATGCACAAAACATTATAAGTCGTTAAGTGATGTAAACGCCATCATCGCCGCCCGACATCGTTCGCGCATTCACATATATATATATATATATTATTATATTGCTATCATCATCATCGCGCACGGCTCATAATAATAATAATAATACGATATAGGTATCCGTATTGTAAATTGGCAGCGGATTCGCCATCACTCGATTTTAATGATTACCTCCTCTATATCCATACCCATATAACGATATACGCATAAAAGAGGGCCGCCGAGAATCGTTTATTGTCCGTGTATAATATAATATATATATATATATATATACGGACCGACCGCCCCTCGCGCCCCGCCACGCGCAAGCGCACGTGCCTCAAAACGGTCGTACACACGTAATAATATAACAATAATATCATAAACACAACGCGATAATATTATAATGACGAACGTTTCGAGGCTGCAGGTAGTATATTATAGTGGCAGTAAGCAGCGTATAGTATTAGTGTGGTGCGTTGGGTACTTACCTACCCACGCCCCTGCTGCAGTGCACCGACGGAGAGTTTTTACTTTACAGTCGTCGTTTAAATTTTATAATATCATGTACGTGTACACACACTCACACCGGGACCCCGATAATATAATATAACGTATTGATAACATTTCGTTTTTCGCGTCTAATTGCCCCCGCGCGCTCGAGGAGATTGCATTACGACGATAACGACGACCGCGTGTACAGCGACAAACGACGAGCGATGGGGAGATCCGGTAGCCGCCCTCGTTCACAATAATATATTATTATATTATTATATGCATATACCCATTACACACTCTTTGTGCAGTACATAATATCATATATACGTATATAGGTATGCGCTTGGATAAACGCGCGTATATACAATACAATATACATATATACATATAATGTCAGAGTAAATATGTACACCGCCGAGCATAACATTATATCATATAGTACACCGTAATCGGATAATCTGCTGCTGCTGCTGCGACGACGACGGCGAACTGAGGGCAGCGAAAAAAAAAATCGTTCTCGACGTTAGCAGTAATCAGATTTTGCGCGCCCACGCGTCGACGCCGGTTTTAATGCTGCACAGTCAAACGCGGAACGACCCCGTCGAAGTCGTTGTTGGCACAGTTCTACAGTGATAACATTAATGATGACGACGATATAGCAGTCGGCGTACAACGCGCATTTAATATCACGATATTTATTTTATACGACAATATTACTATGTACAGTCGCGATGTCACTGCAGGCCGAAAATGTTCTGTAGCAACCGTCGAGTATAGCAGTAATAGTGATTATAATACAAATAAGTGCACCTGCAGCGATATGCGCATTTATATAGGTACGTATTGTAGCTGTGTCATTGCTATATACGCGCTTTGTGCGCAGACTTTTATCTGCAGCAGGAGACGGCCGATGTTTATCTGCGATTTAATTAGTCTAATGCCCACGCACCCACGGCATCGCACGAAACAATAAATATAATAACATACAACCGAGGACTGCTGAAAATGTCTTATGTATTTTTATCCACGACACATTGTATATATTTTAATGGTATACGGGCAGTGTCGTGAATTGGCCTCAATTTCTGGTGGTGTAGAGAAATATTTTAATTTCAGACCCGCCACTACTCCGACTTCCTTTAGAAACTCACGCCGGAAAATTGTTAACCTAATGTCCTACAGGTGTATTTGATAATTATTAGTATTATAATATTGTGTACAGTGGCTATTTTTGTGTGCACTGGGACACACTTTGTGCACTACAAAATCTCAAAAGTCCACTGCGAAAATAAAAAAGTGCACCTGCCACCTTAGATTTTATACAGATCAGCCAAGGTTACATGTTTAACCGCACTGTAGATGCAAAATTATAAGAAGACTTTGTTATTTTTAAAATAACGTTTTTGAAAAGAAGATTAATGTAGAAAATATGTTCATTGGTAAGGTCCGTTTCAATGCCCCCCCCCCCCTTTCAAAATTTGGACTTTTGACCACGCCAAACATTTGTGAATCGTTTGTGCAGAAATGTGCACCAAGTCCAATCGCTTGTGCACAAAAAATGAAAGCTTTATTCCAAAAACAAAATGGGGAAGGCCATTGAAACGGTAGCCCCCCTCCACATTGAATATTTAAATTGTTTAATGTGCCAAACGTTTGTGCAGAAATGTGCACCAGGTTCCGACATTTGTGCACAGAAATTCCTAGCGCTATCCAAAAAACAAAGTGGGGAAGGCATTGAAACGAGACACCCCCTTTTTGGAAAATTAAAATTTTTAAGGTGCCAAACGTTTGTGCAGAAATGTGCACCCGGTACCGACGTTTGTGCACAAAAACTCTCAGCGCTATCCAAAAATAAAGTGGGAAAACGAGAGTACCCCTTTTTGAAATTTTAAGTATTTGTCATATTAATAAATGGCGTTTAGGTAGCTAATAGGTTTAATACAATTTTATTATTGCCATGTAAACGTCTAGAAATAGTTGGGTAGTAGTTTCATAATAATGTATTATACAATTATACAAGATACAATTTTTCATATTTCTAAACTACCCCATCTTTTAGCACGCATTTAGCATGAAGACATTATTTTAATTATCCTTATAAATCATTATAAAAAATTATTTTTTGTTAAATTAAAATAAAAAAATTATTTAAAAAAAAAATTAATAAAAATTATAAAAAGAAAACAATTAATAAAATGTTCAACTTTTTATTAATTATATTTATAAATGGATTATTTATTCAACTAGATTGTTTTATTTAGTTAAGATTTTTTTATTCTTTTTAATTTTTTTATTCAATATCATTTTTCATTTAATTTAGATTTTGTTTATTCAATGATTTTATTTTATTAAATATAGATTTTTTTTAAACTAAATTTTTTCAATTTTTTTAAACCTTTTTTTTAAATATGATTTGTTTATTTGATTTTGATTTTTTTACTATACATTTTTAATCAAATAAGGTTAAAATCTATAAGCCAATTACAAATAAAAATGTATAGAAAAAAAAATCAAAATTTTACAAACAAATCGTATTTAAAAAAATGTTGAAAAAGTCTAAAAAAATTCTAAATTTAATAAAAAAAAATATAATTGAAAAAATAAAATTTGATTCGGATAAAAAAAGCATGGTATTTAGTTTTTTTATTAATTTAACTATTCTTTTTTTATTGAAATTACTTTATTTTTAAATCAATTTTTCTTATTCTGCTGCCTTTTTATTATTTTTAGATATTATTCCTATTAGGATTTTTATTAAAAAATATGCATTTTTTATTTAATCTTGCTGATTTTTTTATTAAATATTATTTTTCATTCAACCTGGATTTTTTTTTATGAATATTTAATTTTTGTATTCGACTTAATTTTATATCCGTTTTTTGATTCTAATAAATATAAGTATAAAAAATTGATAACAGGACATAAAAATTGATTTTTAATTAAAAAAATAGAAAATTATTAAAGAAAAACCCAGGAAATCAATTGTATAAGAAAATTATATTTATTAAAAAATAAAATATTTATAAAGAGCTTACTTAAATTTAAAAATATCTTAATTGGATAAAAAATCTAAAAATGAAAAAAGCAGCTGAATAAATATGTATATTTAATAAAAAACTAATTTCAATAAAAAAAAAAGTTAGTTCAATTATAAAACCATTTAAATAAAAATCAATAATCTAAAAACCTAAATAGGATATAAAAATCAGTCAAATAAAAATTGATTAATTGATAAAAATCCAATATTAATAAAAAAAAATAGTTGAATGAAAAATAATATTTCATAAAAAAATCTAAATTCAATTAAAAATGCATATTTAACTAGATACCTTTTATTAATATTAGATTTTTTTATTCAGCTGCTTATTTTCCTTTTTAGATTTTTTGTCCAATTAAGATATTTTATTTAAATTTAACTAGGTTCCTTTTATTAATATTTGATTTAACATTAGATACCTATCATTTTTTATAACCAATTTTATCAATTTGTATGTATTGTTATCGATTTTTTACTAATATTTATTAGAATCTAGAAAAAGATATAAAAATCAGTTGAATAAAATATCGATAATTGATAAAAATCGAATATTAATAAAAAAAATATCTTAATTGAAATAAAAAGTCTAGTTGAATAAATAATCCATTTATAAAAATAATTAGTAAAAAGTTGAACATTTTACTAATCGTTTTCTTTTTATCATTTTCATTAATTTTAACTATTAATCATTAGCAACTGAAAAATAATTTCTTATGATTTATAAAAATAATAAAATATAATTCCTGTCAGCACGTGAACGAGGTTGCACAGAAATTACGATCGTGTGGATTTCGATGACAGTCGTGCAAATCCATGCTAAATGATGGAGTAGTTCAATTTTAGAAATTTTAAAAATTTCACTCTTGGGCGGTGCTGGCGTTTTAGTATCTCGCCTGCACCACCCGTTATTTTTTGTGATTCCGGGGAAACCGGTATCGTGCAAATTACAAAATTAGTAATGCAAATTCATGCCTTCTTTTTTTGTACGTGCTAATTATTAATATAAAAATTTAAAAATGTCCAATGGGCGGTGCTGGCGCCAACGCACGTAATAATATAATAATATTATGTTTTAAATATTCCATGGTAAACCTAACTGAGAATTTATCTCAGTGGTATTCTACAGAGGGATTAGTTTTTATTTTTCAAAAATGTTGATTTTGAAGTTTTTTTTTGAAATATACAATAATATTTGAATACGGAAAGAAATAAATATTTTTCGTAGAATACATAAATTAATTTTTTAATTGGTATCGCCATTCGTATAATTAGTAGGGAATGTTGGTACAATTGGTTGGGTTTTCTGTTTTTTTAATCCATAACAGTTTCAAAAATGTGTTCAAAATTTTAATTATTCAAAAATAAATTTGGCAGGTAATTTTCTTTTGTCAATCTTAAGATTGATACTCGATATTTTTTTGAGAAAATATATTTGATCTCGTAGATTGGCTGCGTTGTATCTTGAAGACTTCAAGTCGATACGACGAATATTAAAGAAGATAGGATTTTAAATGTTATTAAAAAAAAACTAAAAACTATAAATCCAAAGTTCAATTTTTGGTTCTCAGATCAGCTATGATAAAATCTCATAAAGTACCTATTTGAGCAAAAGTATTCAAATACTTTTTAATTACTTAAATGCGCGTATTTTATATACTTTTTAAAACAGGTATCTGTATTTGAATACCTACACTTAAAAAGTATTTTTTCTAGTAAATATTCTATTAACTTTTAAACTAACTGTTTAATCTTTTAATAAATCAAGAAAAAAAACAACTATACAACTCTAAAATTTATCAAATGTGTAATGGTATATTGAATTGAGGTAACAGTAATAATTCTCGGATAATATTTTTTTTCAATTTAATTAATTTAAATAATACAAAAGATGCATTATTTAGGGACATACGTGTCCTTCTCAATCACATTCCAAAATCCATTCCCACACCACAGACTCAATATTACTTGAGAGGATTGGGAACAACGCCTGACATATAACAATCGACTACCTCATATGAAACAATTAGTTATTATCATGCTCACAAATTTAGGAACCCCATTTATTCGTGCTAAATATATGATAGTGTGAAAGAAAAAGTTCACTTTGTCAATGAAAATACCAAAGTAAATTCAAATTAAATTGTACTATAAGTAATTTTTTATATGATTTTTCTCTGTGGCATAGGTATAGAATTGTATCATGTTCTTATATTTAAATTGTATTTATTTATATTTGAACAGTATCAAAGGTTTCATGGCTATATTAATAATATTATATTATATATACTATATAGTATAGGTAGTGTACTTATAAATAATATTTACAAGTAAAGTTTTTTAGAAGTTAATTTTATTTTTTTATCTAATTTGTTTTCGGTTCTATATTATGATTTTAATTTTTTTTATAATATGTCCATTATTATTTATTTTTTATCTGAACACTATAATTATGTTATTGACATTTTATAATTAAAAGAAACTTTAAGTTCTGTTATCTTTTTGCAGAGTGTGTCTTTTAAATATTACTTAACAAACAAAATCGTTTCAATTCCCCCCCCCACCATTTTGTTTTTTGGATAGCGCTGGGAATTTTTGTGCAGAAACGTTTGGCACATTAAAAATTCAAATATCCAATGTGGAGGGCTATCGTTTCAATTGCCCCCCATTTTGTTTTTGCGATAGAGCTTTCTATTTTTGTGCACAAACGATTGAACTTGGTACATATTTTTGCACAAACGTTTGGCGTGGTCAATGTTTATATAGGTAGTCATATTACGAAATACTTAACAGATAATAAGGTATCTACCAAGGAAAATATTATGATTTTTTAGTTTTGGGCATTGTGATAGTGTATAGGACTATAGGTATTCAAATAGTAGGTAGTGTTTGTGAGTGCTGATTTAATTTTGAATAGTTAATTTTTTATTATTTTAATTATAATTGAGTAAACTATCATGGATAAAACTATAATAACAAAATAAAAATAGATTATACCGAATATAACTAAAACGGATTTATTATATAAATTTCAGCCTTCTATTTTATCAGCCAAACCCAGGGGTGAGCTGGCTCGGGTGACAAAGTGAAGAAGACCACCTGGGCTGGTCCACCATAAAAAATATATATTATAGTAAAAAAAAAAAAAAATATTTGGTGAAAATGTCAAGTATTTACGGTTATTAATTTTTGAATTACAACAAAATACGATAGTCGTTCCATAAGGATAATATACGACTGAAAATCCAACGTCAAAACAATTTTAACTTCAAACGCTCATAAAATAATTGTTTGATTAGGTATAAATAGAAAATTTTTTCTAAATTTCTAACTTAAAATAGTTACTTTGCAAATTTTAATGTTTTTATTCTATAATACTTCAGACGCCAATACAATTTTTATAGATACTCGTTTAATAAACAAATATATACTTTTTAAAATAGGAACTATAGGTTTACAAATGTTTATACTTTATTCTAATGGTGTAAAAATATAAACTTGCAACACCCATGCTACATTTGCACCACCCAATTTACGCCGCTGAATACGGGTACACGTGGGTTACATAGTAAAAAAATTGAACTCCTAAAGAAGATTGTTTCGTGGTTAAAAAGCGAATTATGAATGATATTTAAAGGAGGGTATACCTATCATTAATTAAGGCTGGGATTTCGATACATATCGCATTGTTTTCCGAAGCTACGCGATGTTTGTTTTATAACATACGCACGTTTCGTGTATTTTTGAACCATAATAAGTAGTTTTTATTTTGCATTTTATGCATTGTTTGACGATTTTAAACTTTAAGGTAATTTTTTTTCATATTTTTTTTCATATTTTAGAGCATATTAGGATTTTTGGAGTTTTTGAATCTATAATTTGAAATATCAGTAATATACTGCGGCAGGATTAACAACAATACATATAAAGAATAACGAATAAAGAATTACTATTTAATTATGATTATACATTGGATTAATAACAATACTAATGATAATAATAATACAACCAATATCACTAATCGCATTACAGTTATACATTTACAATATTTATTTATATAATTTTTTCATAATATTCTCATCTACTGCAAATTCGTTATACAGGGTGTATCTTATGTCATTGTACGCAGTGTTTTTTAACGATTATAGATCGATGATATGGAATATCGTTAAAACGAAAAAAAAATGTTTCTTTATTTTTAATAGGCAATTTTTTTATAACAATTTTAAAATGTTTAAACACGCAGGTGTACTAATAGCAAAATCAACTTTATTTTTTCAAATGACAACTACTATATTTTTTAATGGATTCTGGTACAGCTTTTTTTCTGAAGATTTTGATAGTCAAATCATCAGTTTTGGTTCACTAGTTTATTAACTATGACCTTCTAAAGTTTAGTAAAATCTGCATATTAATACTTTTAATTGAAATAATTGGTATAGGTTTAATTTACAAGGTCTAAATAATTTTTTCTTATAACTACCTTATTTATACACTTAAGTAGTTTAATCGGTAATCTAATAACACTCAAAAAAAAAAAAAAATATATATAAACAAAATTGTTTGTAAACATAGTTCGTTATTTTTATTTTAACATACAATCATCAAAATCAATATTATTATTTTAATTTGTTATTATAGGTAATCGTAATTAATTACTTCACAGTTACTTTTCTTAAAATATCATAAATTTGGATTTTTCATTAGGTGGCTAAAGTAATAATGGTAAATTGGTTAATGGTATTCGATTGTTGACATTAATGTCTTAGGTATGTAATGGGGTTAAAAAAAATTGTGAAATGAAAAAAGTGTACTGTTTTGTGGTTCTCTTCTCGTAGTGGGATAAACTTGAAATTTGAACCATATAGGTTATACTTATTGGTAGGTATCACATGCAAAATATGAATTTAGAAGTTGAAATTCATAGCCCCTCTTATTTTTTAGTTTTGGACATTTAAAATTAACATTTTATTTCGTCCTTTTCCTATCATAAATTCCTACTATACTTTTCTTACAATAGCATTAATTTGGATTATTTATTAGGCGGCTAAGGACTAGGTAATAGGTACCTAATGGTATTTGATACTTGTTATAATAATATTAAAAATCTGTAATTAACTTAGATTAAAAGTATGCCTAAGTTAGGTTACAAACTAGTTAGGTTACAAACCTATATTGAAATTGACTATTTATCTAAATATCTTGCAAAAATAGAGGGTTTATAATAAACTAGCGAACCAAAACTGATGATTTGATTATCAAAATTTTCAGAAAAAAAGCTTTACCAGGATCTATTAAAATATATAGTAGTTGCCATTTGAAAAAATAAAGTTGATTTTTCTATTGGTACACCTGCGTGTTCAAAAATTTTAGAAATTGTTATAAAAAAATTGCCTGTTAAAAATAAAGACACACGTCTTTTTTCGTTATAAACGATATTCCATGTCATCGATCCATAATTGTTAAAAAAAACCCCGCGTACAATGACATAAGATACACCCTGTATATTTCATATACCGATGATTGAGAAACATCATAAAGTTCAACTTTTAAGTAGATCAAACAAAAGGGTTAGGTCAGGTTAGTAGCCTTTTGTTACTACGTAAGTGGTACAAAAAATATCAGGAAATTTCAAATATAGATACCTAAGTCTCACCTATTTAAAAATTCTAAAAAATCATAATTTGAATAAATGTAGGTAGATACTAATGTATTTTTTAAATAAAAATGTGGGTTAGCTTGGTAAAAAATCATCTTGTATAGAATGTTTATTGCGTTATCAATTGTGGAATATTTTTACATCTCAAACTGCTCAGTTTAGGCTCATCTTAGATAACAGAACCCAATAGGTAAGTATTTTATTTTACCAATGTCACTTTTGTTTAGTTTATGTAATGTTAAAATATACCTGTTCACAGTATTTTTTATTTAAATATTTTGGAAGTCCAATTATATAACAAGAAATTCTCATAATTTTACTATCACAACATATAGGTACTTGTGGTGAATTAGTGACATTTATTTTAGTGAAAATGTGCTAAATGTATTACACATATTATACTTTAATTTTACCTGCCTCTTTGTTGTTATGTGTTTATAATGAAACTTCGATAATCCGATTAGAAACCACCGAGTTTAGTGAGTTACCTATTATTAATATGGTTAGTAGGTACTTATTTGTATGACAAAATTTATTTTGTTGTTCGTATAATCAAATAATAATCAGGACCGGCTCAAGTATTTAAACACACTATAAATGGCTATAAAGGAAAACCTTGTTAATATTACCACCCTTATTATTATTATAATCCTGCGAAGATTTTGTCTTAAAATTTTTCTCCATTATTTTTATTATATTATAATTCATAATATAATTAATATATACGGTCATGCAGAATGAAAAACTTATTATTCATGAATCATAATTAATATATATATATATATAAATAGTACACATACCTAAGCGTTATAAATAATTTTTGTCTTTCGGAAGGCATTCATAATGATGCATAAATGATAAATGATAATCTTGGTACGGCAGTGTTCGAATCGTTGTCTTGAATAATTGTGTGAAAGGTAAAACCAGTATAAAACATGCATAAGTCATGTTAATTCCACTTTATTAATATACCTACCGTATTACACTATGATATATTATACTAAAAGTCAAAACTTTTAGTATAGATGTATATACAATAATAATTTAAAATGGTTCAACTTTGAACAGACTCCCCAGACTCGTGCATTTTTGACTCCAAGTCGAAACAAAAATGGTAATTTTGTGTATGATTGTATATAGTTTTAACCGCAGTGAGTGTATAATTCACATCAAATATACAAATATAATTGTAACTAAGTAATTAATGTGATTTAATATAAAAAATGTAACGCAGGCTAATAACCTTGTAGTCGATGCCTTTAAAAATTAATAAAACAAACAACAACAAAAAATAATTTACACCACCCGAGGAGTTGGTCTGCGCATGTTAACATTTAAATCCATGAGTGAGGTAAGCGAATACGTAATTTAACTATTCAAGCACACTGCAAATTACTGAAGTAATATATATATTTATAGAATATCATAGAATAAGAACAGGCAGAACAATATAACTTAATAAGATGGACAATAGACGCACGCGTATACCTGCATTTATTTTCGCAGAAGTACTAATGTAATTTGTATGTAATCCGATTAAAGTCATGCTTTATGCAACTATGCATATATAACATAATATATAATAGAACCTATATATAAGATTTATATTATATATTCGATAGTAATATGCTTCATTCAAATATTCACAAATTACAATAATGTATACCTATTGGAGGTACCTTGTAAAATATGTTCAATGCGTAATGAAATTGTTTTCCAAAAAGTTGTTACACAAAACTTTTGTAGAGCATTGCACTGCTAAAACCAATAACCATAATAACATGTTCCTCATTCATTTGCGAATCCAATAAATAACGAAAACCAATTTTTTTAATGCTATACGGACGAGCATTATACACGTCTAAGACTGTCCCTCTTTTAAGGCTCACGCGTATAGGTACTGCAGATAATGTAAAACTGCAAAAAAGCCACGTTTGTAGCGAAATATCCAAAATCAATGGTTCTAATTTTCTCGGAATCGATCAATTCATTTTTCCGATAAGAGCTGCGCTGTATAATGTGGTTTATCATGTATGCAGGAAGGTCTGAAACCCTCGGTCGCGGTCCCTAAACTTTTTAAAGTGCGTCCCGCCAAGCTATGTGATGTTTTGATCTTTAAATCCAAGATCATAGCTACCTATATACTATAAACCCAAGTTGTTTTGTGTGAAAATCAGTTGAAAATTATTTAATAATATGATGTCTATTTTTGTTAAACGATGTAAAATAAGAAATCGATGATTAAATGATTCTACATCTGTAAACCTCCCCAAACGATGGCCCACCGCATTGTCAAAATGTATTTTTCCCGTTTTAAAAAATAATGTCAGAAATCCTCTTGTGTAGGGTAATGGTGTATCAATATAATAAAATGTACAAAGCTCAAAATATGTCGTGAACGCTTTTTAATATTCAACAAATAATTTTACGACAAATCTTCAAACAATATTATTATTTCAAAATGCGACCTACCAATTACAAACAAAATCAATCAGATGTGTACTATACAGCTGAATTTATGGTACCTATAGTCTACGAAAGTGCCGAGACTGGTTAGTGGTGCCACTATAAATACGTCAATGGTCGGGTTTATTGCATGACAGAATTTTCTGATTTTCCCGGTCGATTTCAACGTAGGTACTTTTATAGACCTATATTATTAACGCCCGCATTATATAAAGTTTGGCGTCGGAATCTCGAATTTTCGTCGATATTTATACTAAATTATTTTATATATATTTAACCGGCGTGCGCATAATCGACGGATTAACGGTGTGAAAACCAAAATACAACTAAAAAAAAAATAAATAACGAAATAACAAACGAACTGTATAAATATAAAACTTTTCACTCGAAACGGCGCTCGGATGATGTCCGTTATAGGCATCGTCGTCGGTAGTCGCCCTCCGGTGTCACCACGATATATATAATAGGTACTTATATATATAAAGTATAATGTACTTAGCACGGCAAACGAAAGTATTTACAAACAACCGACGAGCCGGATAATTTCATCATCCGTCGTCCTCGCGCCATCCGACTACCGGCGACATTATATATATATATATAATATATAGAAAGGGGACCCGCGGAAGTATATAAAATAATGATAATAATATAACGATATATATAGCCAGCGCTAATGTGCAAATCCGATATAAGACTAAGAACCGTGATCGTCGTCGGGGTGGCGAGGGGTGAGGGGTGCAAGTGAATCGGAATAACTGTATTGCCCTGAGCGGCGCCGAATCGATGACCCCGTCATCATTTATTGTTATATATAGGTATAATAATATTATGTTATACTTACTAGGCAAACAAATTGTGTAAAATATTTTTATACGGTTTAAAAAAAAAATAAATAAACAAAACACATTTTAACCAGGGTAGGCTTCCCGTTTTCCGCTAATGATAATAAAATATTATGGTTGAATGAAAACGCATCATATACGCAATACGTCCGACGCATACTTTTGTATTAATACTCCTATATTGACTTTATTATACATAAGATATTATATAAATTAATAATAATTAATCATCTTGACCACGTGCCACAAAAACCATGGCTTGAAGTTTGGCCATATAACAATATATAATAGTAAACGACACTATATTATAACGATTGCGCCCGCCTTACTTTTTTACCTAAAAAAACATTACGCACGATTGCACTCCATGAAATATAGTTACTTGCCCTTATAACCTTTTTCTAATAATAATAAATTTAAATGTACAGTCTGGCTTGGTTAACTCAAAGTTTAAGGATTCATTTAAGTTATAAGAGTTATATAATATCTAGTTGAAGTGTACACTGTACGTATTTTATTTTGCGCTTGTGTTTAAGAGGTAAGTTTTTTTTTTAAGTAATTTTATTATTAATGACATTTTGATGGTTTGCCATTCTCGTAAATAAAAAGCATTCTAAGACTTAAATGCTGCCGTGTCCCTGAGCTAATATTAATTATTCATGTTGTCGGAATAGCGACTGCGGTGATGATGTATTTGTATTTTCCAGGGGACTGATGCAAGACCTCCACGAAGGGGGTCATTCTTGCATATTTTCGGAAATATGAATTATTCTGAGAGACTTTTCGTAATTTTTGCTTATAGATGCAGCAGTTGGACATGCAGCATGACTTATCGTTTGGTAAAAACTAAAAAATTGTATTATTTAGCTACATCTGCCACGCCATTGAACTATTTCAGTATGACCTCAATCGCAGGAGGTAAAAAACGAAAGAAAAATTTCCACGATGACTTTAGTGCGATCCCGAATAGTGAGAGGGGCTTACCCTAAATGGGTGTGTGACCCTGTATATTTTTAACAGACAACAATAATGTTGTATTATGTACAGATCGGGCAATTATATCGAAAATAACCGCAGAGATGGAGCTGAAATTCACCAATCACTTTTTTACGACGACGGAGTTGAATCAATTCGGTCGTATGTGGGTATTGGAACACAGGTGGTGGGTTAAGAGCGAAATTGACTTGAACCTCTACGAAAATAGTATCAACCCATATTACACTATATGTGTATATACTACATTACTACTGTGTATATGTGGATATAGTCATTGGTACAGATGGGTATTTATTTTCAGTTGAAACAATAAAGCGGGCATTTTGCAATAAATATTTTATTTTGTATTACCTACCTATACTGAAAATAACAAAAAAAAATTAATAATGAATAAGATATTATAAAAAAAACAACTGTACTAATACGTCAATAATATAATATCCTCATTAAATAGAGGTATGTTATCTGTATCTTCTAATCGTTTAATGATTTATTATATACGGTAATTTAATGATATACATGTGGTTATTTATAGAAACATATTATATATTTCGCTTGTATAACCCATAGTATTATTTCGTATATAGAACGAAGAATTCTTTAATACGGCCAAAAACATATGTCTTAGTGTTTCACCATAACTTTATATGTGTATAACTGTATAAGACACAATATAGTCACATTGACTAAGTCGATAACAAATTTCGAAATTATGCTCTGAAAGTTAAAATTGTAATTTCTTTGAGTAAGTACATAAAACACGATAATTTCAATTTAATTTATTTAATTAAAAATTAAAAATATATTTCCTCATATTCTTATAAGCCTTTAAAACGGTATAATGAATATATTGATTTTAATACTGTTAAAAACTAATTTTATTTTTGAGTTAAACTATATTATATAAGTTTATTAAAAGAGTACTCGAAATGATTTCTTTCGTACTGAAGTTGATAAATAATAAATATTTAATTAAAAATATTTCATAAAATCTTTTTATAGGTTATCTATATATATAGGCTACAAATACTTGATACACAATTTCAATTTTAACGGAGGGAGAAAGTTTTATAGTTATCCGATTGGAAAATAATCCAACGCCCAAAGGTTTAGTTCCCACATCCCACTACACCCGGGTAAGTATTTGCATTAAAAAAATATAGTTTATATTTGACTAAACGAGACTGAAGCGTGATCGGGAGTCATAATATTTATATATTTCATTATATATTATTAGTTGTCAATCATTGTTCGTTTCTTCTCTGGTGTTTGTTTTAATGTTAATCCATTTGCAATCACATACAACTATATAGGTTCGTGGTGCGTATTATGCATTTGATTTTGACCACAATATTATCACCTCCCACCAAAGCGTCCGATCGTTCGCAGCTGCACATCGCGTCAAAGTTCAGCACTGAAAACGTTCAAATAGAACACGCCGAGCAAAGCGCAATTTTATTTCAGTCCGTCGTCGGAGTTTTTCGTTTATTTTCTTTTTCTCTCGCGTCGCCTCCCCGCCACGGCAACCCTTCATCCAGTGCCCCCCCCACACGCGCTCCATCCCGTCACCTCGACTCGCCACCCCGCCCGGCCAATCGCTATATTCGACAGACGCACGCGCACACACGGCATGCGTTCGACCCGCACCTAAGCGGCTCGCCGTTTTTCACGAAAATATATATTTTGGCGCCACCGTCGTTGCGCTGCCGCCGCGGGCCACGTATGTGTGTGTGTGTGCGCACGCGTGTGTGTGTGGTGTGTGTGTGTTATGCAGTGCACCGCGGAAAAGCGCCAAACTTTCGGGCCGTACGCGCGCACGCCCCCTCGACCTTATACCGCGCAACGCCGCTCGACTACTCTAAGTCCTCCCCACCGGTCGCCGCCGCCGCACGGCACTATCGCGCCTCCGACAGACCGACCGCCCCGCACCTCCGCCGTCTCCGCGCGCCGCAATAGCCTCCAGCATCCATCACTCGCAACACTGCACGCCTATACACCCGCGTCCGCATTGGCCTCCACCCGCCGTGCGGCTAAATCCGCCCCGCCAGCATCCGCGCACGACCACCATCGTAGTCGTACACTCGCGCACACACACACACACTTTATATCCTATATACATTTCCTCCGCTTCCGGTATACACACCGTTTTCGCCGCCACCGTACCCACCGACCACGGGTCGTATACACATTATTATTATTATTATTATTATATATATATTATTGTACGCTGTGCGCGCGTGCGCGCGTATAAAACGCCGGCGGACGGGCGGGCGGGTCGGTGGGTGGGCGAGTGGGTGCGAGCGATCAGCGGGCGGCGGCGGCGGAGGGTCGCCGCCGCCGCGTTATCGAATAAACACTGTGGTGCGGCTTAAAATCTGCGATGTGTTTTGTGTGTGTGTTTTGTGTCGGTGCACACGCGTGTGTTTGGCGCGCGCCTGTGTGCGTGTCGGCGAGTGTGGGCGTACGCGCGTGTGTGAAAACGCTCAGCTGCCGTCGCCGCGATGATGCGATGTCTGATGTGCCGTCACACGATTTCAAAGTTGACGGAGCGCGGCGGCGCGATTAATTAATCGCGCGCGAGAGGGTCCGGGCGGCGGAGCGCGCGTCATTCCGCCGTCACGGCCGAGATTAATAATAATAATATTGTTACATTATCGTCGCCGAAAAAAAGTGTCTGTCCTCGTGCCGCCGCCGCCACGCCGTCTGATCGAAAATTCAAACGGAACCACAGATATATGTATAATAACTAGATACCCGACTCCATGTACGACAACATTGTTAAATTATGATGCCCGACGCCATTTATTGTGACTCTGGCAATGTTTACAAATTCTAATCATTTTGATTGGCTACGGGCTTGTTCGATGTCGTTGATCGTTATCATAATATTACCTTTCCAACGATTAGCAAACGTCGTCAAAGTCGCAAATGGCTGCCAGCGTCGTTGATAAGAAGAAGTCGGGTATTATAATATACATCTGTGAACGGAACCGAACCGTCGTGATAAGAGACCTCTTATCGTATTTGTAGCAATATTATCATCAACGTGATTCAATATAACGATCCTCAGCGCATGTCATGTATGTTTTGTTTCCGTCTCCTCGACGCACATCACAATGTTCGTCGTTCACATAATGGGGTCAAATCGTTGTTCGCTATAAATTATTATAATATATTTATACGATATTTTGTCGTCTTTAGGTGTACAATGTATAATATTATTACTATCGCTTGTAATATAATAATACAATATATGCGTCGTGTATAATAATGTTATGTAAATTGTTTTGCCGGTTTAAGCTATACCGACCGCGCGTGCAAAGTTTTATAACCCGTGCATATAATTTAATATCTAGTTATTAATATTTTATTATAATACGAGCATAATATATATGCACTTGAAACACACGCAGTGCGAGATTCACAGCAGCCTGCTGATATTCACTCCCATTGTTTCCCTCTAATATAATGGCTTTCAAATTCAATTTCTGACGTTGGAATTTTTAAAAAGCGTACCTACTTAATGCCGTTAAAAACAATGTTTTCAAACACTTACGTAATTTATAAATCATTTAAAGTGAATCCTGTCACCTCGACAACGAAAATTTTAACCAGTAGGTATTCTTTTTTGCAAATGAGAATCACCCCTCGTTTCTGTATATTTAAACCATAATATGATCTTTTTTTAACATTTTGATCTTATACAAAATTACTATACATTATATTGTCAACCGAAATTCGTACGAGTATAGTTACTAAACTATTAAGCTTTGTGTCTATAGGTAGGTACTAAGGTTAGGTAATAGTAAGATTAATACAAATATATTATAATTGTATAGTTTGTAGATAGAAATTGTCCAAGTACAATAATATAATATAATACAAGTCTTATGTATTCGATGTAAAACCATTATTCTGTAAGGATTATTATCCTATTAGTATTTGTCATAAAGTTCAACAACCTGCAGAAACTCCTCGTTCAGATTTTGATTTAGATACATCGACATTTTCAAAAAATAAAATACCGCAACTACCTATAGCTGCAGGTGCCTTAGGGAATTTCAAACTGAAAGTGCTCGGCCATTGGAAAAAAAAAATCTCCGGTAAAATATACAATATTTTATTGGTTATTTCTTTTCCTGGGATCGGGGATTTTTTCCGTGATTCGTCCTCGGGAGATTTTCATTCCGAATTCTACCTCGGGAATTGATACATATATATAATATACCGATTGCATAAATCTACCACCATACCTACTATATGTATATCAATGAAAAAAGTAATCCATAATCATATTATAATAGGTAGGTAGGTTACTCACCACGTAAAGTTGCCGTCTTAAAGTCAGTATTTTATCCGTCTGCAGTCGTTATGTGTTATGTAGGTATATATATTATATATTACTATTTAGGCACATCGTACATGTGTATTATCAACAAGATATTAATGGGAGTAAACCAAGGGCGTATTTATAAGCGTGTCGGACGTGTATAAGGGGATGACTGGAATTTGTCTAAGTCGACAACACGAACGGTGTAATATATATATATTATATATACCCACAAATGTACATACACGCGATATATAACAGATAACCATTCCACGTAATGCAACAACATGTGCACTAATACAGGGCATTACTACAATATAACGACCATTTCCTTTAAACTATTAGGTCTTTGTGAATTTGTGATTCAGGTTGTAAAGTAGACACCTAAATAACACGTTCATTAGGTACCTATACATATAATTTGTGTAATAAAAATATATGCATATTACAATAGAATATTATATCATAATATTAACATAAGGTATGACAAAAAAATGTCGTGATATAATAATATATTATTATAATGTTATAAAATGTAGGTAGTAGGTAATTCAGTGGCGGCGTGAACTCTTTTTTCCTATGAAGCATAACTACCTTAAATAAGTAGGTACCCTCACACCAATTTTTTCAATTTTTACACTTATTTTTTCACACATTTTAAACGCATTTCGTATGTAACCATGCGAGTATAAATTATAAATCGGTTTAGCCATCTAGGTCTTGGAGACTGGAGTCATATGGGGCACCCACCCCCACTGTTGCATGAGGCAGCTGCCTCATAAATAAGCTATTAGCGCAGTCACTGGTAAGTATATATGCTATAGAGTTTCCTAGTGATGTTACAAACTATACTTCGATTTTCAGACTAAACCAAGTAATTGCCTATGTTTCAGTTCGAATTTATAGTTATATTTTTCAAATTATGGGTGCTCTATTCATTATTTATCTTAATAATTTAATATACAATTTACCTAATACAATTTAGTTACGTGAAAGAATATTACAATAAATTAACATATTTAAAAAAAAATTTAATTGTTCGCTTCGTCCTCAAAAATCACGGTTGGTAACCATATATGGTCATCACACTCATAGACTATAATACTATATAAAACTATCAAGCACCCAAAGCTAATTCACTCTCCTCCAGTCTTCCATACAGAATAATAATAGTAATGTCAATTATTACTTTAAAAGCTTAAAATATAGTCGACAAACTTCGAATTTCCAAACGATTCTATAACTTCTGAGTATTATAGATCTCTGTTTAGTTCAAACATTTTTATTTTGTTTTGTTAGGGTATTTGTTTAAAAAATATAATATGTAGATAGGTGGTACTTACCTACATGTTTCATAATTACTTCACGGAATTTAGCTGTTGTTGGATGTTTTTCCGTAATCCTTCACCTGTAAAAGTTTATAACATTTGAAAAAAAATATTTTTCCGAAAAATAACATCGTGTAAAAACCAATATAGGTATGCACGAATACGTATGATTTATAGTGTTGTATTTCTCGTCGGAAGTTCAAGCGGGGACAAATGATTTTTCGCTGGCTGAGAAAACCGCTTCAGAAAAATCAAAGAATAATAATAATAATAAATTATCATCTCACACGACTAAAAGTTTCAACGGTATAAAAAAAACAAAAAATATTATTATTACCGTATTGAGCTTTTCGCGAGGAAAAATACTCGACGGCCATCTTTAAATTGACACTGCGTCGCATATATTAAATAATAATATAATCACAATAGGTGCGCATAATACCTGCCCCTGCGTGCAGGCCACATTTATTATGATAAATCTAATAGCGCATAATGGCGCAACTTTTCTCGCCACTCGCGTTCGCGCCGCCGCAGGGGCGACGCGCGCGTGGGTGGATATAATAATATATATTATATTTACATAACGATGCATTATAATGCACGCGCGCGCGCGTCTTATTTGCACACGTATTATACGTCAGTGGCGAGGGTGTCGGCCGTGTTTATTTGTTTAGCTAACGGTGGCGGCGGCGGCGGCGGCAGTGGCAACTGATTCCATTTGTTCTGGTTAATTGAACGCGCGCGGCGGCGTCGGTGGGCGAGCAGCACCACTCTCGGTGGCGGAGAGGAGAAAAGTGCTCTGTCGGGCGCGGGGGAAAGGAGAGCGAAAAAAAACGTCAGCACGTGTTGTTTACGACACGCGCGCAGAGTGCTAACCGATGTCGGACCCGACCGACGATGTCGTGTGCGGGACCGGAGCGGGCCGGCCGGACCCCAAAATTTCGCCGGCGACGACGACACTGAATAAACATCGTATATTATACGAACCTACTAAAAACAACTGTGGCCATATACATAATATTATATACACAAGTGTAACGCACATATATATATAAGTATGTACTATGTATATATGTGTGCATTTGGGTGTGGGTACATACGCGTGTATATATATATATGATATTGTTGTGCGCGCGATTGTTGTGTTGTCGGTTGTTTTACGGCGCCGCCGCCGCCGCCGCGGGGAGACAAAAAAATATACATTCAAGTGGGTACCGATCGCTTTTTAATGGTTTTTTTCTTTCCGCCTTGACGTCGCATTCGGTTCACATAATATATTATTTACTCGGCGCTTGTATTGGCGAGGAGAGAGCAGGGGGGCGAGTACCTCTTCATTAAAAAAAAATAATAGTTTGTCGAGTATACCATAATCGATAAAACTTTTAAGTCGTCGGGTTAGAGCAAAGTTTAGTTTACATTTTTGCATCCCTTTCTAATTTTTTCTAATTCAAGCACTAACTATTCCTTCACATACTCACACATCGTAATTAGCAGTGGCTAGTTTATCCTATTTATCTAATTCATCTATAACATAACTATAGTTAGTTATATTGTATATAAATAAACAACCGACCCGCCCTCTAAAAAAAATTTAAATTCCCTATAATTTATTAAACCGTGATAAAGAATATTGTTTTTGTATGCATAATCAGAAAAATTAAAATATATCAAACCCTAAAAAATGTTATCTCTGAATTTTTTTTTAAGATTATTCAAAAAATTCTAAAAAATAATTTGTGTTTTGCCTATATTATGTTTGGCTTGGATCAAAGAGAAAAAATAAATAGGGAACTTGCATCCTCTTGAGTAATGGTGACTATAGATATATGGAGTAAAATCGTAACATTTTTTTTTTACGAGCCCACTGAGGAAAGCTTACCCGTCAATACCGCTAATATTTGAAATATATCATTAATTTTTTTCGTAACTACCTACATTTATAACGATTTACTATGTTATCTCACGAATAACAATTTTCATGACCACCCACATCCCTCTCCTTCTTCACAACCATTTACAATGCGTATATACTAAATACCTATATAGTACCTACCAGCACGGTGCATGTGTAGGTTAGGTATGTTGCATTACTGAGTATATGACGGACGTTTGTAGTAATTATTTCCTCATAATCGCTCACATATTATTATATTCCTACTATAACTATTGTAAATATTATAAATTACGATGGTATATTTACTATTTTTTTTTTTTTTTGAGAGGGGGGAGGGGAAACGCTCCCGTCGTCGCGGACCGTATGACAAGCGCTGTTCACAATAATTATTTATCCGCATTCGAGCAGCAGTCTTTGTACAGAACAATTTTCATTTATTTTCTTTGATTCTCATTCCTCGATGTGTACATTCTCATCAGTCTTACCACCACCTCCGGGGAAAAAAAAAACTCTGGAGATATCAACCCATATCCACGCCAATATAATAGATACGTCGTTGTAGCACCTCCGCGGCACAAATAATGTTTGTGTGTTTGTGTGTGTGTACGACGTAACGCAGCCTCTCGACGATGCACACTACACGAATCGATCGACCGTCCGAAACGGACCGCGCGCCGCCGCCGTCACTTGCAAAGCCGCGCGCCGTTGTTTGTGTTTTTGGAGGACCGACGCCGCCGCCGCCGCCGGCGACCGTTTCGCGCGCATGTGTTGTGTGTAAACAACCGGCGGCGGCGGACGGCGTTCGCACTCGACTTTCGGCACCACTCGACTTTCAGACGGGCCGCCGCCCGGTACGAGGCACGCGCTCGCACGACACAATAGCAATAATATTAGACGGCGCCGTAACATAATATTATAATATTTATAATATTGTGTTTATTTATATACTTTCGCGGGCTATGCGCGATGAATTCCTAAAAAAAAACCATATCGACCTTAAGATAATAATACGTATATAGATAATCTGCCACGGTTGCTTATTTTATGGTTATAGGTCATTTCCCCTCCAGCGAATGTATTAAAGTCCTATGTATTTTCTGGAAATTTTAATAGAAAATAAAAATACTAAAACGACGATGAAAAAGAATTATTTAATAGAATAATATTTTAAATTCGGTATCCCGATATAATATAACCTAGATAAAGTATGTCATAAAAATCAAAGACTGTCGATGTACATCAAAACATCAAATAATTTCAGAATGTCTCATTTTGTACGGTATTTGCAGTCTCTTTTTTCAAATTATCTGTTTGAAATGTGGACAATATTAGAATATAGTGTTGGTCGACAAAAAAACATTCATAATATTCTAAACGCTATAAATGAAACGTCGGTAATAATAATAGGTACTATTATAATGAGTAATAATTCGAGTAATTCGCTCATTTGTATTGGCTATGGTTCGAAAAATAATATTATATATTAAGTGCAAAGCGCATGTGTTGGTAAGGATAACATTTCGTCAACGGAATAACAAACGTTAACAATATTAACAATCGATCCGAATAATCCGTAATCTCTATCTGATGGATTTGACGTAGGAAGTTTATTTTCACTTTCCGAAAATCGAAACCTAACAGCGAATAAGGGACAGTTTTATTTCATGTAGCAGTCAATGAAGAGATTATATTAATGGAAGGGAAACACGGCGGACGAATGAAATGGGGTGCGGGACGAAATGTTGTTTAAAAAGTTTTCAAGTCGATGAAACTCGATTCAAAGTATGTATTATGGTAGGTATTATATATATATTTATATATCATATATATAAACGGATACGGGAATGAATATAGGGTATAATATTCAACATGTATAAGCTTATAATTTATATATTATTATTATATACGTTTACACTTTACTGGTTACCTATATTTTAATATGAATATTGTTATAGCCGCACCAATCTTCTTATGATAATATATTATTAGGGAACGATTTCAAACGTATAATGTTTAGGTATGTCATGAACCTTAACAGTTGTAGGCGACAGCGCGATTAAAACAAATATTATTTTTCTTATATAGTAGGTACCTAAAAATGTGTTTACAACAAAACTATAGGTAGGTAGGTACGTAAACGGTATTATAATAAGGTTATTGTGATTATTTCGTCATAAAATTAAATTCAAAAATTAACCATAACACCGACGTTGATAAGAAAAACGGAATAATTTCACGGCTAAATAGTACGTTCCGAGTGTATAGAATATTATCGTCATTGAGTTTATATATTATAGTTTTTGAGATAGGTACTTTTTAGATTTTTGACCAAAAAAAAAAATGTGGAAAAAATTCAAAGATTAAAAATTAAATATCTACAAATACCCAGCTTGATGCCAGTCAAAATATTTTCAAAATTATAATTTTAAGAAAAGTGGAATATTTCCAGTTTCTAGATGGTTATTCATTTTTGAATTACAACAAGAACAAAATCGATTTTTTCGAAACTACTGGAGGTGTTCCCTAAACGGGCATGTACCAATTGCCCCCAAAAGTACCTTTTTTATACCAATTCCCTTAAACTACCTAGAGCAAAAATGCAAAATGTACCAGTTGCCCTCAACCAAATGTACCAGTTGTCCTCATATGTAAATATATATACGATTACAATATATAGCCTGTAAAATAGGGGAGGTAAATATACAAATATTAATTATTATAACAAAACATAGTACATGATAATATTATATCTAATTTTTTTACTATTTTTTTTTTTTGGTAAATTATCACATTGAATATGCCGCTTTTCATTATAATTATATTATTTATTATGAATTTTTCTATTATTTTATACTATTTTTGTTGTTGAAAAATTATAACATTGAATGTCACATAATTATAATATTTATTATTTTATTGAATATTGTGTTCATATTATTTTGTTAGTAATTATTATTCATTTCAAAATACAATATTAGGTATATATAATTCCAAGCATATGAATTTTTTCTATCATATTATACAATTTTAAATAATTTTATTTATTATTTGTATATTTACCTCCCCTATTTTACGGGCTATATATCGTAATTGTATATATAGTACATTGATATGTAAGGGCAACTGGTGCATTCGGTTGGGGGCAACTGGTACATTTGGTTGAGGGCAACTGGTATATTTTTAAAATCCCGATAACAGCCGTGGAGGGCAACTGGTCAACACCCCCCTAAACATATCCTTAATATTCCTAATTATTAAAAAAAATAGTACTAGGAATTTTATTTTGAATCCTACTATATTTTCTATTAACCGACCAATTTTGTACAATAATTTAACTATGTATGTTGATGATCAATAACCAAAGTAGTTGAAAAAAAATGATTATGGACCAAAAAAACACCATACTCATTGTAAAACCAATATACACAGTGGCGTAGCCAGGTGTGGTTTTGGGTGGTCCCCCTCCCCTCCTCAAATGCTTTTTTCCCTTATAAATGTATTATTTATATACGAAAACTGTAAAAACCTGAGTTACCACCCTTCCCCCTCTTTCCTAATCCTGGATACGCCGCTGCAGTATACACACATATTATGTTTATCGCTCTGCACAGAATCTATAAAACGGCACACAATACTTTACGACAAACTTTACCTTACACTAAGCACATCATAGGTACAGACCGCGTACAACGTGCGTGCTTGCACCAGAACTTAATACACAAAAGTGTCGTTCTCAGGCGTATATCAGCACAATTATATGTCATATAATTATTACATTATATTTTATATATATATATATAATATAACATGATTGTATATAATATACCGTGCGGCCGACCGTAACTCATGTACATGGAATGCATTCTATTTCGAATTGTGAATAATATTTTACAATAGCCAACGATGGAAAACGAATACGCCCAAGTACTTAAAGCCTTAAAATATGTAGTTGAAATCGATGAGACGCAGCCGAGAAACATCAGATGATATCATTACATTTTATTTAGGAAAACAATATAGGAATGTCTGTGCAAGCGATGACAGTATATAATATAATTTCTTTATATATCAGTAGCGTAGTCTTGGTTGGGGAGACTGGTAAAAAATAAGTGCATGTGTAATTAACACTTTATAACGAACAAAGGAGTCACAATGTAATGGGTAACTATTGTAGCATTGCAAATACAAGAGAAAAAATAAGTGCCCCCCCCCAAAAAAAAAAAAACATTGTCTGTGCTAATATTTGTATATCATATTAATATTATTATGGACTTAATAGTTTAGACGATATTATCATTTTATAGAGGATATCATGATTTTGTGTTGTATTCCATGGTATATGCATTTGCAATCTAATTAAAATTTAAAAACAATTCATCAAGGATTTGTATATTATATTTATCTGGTGTAGTCATTATATTTCGGTTTACCACAAAATAATAATATAATATACGGCGTGAATATCGTTTCGAAAAATATTTACTAATTCATTTCACGCGTGACGCGTATCCATATATGTTCACATACACGATAATGCGTAATATTTTATTGTATATATATACTATTACGCGTGTCATTTTTTGGACTTTCAGTGGGGGGTGGAGGTTTCAGTCGATAGGGTGCGAGCCCCAGGCGTCGATGTGTTTGACTATAATATAATATTTCTATATCGCGATATATCATAATAGCCGCAGCCGTATCCCGTATATATTATTATATAATATATGATATAATGTACGCGTATTATACCTATATATAATAGGCTGCAATACAATATAATATGTTTGGTGACTTTGTTTAAGGGTACGTTTTATATATTATAATAAAATATTATTGGTACATATACCCCATATACGTGTATATATATATACAATATATATAGGCCGAAGGGTATAAAACAGTCTCGATAAATAGGGGTTTCCGGTGCGGTGGAAGTGGCAGTAGTGGTGGAGGTGGCGGTGTTGCTGCTGCGTTGTGGATAAGGATGGAAATCCCCTAAAAGTTACACATCCCTGCAGTTGTTATATAGACGACTGTATAATATATTAATATACCAAGGCACAATGCGCACACTGCAACACTATTTTTTTTGTCAAGTTAATAATATATCAGTGCGGTGGGAATGCCTATACGTTCTTTAATATGATATTTTTGAAGCGTGTTATTTAGTCTAGTCAAACTGACTCTCAATCACGAGATGACGTTGAAATAAACTACCTATCTTACTTATCGTTTACTATCATTTAAACGATTTTTTTTTTTTTTGGTTATAGAATTTTACTTTTCAACTTAGGTCTTATAAGAGGTATGTATTAATATTTCAAGCCCGCCGCTGGCTTATTGCAGATTTATAACTACTTGGCCATATTATGTATATTTTGTCTGATTATCG
The DNA here is from genome assembly GCA_008086715.1 of Sitobion miscanthi. Taxonomy (NCBI): domain Eukaryota; kingdom Metazoa; phylum Arthropoda; class Insecta; order Hemiptera; family Aphididae; genus Sitobion; species Sitobion miscanthi. The sequence continues at coordinate 15,202,988 of CM017804.1, forward strand.
ACTAGCACCTTATTCTTTGTATTGGCATTAGAGTATTGACTCTAATAATAATATAATGTATATAATACCGTAATATCTAAAGCTATATCACACTATAATAATATGTATAACATAGTCCTATGGGCTAAAATGCTATATTAATTTATTTTAATACGAACCATGTCCTTGTACCAAGGTTTGCAAACATTTTAATTACAACGTTATATTTTTGACAAAAAACGATTGAAATTTGTAAACGTTATTATAACGGAGATTGATAGTCAAAACTAATTAAATACCTCAAAACAAAACATAACAATTAACAAAATATATTAAATATCATTAAACAAAACATAACGCAAAACGTAATTTACAGTATATCATTAAACGAAAAATAACGCAAAACGAAATATTCGTAGAAACATTTATTTCATCCAAACAATCTAAGAATTGATTATATTATACTCGGGCCATTACCTACTTGCATTAGTTATTATTTTTAAATTTAATAGGTATTAACATAATTTCAAATAACGATAAACGCAAAAGTTGAATAACGTACGTTTTAATTCTGTATAACGATGATAAACGCTAAAATTGTGTAAATAACGCATAAACGGAATTTTTTTTTCAAATGAAAGCTCTGCTTTATATTATCATATGCGTCGATTGCACTCCATATTATATTTGTATGATCTTAAGCTTTTTTTTAGATCTAGTACGTTTTCACAGCAGTCTAAAAACAAAATATCGTACGCCGTACAAACACGGAACACAAATTTAATATAACTATTAACTACACACTATACCTTATAATATGTTGCATACAGTTAACGGTGCATTTTGTTCGTTCAAATAATCGAATAACATGTAATGCATATTATATTCATACAGACTACGACGACGACGAAAATATAAAATAAAGAGATCCGCTCTCGAGTTTATACGTAACCAGTTCACTTAATAATTTTATAGAAGTACTCACAAACGTATAGTACTCTCATCAGTCGACTACTGCAACAGATTGCAAGATTCGAAAGGACGACTATATATATTGTATGCGTTACACAGCGCGAGAGGCTAGCTGCAATGTATTGAACTTCCGTACAATTATAGGGAGACCGAGATAAGTTGACAAATCTATAATGTTACAACTATTCTCAGACCAAAATCAATATTATATTGGCCGTATAGAAAACCTTGTAATCGTATACAACATATTTTGATAAGATTGTTAAGAATAATTGCGGCAGTAAGTTAAAGTCTGAAAGTTTCAAGACATATTATAATGTACATTTTCCGTGTAAAAAATTCAAATTCGTCAATTAACCGTGTACTCGTGAAAAGTCAACACTTGGTCGGGATAAGCTGACGCCAACAAAATATTATGTTGATTTGCGCCACAGTTTGTACCTATACCTCCATCGGGGAGTGGGTATCTTTTAATTTTTTTTTCTTACCAAGAGGAAACGGTTCGTGTCGGATTCGATGCCAGCTGCAAAAAGGATATAACTCGTATACGCGTGGTCGTCATGTAGATTTTCGGGGCCCGTGGGGACGATCATAAATTCTCGGGAGGGGTCTATGAAATCGGGGAAATTCAACTATAGATGATAATACAACAACGAAAAAAACCCAGACTGCAACCCTAGACAATTATTATTGTCGATGGTGCCGGCCGAGCACTTCCACGCCGGAGCCAGACGCCGAGCAGAGGTCGCGTTCGAGCGTACGCATAATATAATAGTCATACGACACCGGTAATCTCCTTGTACGCGCGACTCGCGCCCAGAGACGATCGTCGTCGGGGCCTGGACGGACGGGTTATTACGAGTAATCTTCCGGCGGCGGCCATTTTGTTTTGTTTTTTCTAGTGCTTTTAAAAAATGTTTTTTTCCACAACGTCGTCGATCGCTGCGTGTACGTCGCCGCCGGTCACCCGAGATTCCTACAGGTGTGGTCTTCTCCGTCCGCGACCCGCAACTACAGATTAACGCGGTTGACGAGCGCTCCGGTCCGTATATTTACGTAATACATATATATATGTACAACCAGGTACCGTACGTAATAATGATATAAGGTGTCAACTGCGACAGCGGTGTGTCGTTTCGCTTTTTTTTTTTATTTCATCTCCACCCCACCCCCCGCCAGCCACGGCTCAAATATATAATATACATTTCCCACGTCTTTATTATATTATAAATATAAATATACATATACATTATGATAACATCGTCGTTCGTCATATTATTATATGTCTCTCGTCTCTTCCAATACACACACACACACACACATTATCGGCCGGTCGAGTACATATATATTTTTTTATTAAAATTTTTCATTTTTTTTTATTCTTATCGTTTTTTATTTTTCCGGTTTGTCACCTCCGCTGCGCCCGACCGCCGTCCCGACACGTCGCCGTCGCACTCTCTATATACATATATATATGACGTGTATAAATACGTAATATAAGGTCCGTCCCATCATATTACATAATATATAATATATGCCTATACTGCACGACAAAATAATAATAATAATAATTATGGCGTGTACAGTATAATATAATATTATGTGGTGATATTATTATTGCGCATGCCGTGCGTATATTATATTTCTTGCCATTGTTTTTTTTTTTTATTTCTGTCCTATCCTCTACAGCCACGGTCGCTTCCTCGTCGTACCGTGCACGCGATTCGCATCAGCGATCTGCTCTGTTCTCGGGTTACGGGGCGCGGCTCTCCCGGAAAAATGTCCACCGCCGCCGTCGACGATCCAACAAGATAACTTTCTCATCCGCAATACAACGGCTGAAGGTAATAGATTACATTCAATTGCATCGAAATCAAAGTGGACAGAGTATAAGTACTGACACTATATTGTAGTCGAACAAAGTATATTACAAAATGGCATAGGTACACACGGAATTAAAAATTTTTGTCATTTATACAAGAATAGCATTAAGCAAATGCCTATAATATATTATAGTTCCCAATAAAAATCAAATGTTATTTTAATTTAATCGATTATAAACCAGGGGTGGACGGGGAATAAAAATTGGCCCCTGGGAAACAAAAATTCGGCCCAATTAGGTATAGGATAATTATAAAATATTTAAAAGTTATCGGTCCAAATGTATTCAAGCAGCCCAAATTTTCGCCAGGCCCAGGCGAGGATCGCTAACCCGCCACTCTAGCCAGTCTACCCTTGTTATATTAAACATGCGATTATAGGTAGTAATATGTTCGTATAGGACCGTATGATTTTGTTTCTTTAATGGTATATAGTATGCAATTTAAATTATAAATATTAGGTACGTACATAAATTATTTACTCTGTATAATAATAATTCACTTATCGCTTTTTAAGAAATGTATAATTAGGCGATCGTTAAAAATGTAGGTACTCATCATAATCTGTACAGTTGTAATAATATTTGCGAATTAATAATATAACATAATTAGGTATGCCTACTATACTGCAGTGGCGTATTTATTATATAAGCCGGGTCCACAGTACTTTTGTCATGAAATTAAAAAAAGACTGAGACATTACTACTTTTTTAATCAAACGAAGGCTCGAAAAATTAACTTTTAAGTACACAATTTTACTGTTGTAAATACATATTTTATAAGAAGTATAATAATAATATTATTATTATCACTATTATACATTTCTTTTTCATTAACTTCAATGATTTGAACTATTTAAATTAGTTTATTTGCTTCATTATAATCTCCTTTATTTTTAGATATCCCATTTCAGCAAGTCAGCTATGATTTGTTTTATATAATTATATCATTTGTTAGATAAAAATTAAAGTCTTGTATACTTGTTAGTAATAAGTATTATAAATCTTTAATAGCATTACACTATTTCTAACATCACAATTAAAAAAAGGAATTTATAATTTTAATGAGTCCTCCACTTCGTATAAACCCCGGGAACCAACAAGTTTCACGCTACGCCATTTTATATCGTTCAAGTCTAACTACATTGTTTACTCCACGTATATTCCTATAAGTTTCACCATCCGTCCATATCCTTATAATATACGGCCAAAATAATATATTATATATAGACCACTCGGCAATAAAATAACGTCTTTATTATCGCGCAAAAAATCACCGCGATCTTATTACTGTTATAGGTTATTCATAATATTACACACGTCGGCCGTATACAATCAAACTCGTCCGACAAATTATTTTCGTTTGAAAGAATATTCGAGTGTGCCTACAACCCTCTCTAAAATATGGCTCCGCGTGCATATCGGGGGAGGATTGCGTACATTTTAGAGCGTTAACGATACACACAAATACAATGCTTTGTGGCGAGCTATTTCGTACGTATAAGTTATAATTGTGTAGTAGTACGTAATAACGTAGTCGAGACAGAGTATGTCGAGACAGAGCCGGATTTAGGGCCCCCCGCAATTTTGTAATAATTGAACGGTGAGTATAGAAAACTCTATCGTAAAAATATTATACTCGAATGCGTTGGCATACGCGTACCAGGTATGTCGAAAGTTTAACGTCAAAAGTAGTTGTAGTAAAAAAATTGTCAACGACGAATTTTTCGTCAAAAACAATTAGATTAGTGTAATCGGTATTATATAAACCGTAATTATTATATGTTCGGATACGTTATATACTATAATAGCACAAATACCGCAAGTGAATTTTTACTAGGTACCTATGTTAAAAGTAGACAAGGCTTTAGAATATAGTGACTATCTATAGCTGTAGATGGTTTATTTTTAGTGAATAGTGTTATCATATTTTTTACAAATTGAATATTGGAGAATACCGTCATATTATAATACAACGGGTTTTTAAGAGTGCCCAGAAAAAAATCACGATGTACATACAATTTCAAAAAAATGGAAAATAATATGTTTATACCAATGTGTTTAATATGTTAATAAAATTATTATTATTATAGGCGAATGGTAGGGAAATAGACACGTTTATATAATATCCGTTCTACCGACGATGTAATTTCTCTGCAATATGACTTTGTTCAATTTTGAGTATAGTGCTCATCAAACGATATATCTTTGTAAAAAAAACTTCTAAGTGTGTTCATATTTAATTTAACCGCTCCAAATTCCATATCAATTATATATTCGTATAGATGGTATCTCTCTCCAAATTTCTAATCGAGGAGGTATGTGATCTAGGCATTATCTTGACAGCTGATTTATCCTTTAATGCACATATAAATGGGAAAAATGTTCGTGTTCTGTGGTTCATCAAACGTATAACAGTATTTTGGAGTCTACTAGCAAAGGTCCAGAGATGTAAACACATACCTATATGTATGCTTATAAAACCAAGATACTAGACGGTTAGTATATTGGATATTACTTTTATATAAATGCCCAGAATTATTACAAAACAAATTTGTCTTAAAGTTCATTTCCGGACATAATCCTCCCTTTTCTATACCTCTACAATCAGAAAAAAAAATGTCACTAATAGTCTGGTGTGTCGACAATCAACAATTAGTAACCAAATATAATTAATAAATAATTTAAATTCTTGTTCTAAATTAGAAAAAATGTATTTATAATTTAAATAATTAATGTAGATACCTATTTATAAGTAATTTTCTTATTTATAATAATGTACTTCTTAATACTCGCTTATTGTTTTAATTTAACGATCATTATTGCTTTTCACTTATTTTCTGTATTCTTACCCTTTGGGTATTATTATTTATTATAGTAAAACAATAAATAAAAGATTATCATTATTATAATGTAAAACATACCATTTATTATTTGCCGCATGAACCAAATTTATCAATTGTTTTAGCTAACATGCAGACAAAAATATTTATACATAAATAAAAATCTGTATAAATCTTGATAAACCACCACGTGTCTCAAGAGACGCTGGTGTCGTGATCTCTTAAATAAATTAAAATCAAGTTCTTAACAGGGTTCTATAAATAGATAGCCTCCCTCATCAAAATTTTAATCTATTGTTATATGTTATCATATTTATTTACCTATTGTGATATTGTAAATACAGATTGTCAGTTGTTGAATGAAAATAAAAATATATTATTTAATACACTTATATTATGTTGAAATAAATTAGGTTTTTTTAGAATAGAATTGAAGAGGTTGTGGGAGAGCCATTATGACCTGTATATTTCTCTATTGATGTCTAAACTTCATCCTTATTTTAAAGTCAACGGTATATGGTTTATTGTTATGTTGAACTTAATTTATATTTTGTGCTTCTATCACCAATAGAATTTTTTATTGCATAAACGGTCTGTGAATTTTCAAAGTGTTATTTCAGTAAAATGTTCACATTATAGATAGGTTTTAAAAAATTATTTTTTGACTGTCTACAATAATACATACAAGATAGGTATGTTATGTTATTTTATCGCGACAAAAATAAAAGTAACTTGCATATTAAAAAATAAATGAAAATTTTTCAATATTTATGTTTTACTAATTTTTATGAAATTATTATAGTAGATGGTACATACAATATAATTTTTACTACTAGCTAACTTTATCTAATTTTTCTTCAACAAGTTTTAACTCAAAATTGTACTGTATAAGATTTTAGTATATATGCCTAGGTACAATTATAAATATATTATTATGTGCGATATACGGTATACGATAATTGTATTATTATACTAAAAAAATTCCTTTGAATTCAATGAAGTACATACATTTAAATTTAAAAAGTATGGTTTTAAAAAGTGTTAATTGTTGATAGGTACTGTCATTTAAAATTTCATACCTTTGGGCTAATAGCTTACCAAACAATAAGTGCACTTCACACATGTGGAAGCCGGAATGCAAATGTGCCTATTATTAATTTGAATCCTTCAAATATAAGCGATATCCCGCAGTTTATTAATAATAATATTATACTATGTACATAACCATATAATAATAAGTATATAGGCTGCCGCTACCATATTACTTTTTATTGTTTTAAAATTAAATTTAACTATAATACCAATATAACTCGATGTTATTATTATTTTATATTTTACAAAAGAGCGGTCTCTGCAGCCGTATATACACGATGATCGATGTATATACGGGGATATCTGTGGACCACTCGCGTCGCCTCGTCGTCGTCGTAAGTAGTCCTTTAGCGGGTATAGACGGAGAGAGTGAGAGGGAGAGAGAGAGAAGCGCACGCGCGCGAACCCACTCACACAGCGAAAGAGAAAGAGAGTTATATTGAGAGCGAGTGAGCGGCCGACGGTGCAAGTTGATCCGCTTAGTGTATTGGGAGACGGCGGCGATGTACTCGTGTACGCTCTTCCAAAATCCAGACCCCCTCACGCACACCTCCCCGGCAGCCCACCGTATATACCACATCAACCGATGTCGACGTTCCTTGTAAAAACGAATTTCTTTTTTCTTTTTTTTTTTTCCGCTCGCATTTCCCTTTGGGGACTATATACTCTCTCTCTCCGTCTTCTCCGCCCGAGTCCCGACGACGTCGAGTACAAACGGGAAAGGGAGCACGCGCTCGTATATATACGCACGCATCATTAGTGACGGCGGCGGCGGTGGCGAGGGTTGCAGCAGCAGTGGACGTATGGCGGCGAGGAGCCGAGGATTTTGTCGAGGAGAAGAGACGAGAGGACTATTCGATGGGGAGGTAGACGGAGAGCACGCCCTCGTTTATACCTGCGGCCGCGTCGGGGGCGAGTGGTACGATATAACAACCACGCGATTGTTTTACCGTCCCGCAGAAAATTCTCCGTATTTAATACATGATATTGAAATCTGCCACTTCAAGAAAAGCTGTCTATTTATTTTACATTTATGGATTTCATAAATGCAATTAAATTTGTTTGCGTAGGTACCTTTATAAGTGGACGGTGTACGTATATCCACAGATAATGACCGACATTTATTGTGTAATTAGTCTGTAATTAGTTTTGGTATGTAGGTATGCGTAAAGTGTGTGATTAGATACGTATGATGGGGCCTTAGTTATCATGATATGCACAGGTGATCGATTGGAATCGTTGTATTCTGTTAAAATTTGACAATTTAGCCACACCCCATATCTGGATTGAGTTTTGAGAGGTCGCCAAGTATATTATTAAAAGTGATTTCCCTCTGAAGTTTAGAGTGGTGAATTTAATTTGTATATGTTCTGCCCAGGTGAGACGTTTATATAGAGTTAGGCCTAATAGTAACGGACGTTAGAGACTTTTGGTATTGTTTGGTCATTTAATAATATTAATAAATAAATTATGTTATCAAAAATTATGAATTATATGTTATTAACTATGCAATAGTGTAGTGTACCGAATATATACCTACTTAATACTTATGTAGTTATATTAGGTATAATGTTTGAAAATTATTGAATTGAATACATACATCAATTTCACAATTGTCGCGTCATTAGTTTGAGATTCAAAAAACAACCTCTCAAAAGTTAAAAAGTAGGTAGGAATGCCGTGACTATATATATATACCTATACTTTATAATATAATATGTACTATATACCTTACGACTAGGATGATATTATTATGTGCCTAGTCTAAATCCAGGCGGGAGACACGAAGATATACGAAAGTTTCAGAACAACGCTGCATACCGTATAGTCCTTATTCTAACCAAATTGTTTACGCCGCTGGTTCGAAATTTCGTATACAATTTACTATAGTACATAAAGGCGACAATCAAATATTTCACGTTAGGTACGTACCCGTATAATTGCGGGTATTGATTTTCCTTTATCTTTGCTACTGCAATCGTAGCTAAAAAAAACCTTTTACTCACGAGAAAACCCTACTTCACACGCCTGTACAATAGTGCATTTTCGTCCTTCAATAATTTTTTTTCGGACAAAAAATAACCAACAATTGTTTTCCTATACCTGTATAAACGATAAACAATTTCACTAGTAGAATGCCGTAGTCCTTGGCCAAAGTCGCAGTCTATATGTCGCCTGTCCATAAATTCGCCATACTGACAATCCTAATTATTATAATATTATAATATTATATTGTACAATATACAGTGGACAGGCAATACTTCTTCGGGCTGCAGACTAGAAACTATACACGCGTTATACATATATACTTATATCCGCGTTTCATCTTAAAACAATGGGACCTGCTGCCGTGCGTATTGGTAAAATAGTGCACACAATGGCTGTGTGGGTAGCTGCAGCATGGGCGGTATGGTTACGCGCATTTATTAATAATAATATTTAAAAAATACACGAACAGTATTGTATAGGTATAAATGTACAATACTATATTAATCTCAAGTGACCCGGACTCGCGTGTTTACATTGCAAATAATATCAGCGCCGGTTTTACGTCGATTCGTATGAAAAGAACAACGTCGGCGATGCGAAATCAATATTTATTGGTATATAACCTATGCCGATATTGATATAATATAAGGGTATATAATAATAACCCGTTGCAGAAGTCTGTTGCTGCACTGCAAGAGCTACATGGCACTTGAGAATCATGTAAATATCCCATTTCCCGGCCGCCATTCCGAGTACCAATGCCACCCAGATGTGCAATATAATATTATAATAGTGCTTTTTTTTATAACACAATAATATAGTACCAACCTAAGTACACACATAAACCTGGTACTCAACTACATACGACGATTGAACATTGTATATTGGGTATATGTAATGTACTAACAATGAAATAATATATAAACTACCTGAACCGTCGAAACTTATAGAAAATTACGACAATATAGTAAGTCTGAGACATATATTGATACCTAATGCGGTAGTTATGATTTCTAACGATATAGCGTGAAATTATCATTCGTATAGTATATTTTAAGTGCTAATTGAGTTTGTCCATATGCTTGAAAGAGGTGTAATAATATTATACTAATTGAGTCCGGCGTAACATAAAAACAAATTGAGACGCTGGTTGAGCTGATTGGAAACGAAAGATATAATACTCATTGAGTAAAGTAAAACTTGGGAAAAGACAAAAGTAAAATATATATCAGTGGAGCCCTTAGATTTTATTCGTTATACTGTGCCTTTATATATACAGTTTAGGTTGAAATATAATTTAGAAATACCAACACTGTGACACTGTTCAACACTAAATTCTTACATTCTTTACTAGTTCTGCCGGTGCAACTCGGTGTGTAAGCAAATCTCGTTTTCGTCGAGTGTACCCTCGCAGGTAGGTATTTTAACTGAGTACTAAATTATAAGTCAATATTATGATTGATGTGTGCACCGTCCCGCTGTTAAATGTGTAAATCGATTTTGTTCTGTTGGCACCGCTAATTAATTAGTGGTCCAAGGAAAGTCGGCAGATTTTCTGAGTATGTCAAAAAAAAAAAAAAATGAAGATTTAAGTTGAAAATTTGGTGGCTATCGTAGTTGTTATCAGTCATCCATCTCTAGTGAAAAACTGACTTGGTTGGGTAGGATTGACCGGCCGTGGATTGGACACGGCACCTGTACAGTGTACAGCAGCTATAGGTAAGTGTCCTTCAGTTTGAATGTGTCTCGTTTAAGGTAAACAATCCAATTCAGGTGTATTTGTGAGCAAACATGGGTGGAAAATACGCCTACGAAGTACACACCACTATAACTATATATTGGGCTATAAGTGTTGTCGACGATAAAACGTTTTTAATAAAATACATAATACGTGTACTATACAAGGAGGATGTTTCTATGGCAATAAAAATCACTATAACATTTCCTAATGTATTACGGAAATGCCGACAAAAGTCAACCGAACCTTATAATGTTAATTACGAACGTTTTTAAGAACTGTCTTAATCTCCTGAAATGTCGACTGCATTTGCGCTAACAATAAAATACATATTATACGACATGTATGACGTTTACCACTCAGTCAGTGGCGTTACATAATAAAATTACGTATTTGTTTTACTCGCAATGTGTGCGTTGTGTATGTGTGTAGGTGTGTGTGTGTGTGTGTGTGTGTATGTGTGCACACGCGCGTATTCGGAAACGATTAACGGATCTACCCGCCGATAATAATGCTCCGGGGGAGTATATTATGATATAAGTAAATATTATTTTTTATTAATATTTAGTTCCCCCGTCGCGATGATAAGTGACTTGAAATACGTATTAAACGAGAACACCGCTGTGAGTGCCGCCGTTCCCATGTAATGATAATAATAATAATAATAATATAATATTTCTTGAACAATGTGTACCTTATACATACAAACAATACAGTAGTGCGGCGCAGTATAATAGTGGTATAACGCGGTTGTACCTAATATATCGTAATTATTAGTAATATTGTTATGATTAGACTTAGTTACTAACATATTGTATAGGACCCTGGACCAGACAACAGTTATAAAACACGACGAGGATTATAGAAAACTTCCGTACACCTTCGTGTCTCACGCTGGGATATAGACTATTATAGGCATATAATATTGTCATCCAACTCCAAGTCATAAGGGATATAAAGACAGCATTTCTACTTAAATAATAGTATGGGAGTACGCTAACATTTCTGAAAAATGAGTTGGGGTATTCCGTCCCTTATTGCGTCCTCCCACAAGTCGAGCACTGCATATACGACTTTTTATGATATCTATAATGTGTTAAATATTTTTTAATCACCAATTTAAACTTTAGTCCACATAGTGAATGAAAAATATAATCGTAAAAAGAAAATTACTATGTACAATAATACAATATAATATTCGATAACAAATATCTAATAATATTATAAACCTATATTATAATTTGTTTTTATTTTTAATTCTAAACATGAATAATTATGTTTAATAAATATTATGTTTAACAAATAACTATTTTTAGACATAAATTAATAGTTACAGGCACGTAATAATTGTGATTCGATGTTTTTGTGTGACTATATTTTAGCACTCCACCCGATCTATATATAATATGTTTCCATACTTGAATCCATAGGTAGACTTCCATTTCCTGTCCTACTTTCCGAATAGATTTTAACCCTTTGAGGAGATTGTTTTTGTACTGTTATGTGTTATAGATATTCGTTAGTCAAATGCCTGCAATGCCTGCAATTAGGTACCTATACACAACTTTGATACTAAATGTATATATCTATAGAGAAATGGATATCCATCACAATAACTGTCATCATATAATATAGCCATATAGCTGGTATATGCTATATAGTGTACAACCTATATATTTAATTATGCGTGTTGAATCTAAACCACACAAACAGAGGAACAGATTATGTATTATACCTTATTATAAAAGGCAGTGTGCAGAGCTGTAGGCCCTAATACTGTACAGTCTGCGTGAGAGGGTGCAATGACATTGCTTAAAATGAATTTCTATGCACAATATAATACATTTATACAAACATTTATGTAGTTCTGTATTACATATTATAATATTATTTTTTTAAATATAGGTAATTATAATTTGCAGTTATATGTACTTAGTATGAGCCATGATATTCTTCGGATATTGTAAATTACTGAAATATATCATATAATATGCAAGTATTTAAATATTTTCGCCGTTTAAAGCAAAAAGAGTAATTTATTTATTTACAATACGACCCTTTTTGTGTTTACACTTATCGATTAGTCGAAAACTATAATAAATAGTCATAGTCATCATTGCGGTAGTTATATCTGCAATAAGAATCTTTGACAATATAGTATACAGCTTTGTAAACTATTCAAACTGAAGTATTTTAATACTTCTTTTGTGTTTGAATATTATTATATAAATACTGTTCAAAAAAATAAATAATCGAATAAGAATTCTGAATAATATGTTTTTAGTACTTTTATTTTATATTTAATACTTTTTTCGAAAAAGATATGTATTTGTATCCATAAATTACAAATACTTAACTAGTGTTAATTAAAAACATCAAAAAATTAAAAAATAATATTCTCAAAGCATTTGAATAATTTTTGGAAGAATTTGAAAATATATTCTGAATATATATTTTTGAAAAGCATTCATAGACACGTATTATATATAGGTAACCTTTTTATTTGATTTCAAAATAATAGCAGATATCTATTATTCAGGTACGACAGTGTGACCTATATATCGATATATTATTTTAATGTTTATACATTTATAATAAACACATAAAATACATTAGAAAGAAAACCATAGATAGATGATGATGGATAGTCGTAGGCTTATAAAGTCGTCGTCGTCGCAAGTATCCTAAATCTAACACTGATCGTGTGTATACTTAAATATACATATACGCGCGCGCGTGTGTGTGTGTGCGCGTACATACTTATTTGTATATTATTTATATTAAATTATAATATTTAGTTATAGTATAAATCTACAAATAGTTATCGAACGAAGATTATTTTTGATATGTTTTTTTTTTGTTATACAACAGTTTTTTTCTCAAAACCACGATGCAATACGCACGAATAGGTTTACATTTATATGAATTATACATATTATTATTAAAAAGTCTAGACTACATCATGCCGAATGCAGTAAAACGTAAAATACGCGAAATATAGGGCCGGCGGAGCAACGGTTAAAAAGAACATAATATTTATCATATATATATATGCTTATATTTACCTACATCTTTCCTCCTCTCTCTTTCGAAAATGAATGTGAACTGCGAGAGAATATTATAATATTTATAGATTTGTTTCAACATTTCCCTACCTATATAGGTATTATATATTATACACGCGCATTTATATAGGTACCAATATATATATAATATATACCGCGTATATAGGGTCGTTCAACCAGCAGCGGTGCGGCGCGTATATATTTAGTTCACCGAGTATAAGGATGGATGATGCATTTATAAATATATATATGTATATTATATAAGTGTATACAAATGACACGAGTTTTATTACTCTGGCGAGTATAACTTTTCATCATATATATACATATATACGTATTATATATAGGACAACTTACACACACACATATATAGGTAATACGTGGACGGACGGTCTCGCGGGCGAAAAGTCGAATTTGTTTAACGGCGGCTGGCGTGTGCACTGTGCACACAGCCGGAGGACGGAAAACGGGGGCGATATGTATGCGTACACTGCACCACCGTATCGGGGGTGTAGTATAGAAACACACCCCCGCCGCCAAAGTCGTAACTGAGTGTAGTATATACTCTGCCGGGCTCGTCGCGTGTGTACCTATATAATACTATATACATAATATATATATATAGGTACATATGCATGGGTAGGTAAATATATATATATATCATAATATACGTATGTGTGTGCGCGTATACCTTTCGGGGCCGCGTATGATATAATATTATGTTGAATGAGCGCGCGAGAGGACACGTCCCGAAAAATGAATAAAAAAATCGTACAAAAGAGGAGAGAAAAATAATATACACAACGTCGTCGTCGCGTCGACTCCACGTGCACGGTATAATATGATATATATACGCGGAAAGGGGGCGGAACCAGATGTGATCGACCGCCGGCGTGGACCCGCCCGTCAATTAGCCGGCCACGCCCGCCCGGGTGCGCGGTGTTATCGATTATATTATATTATACCTACCTCTCCGTCGTCGTCCTTATCCTCCGCGAGTCGACGGCGGACGACGGACGACGAACGACGACGACGACGACGACGAGACGAGGAGCGGCAACGTTCCGGTCGGCGGGCGACGAAAAAGAGCTGAAAAACACGGGAACAAAGACGGAGGAGGATGTGCACGGGACTCGATGTATACAGTCGGTTAGACGAAATAAGAGACAAACACACGAATAGCGGACAAAATATAACACACACACAACCGTGAAGAAGCGGAGAGCAAAACAAAACCTCATTACTCTTGCACACGACGGCGGCGGCGGCGGAGGTGGTGGCGGCAGCAGCAAAGTAATAACGTCGTCGTGTTTGCCATCGTCGTGCGCATAATATATAACATTATAATATCACGATATACGTTTTCAGGTTTTTTCTCTCGCATTTTCCGCGTCGCACTTGCACAATATCTCGCGTACACGTATCGCACGGTTTTATGCGCGCGCAATTAATATCAAAACAATAATATCATCACTCGAGGTGCAACACCTCATATCTCATTTTTCTCAACTTTTCAGTAAAACTGGTTCAAACGGAACTAATATGACTTTCTATGATATTTTAATTTTTTTTTATAATCTTGGAGTTGTATATTATATCGTACATAAATGTGTAATGATATTATATTATTATATATTGAATTTTAAACTCGTCGTACCCGCATATTGTTTTCGTGTGTGACCCCGTGAACGAGACGTCAATGGTGCTGCTGCGCTGCTTAAAAAGTTCCGGATCCCGCGGCAGCGCCACCCGTTGACGTATTTTGCCGTTTCATATTCCATCCGTTTTGTCTTTTATTTCCACCACTTCCGGTGACTATTCTGTTTTTTTTTACATTATTAGGTATTACTTTTCGTATTTTTATTTCCCGTTCGTTATATATGTGTCTACGAATAATGTACGACTGTTGTTTGTTCTAGACATATATATCAGCGATAAAATTGAATGTAAAACAACATCCCCCCCACACAAAATAAAAACAATATTTCTTAGGCTAAAGATTCTATGAATCAGTATTTGTTGAAGTTTTGGCCAATTGCCATTGAGAAAATGGAAAAACTGTCGATGCATGCGCATATACCTACTTATTATACCTATTCCAGCTGCTAGGTAGGTACTTCAAGTTATATTACGTACCAAAAAATGTGAAAAAAATATGATGTCACGTGTTGTGTTCGTCTTATGACGAACGTCAATTATATTATAGAACCCGCAGCAGCAATTGTGTGTGCTTATAGCCTTAATATTATTAGAGCGAATGGTAAACCTGTTATGAAACTCTAAGGTAATAAGACTAACAAGTAACAGGTATAGTCTGTTTGTATGTCGATGTTCAAAAATATTTCAATTTTCAATATAAGTATATATAGGTATATAGTAAGCGAGAATGTAAAACATTACAATTCAAAAATGTACCTAAGTTTTAAAACTCAAATTTACTTGGTTGTACGTATTGTAAGACAGAAATATCAAGAGTCAAGACACAACGCATTATAAGCGAGTCCTCTTTGGCAATATTCGCGAGCAGTAATCATTTTGGGAGAGATATTTAACACTCGATCGATGAGGCAATGATATTCTGTCAGTCTAATAATTTGTATAATTAGGTAACTAATAAATATTAAATTATAGCGATGTGCCAGCGCTTGTAGATAGGTATAGGTATTTATATGGATTAGCGGTGTCAATAGTTTAATTGATTTGTCATAAATATAACTCATAAAAGAGGGGAAGAAGAAGAAAGCAAAAACAGAAGTAAATAATATAAAATCTTCTAATATCAACCTAAACCCAATATAATATAATATATATTCACCTCGTTACACTAAGAATATAAAAATGTGTGTATAAAGCGAGCTTAAATCCATTTAAAATTTAAATGTACTTCTGTTTGGAGTGTCAAAAATATATATTAATATTCATGACGTATAAAATTAAAATAAGATTATATTTTAATATTACAAGATAAAACGACCAATTTTCAAAATTCTAGAGTTAAAAAATACATTTGTTGAAAGTTATTTCTCGTTTATGAGATGCTAAAATGAATGATTAATCGGTCAAAATTTCAAGTCTCTAGAAGCATTACTTTATATGAATTACAAAATAGTAGGTACCAATCGATTTGGGTCAAAACGGGTTTTTCGTATATTCTCTGCAGCTCTCATGATCGCTGAAGAGAATACTATCTTCCGTCTACGCATTATAGCCTATATGTACACCAAACAAGCACACACAAGTTTGCACTTTATTTTAACCTTTTTATGAATATAAAAATAATTAATACAAATAACTTTAAATGTCGTGCACTGCAGTGTATGGAATGTTGAAATCGACATATTGTATCAAACGAAACAGCCACAAATCACGAAAACAGTAATATGAACATTATTATAAAAATAATACGATATTTGCGATCTATGTAATATGTTACAGCCTTATAGGTGTGCATAAGTAGTAAGCATACATAACGGATATACAGCGTATTAGTACATAGTAACTGTGATGCATACAGAAATTAAGAAGATTATGCAGGATTAAGGAAGGGAAGCTATAAAGAGTTGCTTGCATATATAATGCCTATAACTGCCTAACCTAACCCAAATGAAAAACCAAAATTAATTTTTAATAATTAATAATTTTATCTAATTAAAAATAAATTTCCCATCTGCAGGCCAGATGAAGTTAGTCCGCGTGACGCCATTGAGTATATTCCCCGGTAGGTATAGACTATATACAATGAACTATCGTCGTACAGTTGTTGGTATGTACGTACAGCTGTACATATTCGTTACCTATTGAAATTCACACCGCGCGGACATCTGCACCTGCAGCAGAGTAAAATGTGTCATATAATATTTGTATAATATATTAAAATATAATATGATATATGATGTATAACGATACGTGATGGACACTTTATCGGTCTAAATGTCTGCCTGAAATTCGGTCAATAATACTATAATTTGTGAGCAATAAACAACAATAATAAGAATAAATTATTATTTAGGAATATATATATATAATATTCACGGCAGCAATTTGTTTACGGCGTGCAGTACCTACCGCGTGACTGCTATACCCACCCTGTCCGGTCGTCTATATCGTTATAATACGTACCTATCGGTATATCCATCACATTATCATACAATTAATATGTTACGTAATCGTGTAGGTAGTAAATACCCAAATACACCTCACCTACCGATGTATTGTATTGTATATAATATTATAAACGCGCGGCGCCTGCAGCAGACAGTATTTTGGCCGCGAAGACAGATATAATCGCGGCTTTCGATTTCGCCGCCGCGCGGCAATAAATAAAATATTATAATACTAAATATAATATGTTCATAAAATATAAAGACTCCCCGCGACGACCAAAGAACATAAGTAGCCGGCGCACTCGACGCGACAAGTATAGGTACTCCAGCGGCACAGCGGCAGACTTTTCAATATATGTAATATAGGTGTATATTGAAAACCGCGTATTAAAAAATCGATTTTTTTCCTATATAATATGTACACAGAGAATATTATTTACGTGTACTATAGTTTAATGTTATATAACCAGCACCGTTGTGCGTGGTGAATTCGACGGATTCTCAAGAGATGTCACTGACGGTGACTATATAATATTATTACGTGGCCATATATGACGTGGGTTCGGGGACTGGAACAGAACCTAAATGAACCGGTTCTGGAACCGAAGCCTTTAAAATATGAAGAACCGGAACCGAAACCTTTATCTTAATAAATAAAGTACCAGAACCGAACGAAGATTTTTAAATGAAACAATAGTTCTTTTGGGTTCAAAAATAAAATTACCTATTTTATCCATCGTAACTGAATGGTATTAAACTGTTTTGTGTAAAAACTATGTATGATGATCATCTGAGTTTTATAATATTTTTCATGCTATTAATTAAAATGATTACATTTTTCGGTAGGTACTTAAATTATCTGGAACCGATACTCTTATTTTTTTTTTTTTTTTTATCAAAAACCAGAACCGAAACAGAACAGTTATTTTATTTTTGGAGGACCAGTACCGAAACCGATACCGATGTATTTAAAATGTTCCAGTACTTGCATGGTTTATAAACGTAGCCGTTATATTATAATATAAAAATACAATGTAACAATATAATATACTGCAAAGTGTAACAGACAGACTTGACGAAAAAAAAATGATGTTACTTAGTATGACAAAAAATTATAAAATTATATGATTAGTAAATAACTTAAGAAATATAATACTCATGTCAGCAAATTCCCAAAAAAATATTTTGTAAAAAGTTATTACATTCCAAATTCATTCTATCAAAATAATATTGATATTTTAAAAAATTATAAAAATCAACTACTTGAATCGGATAAATGTTTTTACTATCAACATTTTTCTTATAATCAGATTCACAAATTGGCTATTTTGAATATCTAAAAAAATTTAAATCAAATTTAAAATATTTTATTTTCAGTGTTAAAAAATAAAAATATTTTTTTGTATAATATATGAGAAGCGCAAGTGACTAAAAATGATATATGAAAAAAATAATTTTAATATTGTTTAGAACAAAAGTTATTCCAAAAGTCAGTTCTATCTGTTACACCTTATATATTGCAGCGCCCTGCGTAACATTTTTGAGAAAATTGTGCAACGAAACACCCATGGCGATGAAAGTTCAACATGCACTAAATATTAAATATTTATATGTTCTTTATGTAGGTATATTTTGGATACATTTGCATTACTTGCACAGTTGCGCAATCTGTTAAATACTTTTATATTATATATTATAAATTTTTTTTTCATATTATGAATTCACCTATTTTATAATATTATTATTATTATGACGGAATTGAAAAATCAGGTGAACTTCTACATTAATATTATTGAGATGAATAATATAAAATTAAAAATTAAATTTCATAATATAATTACATATATAATACATTAAGATACATATTATAATACTATAACGGATATTTTGTTTTTTTAAATATTTTTTTGATTAATTATATGACGTATATAGCGCAGATTCAAAGATAAAAAACAAAAATTATATTATTTAGATGAATCGAATGAAAAAACAGTGTCATTTCGACTGACTGTATAATGTTTCAATGACGAATCAAACAAAATTGTAGTATAGAAATATTATATAATATACTGTAATTGCACATTCAATCAAAATTAAATAGTACTAATTATTTCATTTATTTGGGTATTAAAGTTTAAGCGACCTATAACGCTCAGACATTTTATTATATGTCATAAATACACGTCATTATACAGCAATCAAAATATAATAGTCTCGAAATTCCAAAAATGTCTTGTAAAAACCGTTCGTCGTTCTGAAACCATGTCTAAGACCTTTTCCGTCGAAAGCATTATATTATACACTCTACAAGTTGAACGAAAAACACACTTCAGAATCGGCTCAGCCGTTTTAGCGAACATTATTGCATGCGTGATGATACACACAACCAATTACCTAATAGGATAATACATATTATATATTAATATAACGACACGTCTATACGTACATATTATATATTAATGGTATTCTACGGTGTAGTACAATGTAGGTACTTTTATAAGTGTTTATAGTACTTATAATTTATATTCAGCGCATATTATACGAGGTTCTCGTTTTACAGAGCGTAATTTGTCTTTAATAAACCCGCATTTTCATCACGCGCATTTCGCGGATAATTTATAATATAGCGTACACATCACTGAGTAATAATATTATACATACAATAACGAGTAATGAAAATTCTTAAATTATAGTAATTCATGACCTGTAAGTACGATTATTGTACCTATATCGGTGGCGTAATGACACAATTAATATCGAGAGTACAGCCATTATTAAATTTGACCACCCACCTAAAATGTAAAAAAAAAACAACAATAATTGAGATATTATTAAATATAAATATTATATTTACAATGTAACGAGAATTTACCCATTGCCATATTTCCTGAGATGATAAATATATCATAAATCTGCTTTTTTTTTATTGGACTCAAAGACGAGGACTACATATCTTTTAATTTTTAATTTAATTCCATTTTTTGGTAAAAAAGTTTAAAAAATTATTTTTTTTATTTTTTATTTTTGAAACAACTGAAGATATCAATTTTATAGAATTTATGTCTATGAACATTTTGACTTTTCAACATTTTAATTTCATTAATCATATGATTTTTAATACTTTTTTTAGTTTATAGGTAAAACAGCGAAAACCCGGTTTTTGTCCGGGCGGCGAGTCCCCTTTTACTACGGCTAATGGGGATATTCCTGTATATATAATAATTAATAGTTATATATTAAGTATTTCATATTATGATACATTAAAAATACACACAGAAAGTGTAACGTTAACATTATTTGTAGGTACAATATATATTTGATGTTGATCCATATTTAATAGTTCATGTTAATATGTTGAATGTCTGGGTATTACTATCAGATGATAATGCATATAGAAATATTAATTAACTATAATATTATTTATAATATAATATAATAGGAAGGGTAAGTATACTAGTTGGCTATAATGATTAATGGCCAAATGGGTATTATTATTATTATACATTACCATTCCTATTGTCTTTGATATCAAATTTAAAAAATCTGCGCGAGAGCTCTATGTGATAGGTATAATATAGTGGTTATAATTCAGGTACCTGCATGTTACATAATATATTATTCTCAATTGTATACAGCCAACTGTATATAAATTATTAAGTAGTGCCGTATGGGAGCAAAAGAGTATGCGAAATATCAAACAGCAGTTTGTATAATGAATCACATGGATAACCACTGCAAAGTGCTGGTTTGGATGAATAATTTCGTTCAAAATAAAATTAATAAATTTAAAGCTAACAAAAAAATGTCATTCGATCATTAATTTATATAAGGTTTTAAAATGTTTATACAAATTAAAAAACAATAAGAAAAAGTATATATTTGTATTGTTTTACCGATTATTAATTTTATACTTTTGATAAAAATAGTAATTTTACAGAAGTATTAGGCTAAACATAATATTCGAATCATACAACTATATAAAAGTAATTTTATGAATGTCATAATTTTGTTTATTAAGTTCGGTCTGGGTCCAAATGAGAATAATGATAAGTTCACTTTTGTTCGATCACAGATTATAAATCAGGCTATGTAACTCCACTACCCATGGGCCATAAAATATACATGAAGGTATTAATGTAGATGCTATAGTATAATATATTGTATACAACCAGCCTGCACCCTCAACCGCGGTTATCGAACATAGAAAACCGCAACAATATATTATTATTATGATAAATGATATTATGATGAACGACGATCTGGCCCTCGGGCAGTTTGCTATAATATATACCATATAGTGTATAATATAATATCAAATATAATATGTATTCAGTATTATACACACGCAACAGATACAACGGCGACATCTATTGTGCCCAGAATATTTACAAGCGAATATAATATAATACAATATTATTATGTATATATAATAAATGCAAACACGTTACTGGCCGGTGTACATGATCATTATGCGTATATTATTCACGTGTAGGGAGAATAAGAATATACAGTATACATAATACAAAATATATTAAATGACTTCAGGCTAGCTGACGTGATATGGAAGCTCGGTTTTCTGCACATATTACTATTGATTAATAATTTTTTTACTTTCTTGATTTTTAATCAAGTAAGTATGGTATGGAAATGAAAAGTCTGAATTTTGAAAACTTAAAGAATTTGTCTTAAATAGGAAAATAGTAAAAATGTAACTCAGTTATGATGAGTAGGTGGGTAATTCAGCAATAGCTTTATTATAAAATATTAATGAGAGATTTGATATCACACCCAAGCGGTATCCATAAAAACGTCGGCGTGAACAGTCCCAAAATGTCTATTTTTTAACTTTTATCTTCAACTATGATAGCTAGAAAGTTGGTTGATAACTCTTCAAAAAGGGATTATAAAGTAGATACTAAATGTGGAAATAAAATTTTTTTTTTTAAATATTTAATTTTTCACTGATAAAAAATAGTTATTTTTCGCTAGATTTTCATTTAGCTAGGTATATATCCGAAACTGGAGAACGGATTTTGTTGTTTAGGGTTACGTTAGATACACATTGACTAGGAAAGTGAAGATTTTCAGAGCTTTATTTCCAATCGTTAATTCGCTACAAAGCTGTAAGGCTAAAAAATATCAAAAAACACCCAATAAAATTTGTTTTAATTTTTTTTAATGTTCTGTAGTAAATTAACTATTAAAGATAAAGTTCTGAAAATCTTCACTGCACTTATCCTAACCAATGTGAATCTAACAAAACCCCAAACAACAAAATCCGCTCTCCAGTTTCGGAGATCTATCCCATTAAATAAAAATGAAAATGATTTTTTTGTGGGGCTGTTCACACCGACATTTTTCGGGGTTTAAATTCTTTTACCCCTTGGGTGTGATTATCAGTTGATAAATTTCTAAAAATTAAAAATTCAGAAAGTTTACATGCCGATCCCTGACTGGGCAAGCGTTTTTACTATATTATAGGCTATATAGTATTACTAGTACCTAAGCTAGTATTTATAATCAATTATATTACCATACAGCGACGATATGACGTAATAATCATTATGATATTATTGTACGGCCAACTGCATTGGACAGCGGTCTGAATATTGTAAGGACAAATCGACGTCGATAATGCGGAAAATAGAATGGGTTTTATGAAATGAGAAGGTCCATTTCAATGGCCCCCCCATTTTCGAAATTTGAACTTCTGACCACGCCAAACGTTTGTGCATCGTTTGTGCAGAAATGTGCACCCGGTCCCGACGATTGTGCACAAAAACTGAAAGCTCTATCCCAAAAACAAAATGGGGGGGCCATTGAAACGGTAGCCCCCCCACTTTCGAAATTTGAACTTCTGACCACGCCAAACGTTTGTGCATCGTTTGTGCAGAAATGTGCACCCGGTCCCGACGTTTGTGCACAAAAACTCCCAGCGCTATCCCAAAAACAAAGTGGGGGGGCCATTGAAACGAGACGCCCCCTTTTTGGAAAATTGAAATTTTTATGGTGCCAAACGTTTGTGCATCGTTTGTGCAGAAATGTGCACCCGGTCCCGACGTTTGTGCACAAAAACTCCTTGCGCTATCCAAAAATCAAGGTGGGGGGGCCATTGAAACGAGACACTCCCTTTTTGGAAAATTGAAATTTTTATGGTGCTAAACGTTTGTGCATCGTTTGTGCAGAAATGTGCACCAGGTCCCGACGTTTGTGCACAAAAACTCCCAGCGCTATCCCAAAAACAAAGTGGGGGGGCCATTGAAACGAGACATCCCCTTTTTGGAAAATTGAAATTTTTATGGTGCCAAACGTTTGTGCATCGTTTGTGCAGAAATGTGCACCCGCTCCCGACGTTTGTGCACAAAAACTCCCAGCGCTATCCAAAAAACAAAGTGGGGGGAATTAACACGAGAGTCTACCTTTTTTGAAATTTTAAATATTTTTCATATTAATACATGTTGTTTAGCTACCTAATAGGTTTAATACAATTTTACTATTGCCATGGAAACGTCTAGAAATAGTAGGCCAGTAGGTTCATAATATATATATTAAATATTGTATTATAATAATATGAATAATATATAATAATATTATGTTTTTAAATATTCCTAGGTTAACCTAACCTAACCTAACTGAGAATTTATCTCACTGGTATCTCAGTGGGATCAGTTTTTATTTTTCGAAAATATTGATTTTGAAGTATTTTGAATTATTCAATAATATTTGAATATGGAAATAGATATTTTTCATAGAATACCTACATAAATTAATTTTTATATTGGTATCGCCTTTCGTATAATTAGTAGGGAATATTGGTACAATTGGTTGGGTTTTTTGGTTTTTTAATGCATAATAAATTCAAAAATGCGTTCAAAATTTGAATTATCAAAAATTAATTTAGCGGGAAATTTCATTTGTCAATCTTAAGGTCGATACTTCGAGAGAACATAAATTTGATCTCGAGGCTTGGTTGCGTTGAATCTTGAAGACTTTAAGTCAATGCGACCAATATTGAATGATTTAGGTTTTCGATATACTACGAATTTGAAAAACATATCAAACAATTCGAAAGGCTTGACTGCGTTGTATCTTGAAGACTTCGGATTTCAAGTATTTTTAAAAAAACTATAAATCTAAAGTTCAATTTGGAACTCAGATCAGCTATGATAAATTCTCATAAGTACCTACTTGAGCAGAGACGGCGCTAGGGGAGACAAATGGGACATATGTCCAGGGCCCCGCGATTTTTAATTATCATCTTAATACCGTGAAATACATTGAAATTTTACATTAACAAATTATAAATCTATAAATGTATTATTCTATTTTACACATGTATACTATTAATATTATTCATATTATTAATTATTTGGAAAACGATAGCTAAATTTACCCATAGTACAAAGCACGATTTAAGATATATTTAAATCGTGGTACAAAGTAAATCGTTATTGATACGATGAAGGAGTAATATTTGAAAGATAGTCGCCGAATAGGATTGTAGGTATTATATATTTCCGCGTATTGCCGTATGCCCGTAATATAGAAGGGGCAAGAGCTATATTCTTAAAATATTTATTTGATTATCTAATATTATATTTCGACATTTGAGTATTTGACTGCAATCCGCTTTGCACTTAACAGTATTTTATCAACTATTTCTGCATAATATAAAATTTTATGAAATTATTATTACAATTTAGTTTATAGTTTATCCGTATTAAATAATATGTAGGTACTTACTGCGTGCGTATCTATAGTGTAACAGGATTAGTTTTAATGTATTTTATTGTCTAACGCGGCCGCGTATCTAGATATTAAACAATTTATTATTTCATTTACACATTTGATGAATTTATTTATTTTTTATTGACGGTGTTATAAGTTGTAATTATTAAAATAAATATAAATTAATAAAATAATAAGCCTCCGCGAATTTATTAACTTATAATTTTCAACACATACGTATTATTTTATTATTTGTAAATAATTGTGTTATAGCATTATAGCATTATAATAGAAAAAAAAGAATAAGAATAACCTAATATTATTATTTTAGATTCTGAGGATTTCTAGGAAGCTAGTGGTTTTACAATGATGTTTATTTTTTTTTTTTTTTATATCCTGGTTAGGTTAGGTGGAGTGCTTCGATTTCAAATATAGTACCTTATATTTAAAACATAATATTATTATATATATTCATATTATTATAATACAATATTTAAATATAATATATTATGAACCTACTGGCCTACTATTTCTAGACGTTTCCATGGCAATAGTAAAATGTATTAACCTATTAGGTAGCTAAACAACATGTATTAATATGAAAAATATTTAAAATTTCAAAAAAGGTTAGACTCTCGTGTTAATTCCCCCCACTTTGTTTTTGGATAGCGCTGGAGTTTTGGTGCACAAACGTCGGGAGCGGGTGCACATTTCTGCACAAACGATGCACAAACGTTTGGCACCATAAAAATTTCAATTTTCCAAAAAGGGGATGTCTCGTTTCAATGGCCCCCCCCCACTTGTTTTTGGGATAGCGCTGGGAGTTTTTGTGCACAAACGTCGGGACCTGGTGCACATTTCTGCACAAACGATGCACACAAAGTTTAGCACCATAAAAATTTCAATTTTCCAAAAAGGGAGTGTCTCGTTTCAATGGCCCCCCCACCTTGATTTTTGGATAGCGCAGGGAGTTTTTGTGCACAAACGTCGGGACCGGGTGCACATTTCTGCACAAACGATGCACAAACGTTTGGCACCATAAAAATTTCAATTTTCCAAAAAGGGGGTGTCTCGTTTCAATGGCCCCCCCACTTTGTTTTTGGGATAGCGCTGGGAGTTTTTGTGCACAAACGTCGGGACCGGGTGCACATTTCTGCACAAACGATGCACAAACGTTTGGCGTGGTCAGAAGTTCAAATTTCGAAAGTGGGGGGGCTACCGTTTCAATGGCCCCCCCATTTTGTTTTTGGGATAGAGCTTTCAGTTTTTGTGCACAAACGTCGGGACCGGGTGCACATTTCTGCACAAACGATGCACAAACGTTTGGCGTGGTCAGAAGTTCAAATTTCGAAAATGGGGGGGCCATTGAAATGGACCTGAAATGAGACGATATAAAACCACACTGTTTGTACATAAAGGTAATAATCAGAGCTGTGAATTCCATAGACTAAAAATGTGTTGAATTCCTATGCGTTTATACATGCACTAGGTACAGGCGAAATATTCTTTAAAACATTCACTAAAAAATTCCAAAACATGTAAAATTCTGTAATTAATATGTATTATCAACAATAATAACGTCGATTTATCTATGTCCGTAACGTCTGATCACGCGGGTCACCAAATTGCAATCAAAATAAAGTATTGTTCAATACATTCATCATTTTATCGATCAACAATCAAGAAATTTCAAAAATAAAAATATATTATTAAAAAATGAAAAAAAAAAATGACTTTATATGCTAGAACCTGTTAAATATGCAAAAATATGCAAAATAAGATTTCTTGTTTTACTTTTAAATATGAACACAAAACAAAACTTGACCGAATCCATATTCCAATTTACTCAATGTAGAAAAAAAATCATGCAAATACACTAATTTCAATAATATTATAATATTAACATTAATAATCTTAAAATTATACAGTCAGTCGATTTTTTGCCAGTTAGACACTTAAGTATGTATACCTAACTATAAATTATAATATACGAATATCACGGTATTCACCTATGTATATTATATATATGTTTGAGTGTATATTATTATAATATAGAGCCGCGTAGGTATATATATATGATTATATAATAATATATATATAGGAGCCGCAGTATCTGCATGCGGAGCAGTATATAGCTGCAGTCGGACTAGACCCTTTGACTGTTGCAGCGACGAACTTGGTAAGGGGGGGAGGGGGTGCGTAGGAGTATTATACCTATACGGGAAAAAATAAAATTACCCGCCGAGGGCTCGGTCGGTGGAAAAAAAAATAAAACGAAAAACCGTCTATATGATATATATATATACCTATATTATATTATATGTATTATATCGGGGGTAGAAGTAAAGGAGCATATAGTACGCCCTTATTTCTATATACGCAGGTACATAATATTTTATTATATTTTATAAAACGCTTTTTTTTTTAATGGAAAAGAAAATAAAACCCGTAACATAATATATAGAGGTATATAACCTATATATAATATGATAATATGCAGACACATCACACACACACATATATACATGTACATGTATAAAATAATACAGCTACTATATACATATTACCCACATATATATATATATAAGTGTATAAACACAATATATATACTTTCGCCGACGACGAACGCCGCGAAGACGACCCGCGAGTCCCTCGCGGATCATTAAACTCTCTGTGCAATAATAACATGTAATACCGATACCTAATGCGAGTGGGCATACACAGGCACTTGGGCAATGGTACCTGACACGCGTTTTTGTTCGGGACCATCATCGCATATAAACATATACCAGATACCTATATAATATTATAGACGATCGTGGCAATAATAATTGATTGTGCGGAACGAACACGCACAATATCATCGCCATACAATTATTATTCCGGGATAAATACAAAATGTAATATTATGTATCCAGCGCGCGTTACGTATTGAATTTTTTCGCTTTTTTTATCTTTTCGGTTTTTATTTTTTTATCGCATTTTTTTATTGCCGACTTACGCTTTTTTTAATTCGTTACATTGTTGTGCGCATAATATCCGCAGTACGCAGTACAATGCGGCGATAGGGAATTCCGTATGGTGTACCTCCGCTGCTGTACATGTATAATGTGTATAATATACAGTATAATGGTTACCGCTGCTCCGTTTATTATTTTATTTTTTTTTGATTCGACGACGGTAGAGGGTAAAAAAGCCCACTTCTCGTCTTGTATAGTTCTAATAAAACACTCGACTGCAGCAGGAGTACCATGATATACACATATACCCGACTCGCGGGAAATACAACAACCTATAGGTATGGATACCGATGTCGGTGAAGCGATGCCCACTTGGGTCTGTTCAAAATATATCGTATTATTATTATTATACGCGTTCGTATTGAATAATATGTTCACTCCGCGTGGGAGGTTATAGAAAATATTTAATATTTTTTATTCCGCTGATTCAAACAGTGACGACATACAAATTAATTCAATTCTATAAATGATAGGTGATACAATTGGCACCAATATAGAGGGATTTGAAGGGACTTACTCTACCCAAATCAAGTCCTCGTCAAGTAGGTATTTTATTTATCATTTATTTCTACAATTTAAAATAATAAGCCAATATTCATCATTAAAACATAAAAAAATCATTCAAAATTTTGATTTTGTGGTACTCTATATATGTTTCTGATATAACATTTAATATAATAAAGTTTTCAACACTCCGATTTCTTGGTGAGCACAACTTGGTGAACCACCCCTATCCTCAAGACATATATGAGTATACTTACTATACTGAATACTACTATTGATTATAATTAATAATGTATTTATATAATCAATGTATATAAAGTATTTATACTGCAGTCAATGATATATAATGTTTTTGTTTGACTGAGCCTCCTGAACATCTTCTTGTGGACTGTGACCTCCTTATGTCAATGGTAAATCTCTTTTCTCTTCACCGCCAAATTCCGACTACTCATAAATTAATGTTAGAATGGGAAAGCCTTTGTTTTTATTTCCTCTAATGTTATCGTTCAAAAGATGTGGTTTTAGGCCTTAAATATAAGCAGACCGCTGTAATGGTACATTATAATCCAGGATACACATAAGACATTCATAAGATCATTTGAAAAATACCAAATCATGCGTCCAAGTATTAGAGCATATTCGCAGTACCTTTTGTTCTTTTCCAACTGCGGTGGTGATAAAAATATTATGTCTTCCATCACTTTTTCTTTGATAGTCCAGCCATATCTTTCAATAAACTAACAAACGTATCCTAAATTGATTCTATTCTATAAATTGTATATTCAACAGAATTCGGTTGGGTTTCAAAATGCGAACGTTCAACTCTTAAACACATAATGGTTTAAAATATGAAATAATTTTTTATTCGAAATATTTATATAGATATTATGTTGATATTATAACATATATATTTGCATATTTTAATATTTCATTAAAAACAAATTTTAGATTCATATTTAATTCGTCATGCGCAACGAATAATGCCGATAACAGTTTGAATAATTACAATATTTTTTTAAGTTGGTACCTATACTTGTTTAGATTTTATTGAAACTTAAGCAATTTTTTATTTGTATACAACTTAAATACTGGTTTCCTTCGTTTCATTCTGCTAGATTTTACCACGATGAGTTACCATAGGTAATGCATACTTCGTTTCTAAATTTAAATATTCGTTGCATTTGTCGATATACGTTGACTGGTTTTATTCAATCAACTTCGGAAAACTCGGTGGAAAAGTAGTAGGTGCGAACCTACACACGAAACGCATCTACTGTATAATATATATGAGCAAGAACGGTGCACGTTTTCGGACCTCTCGTCGTGTTTTTCGTTTAAAATCATAAACGACTGAACGCGCTCGCCACGCGGCCGAAACGTGTCGAAGGATATACAAAATATTCCGTACTGTGTCTCGCATGGAAGCCGGTCGTCACTTTTTTTTCTAGTCTTTTCGATCGAAAATAATAATTATAATTTCCGAACACCATCGCAGCAGTGATCGCGGTGTATTTCGGTACACACGACCACTGCAGCGTATGCGTCCCTATCATACACGGGCTACGGCGGTGGCCATCTACCGATTCGTTTCGGTACGCGTTCGCTCCGTCTCGTATTTTATAATATTGTTGGCGGATGCGAGCACACACGCACACACAATATCATGCACACACGAAAATTCATTACTGTGACGCGACGGCTTCTGTCGCTGCTGAATGACTGGTCTACCACCCGTGTGAGAGTGTGTGTGCGGATTTCCGAGAAATACATTTTTTTTTTTTTACATATATATTATAATGCGTACCTGTGTATGTGTATGTGTGTGTGTATATAATAACGACGACGGGTTTTTGGACTGACAGTGACGGCGGCGGCCTCCCCGGGGAATGCGGCCTCCGCCGCAGCCGCGAAGGCGAGAACCACCTTCGTCGACGAGGTGACACGACACGACGACGTGTGTCGACCGAGAGGATAAAATAAAAATTAAAAAATAAATAACACTCGACGTTACCATATTATAATATTATTATGTGTGCTGCGGCCTCGTCGAGCACGGTAATATAATATATTATTATTATTATTAAAAACAAAACTCACACCTAGGTAACCACCTAGCCACCTATGTAATAGTATACAAAATTATAGGTATAGGCAAATATAAAAAACCTCTTGAGTTGGACCGGTGCAACGGGCAAACACCAGCGGAGATGTATTCGGACTCGGGTATGTTCCCATAATGATTATCAGCTATAATTATTAATTATGCGTAGTATTATATAAATATTATTTTATTATTTTATCTATACAATTTTGAGTGATTTTATTGTGAATTCGAGACTTTGAGTAAATTCACGCCGCCGCCCGCCCGTATCTGTGCTGAACATTGTTTAAACTAAATAGATACCAGTAGTTAATACCTGAGTTGTATCTATGGCGTGGTTTAGACTTGATCTATCAAAATACGACGATAAATCAGTGTTTAAATATTATAAATTTGTAAAATGTTATACTGCTAATATAACTGACGAGAAAATTTCCCGTGTTAAGGATCCATATAATATGACCATGATGTAATAATGGTTAACAAATCTAGGGGGCTAGAAATATCAATTAACACGTATTAACGTCATAATGTTTTATAATGGCGAGTGGCGAGGTTAACTTAGGAAATATTTGGGAGACTAATCCCCAATTTACGCCTGTGAATATATAGGCAAGTGCAGGATGAAATCTTCAGTAGTTCAATAGTTTAAAACCGAAACGAGAAAAAAATGACAGGTTTATAGCCGCAATAATTTGGTCTTTATTTGATGAGGTTTAAGTATTTTGTGATTTGGAAGGTGAGAAATAAAAATTAAATTAAAAATATTCCTCACATTATCAGAGCACATACTAAAAGTCATATAGAATTAACGAAAAATGTATAAGAATTAATTACCTATACCTATACTATAGAGAATAAGGCTGTATCTTTGAGGAGAGGAGAGGGTTCAAGAGTCTGGACCCACCAACATTTTTTCAATATCTTATTTTTAACCAAATATCAAAATCTAAATTCAATAAAATTGAATATACATGTTTTGGACCCACCCCCCTGAAAAAATTTCTGGATTGCTAGATAAATTTACTTAAAGTCAATTGGTTAAAAATAAAAAATAAATTTTTAATTAGAATATTATAATATGTTATGAATTATGAGTAATGATCAGTGGCGCAACCAGGAAAGGGGGCCCGTCCCTGGGTCCTCTCGAGCCGTATAAATTAATTTATTAAGAGGACGTCGCCCCCGTATAAGTTGTCTCCGTCTTACACGTGGACGAAATAGCAAATTTTACGCTCAGCAGATCACGTTTAGCCACGTTAATTTTAAAATTAGATTGAATTGACCTCTAATAAAATTTAAAGGTGAGAATATGATCTAAGGCATCTCATCGACTTTTTGTTATATTTTAATTTTTAATTGAGTTATGAGTATTAAAAGATATATAAACAATTTACAATTTTAAAATACTCATAATTAACAGGGCTAAACGTGATCTGCTGAGCGTAAAATTTACTATGTCGTACACGTGTAAGACGGAGACAAAAATGCGGGCGTAACTTTAACTTAAAGGTAGGTATCGATAAATTTTGAAAAAATAAAGGCTGTAGGCCCTATTACGAAATATGCACATTTTAAGTCTCTTAAGTATATATTTTAATCTAGAAATAATCTAGAATAGGTATAATACGGATAAGTTATCAACTAATAAAGATTTTGTACCTAGTAGTTCGCATTTTTTTAATTCCAAAATCAAACAAACATAATATTAGTATATAATACTACAGATTAAGCATTAATCTTGATTACATATTTGATTTACCTACCTTATGCAAGCTTATGTGGCCTGTGTGGCTATGTTGGAGATAGGGTGTTATGATAATTACATACTATAAAATATAAACAAATTATAAATCGTATGTATCCCAACTACCACAGTATCAAAATATACATAAATATTTTCACATTACAATATTACTGTTATTATTTCTTATTTCTTATGATCACAAAAATGATAATACAAGATGAATAACTTTCGCAACACTCAGTGTTATATGGTCGTATGGATCTTCACTCTGTTTAAAAAATTCTGGTTGCTCTACAGATGATGAGTGGTAATGTTATCTTCAAAATAAAAACGGGTTCGTATTATTAACAGTAAACGTGATACCTATAACTGTTTATAAATTAAACCTAACCTTTATAACGGAAAAAACGTAAGCTGATTGCACCCAAAATAAAGTTGATTTAAAAAATGTAAAGCAATAATAACTTTAAAAGAATAGGTACAATTCAAAATCGGTAATAGATACCTAACCTATTTCTAACAAATATTTTTTCAATATTGGTTTTACCCAAAAATAATATATTTGGCGATGCCTTTTGGTGTTTAATTAAAAATGCTCATCCTGTTTATCGATAACTTGATTTGTCGAATCATATATTAAACAATAAATTATTTATACCCTAATGCGTCGCATATGTACTAATTTCATAATATGAATTTATAAAAATCGTATTTAAAACAAAAGTATGTAAGTACCTACTTATATAAAAAAAAAAAACAATTTTTACAATTTTTTCTATTTTATTTTCACGTACAAACTTTGTTTGATGCGTGGAATCGCGTTGCACTCTAAAGTTACTCAACGAATATGTTATAACAAATTACATGTGACCTA
Organism: Sitobion miscanthi; assembly: GCA_008086715.1. Lineage (NCBI taxonomy): Eukaryota > Metazoa > Arthropoda > Insecta > Hemiptera > Aphididae > Sitobion > Sitobion miscanthi. The sequence goes on from CM017804.1 coordinate 15,236,622, forward strand.
TATCGGCGGGGGTTGATTTATCCCGGAAAATATGATTATCGAAAAAAAGTGTTCTCATGTTGTGCATCAGTATTTAAAATATCGAAACGAACGCAAACGTCTCTTCCGATGGCCTTACAAAATGTGCAATATACATATAATGCCACGCCATGCAAATCCCTATATACCTATGCACTTTTATCAATCGAGCTCATAATCGAGACGCGTACTCTCAATGATGACGATGACTCTCGATAATATTATAACACGAATTCGATTATCGCGCGAAACGCATAGGGGTGCACGTCATTCCGGAATTCGGCGACGATGAGGGATTTCCATCACGCTCGCGTTAACGATACGACGTACCTAAACATTAGATAATCGTCGTAAATCGTACAGTTTATTATTATTATTATCACCACACTCCGCCGCCACCGACCCCGTCCGATCGCCACTCGGACGACGGCGGACGAAGCAATTACGCGCTACTGTCACGAGGACGTGTACCTATATATATAATATATATAATATTATACGACTTGCACCGGACAAAGACCGCGGACGGGCTCTGCGGCAGAAGTGTTGTACACGAGCACGACGACGATGACTGGAATATGGTGGAACTCGTTTGTGTACCGGCACGTTTACATTCGATTCGATTATTATTTTCGCCGTGAACCCGGCGTCGTCGGAGCAACCGGTTTTTAAACGAGATAGGACGACGACGACGACGACGAAAACTATATAATATTATTATTATCATTATTATTATTATTATTATGTATATTGTATATTATTATGGTATATTATAATATAAAACTACAAATTTCATTGCCCCCGCCGACCGGCTACTATTGCTACCGGGCACCGCCGCCGCTAAGAAGTTATTTAACGCGACCCGCGATAATGACGTGTATACCTTACCTTGCCTGCCTATATCTGCCTATAGCCACCTAACTGCCCGCTCACCTGCCCGCCCGAACGCACTCCTTTGTACGGGTATATAGGTAAGTATATTAGGTATTTTATTACGACGTGCGACTGTGCGAGATATAATAGGGAACCGTAAACGTCGTCGTCGTCGTCGTCCGATGTTATATAATATTATGGTTTTAAAACGTTCCGAAGCTCTTTGCCCGCTGATAATACCTATGTAAGTGATGTTTAATTTTCAAAACAAAATTACAAGCAATATTATTTGTATCGACTCCACGAATCACGGGGAAAAAAACCACGAAAAACAAAACGATGAAAATAAAAACCATATTTTTAAATTTTGTTATAGGTATTATTATGTCATATTTCGTTAAAAATCAGTCTTAATTTTCTAATTAAAAATGTAGATCAATAATCCAACTTACCAGGTATCCTCTGGTCAGATATACTCATACTTATACCATGCAATTAATAAATAATAGAAAATAAATTATAGGTACTATATACCAATAATGTAATATTGTAATGAATAACGTATAGGTACCTGTTTTATCGTAATGGTAGTTCTATACTTCTATAGAGTGCCTTTATGGCTATATACTTACACACCATATAGGTACAAAGATATAAGATATAAGATGTTAATCGAATGAATGAATATATATTTTTTTAATTATTCAAAATTTTCATATTTGGTTACGAGAGTATTCAACAAATAGAATACTTGACCAGTTGGATTATTGATTTAATATTTTAATCAGAAAATTAAAACGTATGTCTAATGAAATATGACACAATAATATAACAAAATATAAAAAATTGGTTTTTATTTTCATTTTTTTTTCTTTTGTTTTTTTTCCGTCTACCGATACCATACGCGCCATATATTAATTACAATACAGACTTTATAGGTATGAATTTATTTTTATACATTTATGGAATATAAAATATGAAAGGAGATCCTTTTTTTTAATGAATACAATAATGTTTATAAATTTAAAATGTTTTCAAATGACCTCGGCCCTCGGAAGGCGGAAATAGATATTACATAAGTTAAAGACAAGTTAAAATAATGCCATAAAAATGTTTATGTAAAAAATTACCAATAGAGGTATACATTTTATAACTTAATAATAATAATTTGTTTTTTTATTACAGCATTTTTTTTATATATATATTTTTTTAGAGGAAAGGCTCAATTTTTGACAACTCTGCCAATGAAGTCTGAGCACGTTTTAGTAAACCGTATTAGTACTACTGCTACTATTTGATTAATATGCAACACACTCCACGTCGACCAACAACAATTTTCGCAATACTTAATGAAAACATTAAAAAGAAAACACACTTAGTCTAAAACATCCTATTGTGACATTAAATTCCTTGTAAAATATGACGAATAACACTTCTCATTAAGTGAAAACAATATCTGATCCCTAGATCACGTCGCATGTCCCATGGACTCATAATAGAGCGACTCGGGGAGACCATTATAATTATACTGCTTATAACTCTCTAAGTCCCATCGTGGACTGTGTCAAAGCCACATCGCAGCGAGTATTATAGTCGATTCATGTTTATAGTTTACTATGTTTTATCTTTATTTATTTTATGTACTAACTTTTTGTTAATTGATGTTAGTCGATGTTGTTAACTAAATAAAAACAAACATCTATTATCAACCAGTACAACGCCAGTTTATGCGTTCCTCAATCCTATATGCGTCACAATACCAGTGAGCCGTCGTAAGACAAGAGTAGCTAACAAAGTCAGTAAAAGTATCAATTTTGGTTCAAGTACTGAGTATCTAATTAAAAATTGTTTCTTCAATGTTCGAATATATGATTTTGAAAAAGCGTAGGTCGAAGTAAAAATTTGTAAAAAAACATGTCACAATAATTTTTATTCGTTTACCAACTGTGCTTTCGAAGATATATTAACAAATCCGTTTTTCCACTCAGTGGCAAGTCCTAGTAAGCCTGCGTCTAAGACGTAAGTACATAATATTATTGAGAATTACACTACATCGCCATTCCGTCTGCCGTCTACGTCCTATTACGGGGTCCGAGTGGTTCATGATTATAGGACATAGGTACGTGTTCCTGAATATTTATTATATATTATTATACTCCCGATAATAAACTATTTAATTATTCCCGTTATCCAAGTCCATCGTTATAATAGTACCAGAAACTCATGGTTTCCATATCACGGAACCATCATAGTATATCATTTTTTTTTTGTAACTTATTATTTTCATTGATCTACATGTAGATATACCACGTGCACTTTGACTCAAATCAAACTTTTATGAAAGTGACACGACGACAGACCTCCATTCTCTCCGAGAAATTGTGTCAACTGTATAATATACAATTTTATACTAAAGGTCATTAGCAGCAGCAGCAGGTCTCGTAGTCGACATACGCGAGCACAAAGCGCAGAATAATGTAAATGGCGACCGCGATATTTACGGGTCAAACTACGATGTGCGTTATTATAAATATATTATTAATAACGTGTAAAATGTGTCGGTGGTGAATTCGCGGGGGCGGTTTGTGGGCTCGTGTTTACGCGCCATCGAATCCGTTATATGGGCGAAATTCAAGAATTTAATTACAACACCGCCCTCTTGGCTGCAGTCGATCACACACACACACACCACACACACACACACACACACACACACACACACACACACACACACATACACACACACATACACATGCACATGCACAACCACACGAACACATGAACGCAGAAGAGCCCGGCGACGACAACGACGACGGCGATAATAACAATAATAAAAATAATAATAATAAGTATGCTCTGTACGCCGCGGTGAACACAATGGTCTCTTGACTGGATTGCGGTGCGGGGTCGTATCGGACGATATATATGTATATAATGTACATGTATAGGTGATACACGCGTATAAAAAAAATAAAGAAAAGGAAGGAAAATATAACCGAGCACAATGCGATATATTATTCGCTCGGCAGACGGGCTGGAACCTTTAGGCAAACAAAAAAAAAAAAAAAAAATTGTACGCTCACACACACACACACACACACACTCGCTCTCGTCAATATATTATAGAAAGGTACGTGTACATGTTATATGTACAATATATATAATGTAGGGAACCCACGACATATTATTACAACAAAAAGAGGAAAAAATTGGAAGAAATGCAGCGCAGGCGGAAAGAGATCGGCAACAATGGGCCCGAGGAAAAAATGTCACATTGTTGCCCCCTCGAATCCCCACAAACTCCCCCGCCCCCCACCCCGCCCCTCGCCGAACAATCGACTGCGTCGTTCTCTAGGGGGGGTGCAATGAGGTCATTACACGGTTTGATGGATACGCGTTTTGTCCGCGGCGGCGGCGGCGAAGATTATTTTTATAATATTTCGCATTCCCCCTCATCGGTGGCGGCGGCGGGGACCAAAAGGGCGCGCGCGTGAAACGCTGCTCAAAGACCGAACGAACCGTAAACAGTTTCCATTACTACCTTATGTATGCGCGCTGCGAGAAAAGTGTGAATGGAATCAATCACTCGGACCGAACATCGAACATTTATATACATATATATTATTATGTAGATAATATTATATTGAATTTCTCATCTGCTGCCCGTTCGGCCGTTATTATACAACAGGCCGGAGAATATAATAATAATATATTGTATGCAAACTCTGCACGCACGCATTTAGTATAATATTATAACGTTGCATTGTCGCCGCCGGAATGTATAATAATATATTCGATAATAATTGACTATGTAGGACTATCTGCTGCTGCTGCAGCAGGACCTGCAGATCTACCCACCAATGTATTAAATATATATATATATAGGTATATGCATTATGTACTACACCATCTACGTGGCTCCACTCGTCAGCGCTTATAGCGGATTGCAATGGCAGGGCTGCATATGGCAGTGATAGAATCTCTAGAGCTTTAGATATATACTATATTAGGTATATATATAGTCAATACGAAGAGGAGTTTGCAACTTTTTATCATATTCAGAAACACGTGATCTCGCTGCAGAGATAATACCATATGTGTGAAACACATAAAAAAATATATATTTCAGTTATATACGTCTATTGTCATGGATAGATTAGTACATTTTGGAATTCGGGGTGCAAAGCGATTCGTTGACCTGAAGTTTTCCTCATCTATTAAGCCCTCTGGCTCTATAGGTATCACTATCGTCCGGCAATAGTGTGTGTTGTGAATTTATACGGTCGAAAACCGACAATGACATCAAAGAGAAAGTGAAAAATGAAAAGTCGTTAAAATCGATGTTTATACGGTGGGCGTAAACAGGTCGAATCTTAGGTAAGAGGTAATACAACAGTATATGGACAACGTATTAATATGTTTACGAGCATATTATATTATAAGTGATTGAGAAGATGCGTACACAAGTATTATGACGTTCGGCCAAACAGCTGTAGTGTAATAATTATAGGAAACTATTATCCGTGTCCGGTGACACAATGAAAACGAATTCACCAGTAAATAAATTATCATCCACGATTGTCATTTGTCAAACAGATTTACGTCGAAAGAGAAATCTCGTGGCTTAAGAACGCATCACGACTACCATAACATGATATATTATAATATGATTATTTTACCATAACATTAAATAAATGGACATATTATGTACGTATATTTTATATGGGTATTATACATTATAATATTTGTGTGTTGTGTACAAAATATCAGTGGAAAATAATATATACAATTTAAATGTTTTTTTTTTCACTTTTAATCCATGTCTAGGATTATAATTATTTTTGACTAAATATCGTACCTATTTAAAAACAGATTTTCGCGAAGCAGAGGGTGAATCATATATGTCATGCGTTCGATTTTTTACTACAGATCGACTGGTTTCCGTTTCAAAACTGCTGTCAGTGAAAATTCGATGTCGGCAAAACGGTATTTTGTATAATGTAGAGTTTGAGTGTTTCAACAGTGAACAGTTATATATCGTATACGCATGCTACGTGTTTAAAATAGTTAATAAATGTAGGTAATACTGAGATGCATAAATATGCATTACGGAACTTATTGTAAAATGCGGTTCGGACAAATGCGTATTTGTTTCAACCGCCGCTTGCCGTCATTGACGTATACAGTTATTTCGAAAACTGTTCTGAATTTTACGTCGTGACGGTTATAATATTATATACATGCATCATTTTCTACAAGTATACGATACATGTTCGGTTTACACGAGTAAAGTAAGGTATATTTGTGATGAATTACAAAATGTTCATATCTTCAATTTTAGTAACTATATAGCCGGATAGCCTGTATAGGTGTAACGATTACGTAATGTATCACACGCACTCGACGACTGTATACGTCAATCGATATAGTAATGCGACATGTGACATTTTAAGACATTTTCAGGTCTACTATACCGAATTGTTGTATTGTATTATAATTGGTTAAGGCTTTACGAGCGTTCAAAGATAACACAATATCATAAAATATTCGCCTTCGATTGCGGGCGACCCGGACCGCGTGCAAAACCGTTTCTTATATAATATGCCGGCGAAGTTTGTTACTTCACATAACGAGGATATAATGTAGGTCGGTTTTCATAAATCGTGCGGCAAATGTTAAAAAGTTGTTGGAAAACTGACGGGCAATAGACTCGCGGCTAACGAGGGGAGCGTCGCAATGACGCACGAGAAAAAAAATTTGAATCTCTCTCGACAACAAAAATATATTTAATATATAGTGACGCTGCGACGAGGTACTACGCGGCCGTTATAACACACGATGACGAATATAATATACGTTTGAATTATATATACGTATTTACAATCAAAGACATTGTATATAATATATATATATATAGTGTCACACACACACACACGACCTAACCGGCCGGTTGACTGTGCGCATGCGCTTTACTATATATTATGTATAATATATATAATATAATATTATACAGAGCGGGCACCTACATTATAATATATTATTATTATTATTATCGTCGTCATTATTGTTGTATATTATATTATGTATACCTAATATAATAATATGATATACGCGGCGCAATAATAATCGAGTCGGCGTGCACACGACAACTCGCGCGGCCCGAGAAGAAGATTCACGACGGCGGCGAACACCGACGTACTCGCCGCTGCCGGCCGTCGTAAATCATTTTTGAAGTGTCTGCTACTCAAACATTATTCCGACGGATGATTAATGAGCCGGGCGGCTACTGTGCGAGCGCGTAATCAGTTTTAACCCTCGTCACACACACACACACAAACGGACGATTTCTTGTACAGCACTAATACTTGTATACCATAATAATATATATAAAAATATAAATAAATATTAAAATATATACCTAGTACATTATATTATACGGACGGTGTAATATCGGTATAGTTATACATTATTATACGGTCGGTACACGTTATTATAATATAAACAGCGTATATATCACTATATAAGTATATACGATATATGCACGCACGCGCATCACACGCGGTTTATGTATTATTTTTCTCTAATAACGCACGTGTATTCTATACGACCTATGCGCACGACATGTACACGCCGACGTAGGGACGACGCCTGAAAAATTAAATTTGTCCGCACAATTTCACTATGATATACAGAGCGATTCCCAACGAGGTTAGGTTCTTTTCTCCGACGCGATATTAATATATCATATATAACCATGTGTATACATCGTGTGATAGTACATCAGTACCTATATGTGTACGACACAATGTCGTTATTGGCGGAAAACGTAAGACACACATCGCCACAATTATTATATTCCACGATAAAATGAAATTGTGATATCGTGAAAAGCCGCATCTATCATATATGTGCGTGTGCCACCTGTGACTTATTATTTACGTCGTGTGCTGACGATCATTTGAGATCTTCAACACAATATTTGTATACAAATTATTCGTGTCCGACTTCTCCTGAAATGTTAATACATTTTATATTTTTCGATTTTATTTTATATTTTTATTAATGAGCGTATTATACTATAATGATTAATGAGCAATGGCATAATATTACAATACGTAGGTAGGTTCGTTGCGTTTTAACAAAAAAGTCTGTGGAGGATCTATACTCCACCTCCGTTGACGCAATATGAGTTGTATGTACCTACCTAATATATATTTACGATTATGTCTTGTATAAATAAATTGATTTAGTGATGTTATTTTAATGAATATAAAATTTTGTGCGATATCCAATCATAACCAAGTTTTTCGTTGACTTATAATTTCGGTACATATTTTGTAAATGTTAGCAGTGATATATTATAGGTATAAACATTTATAATTGGATGCTCTTCCATAGAAACAGATTACTACAACTTGACGTAAAAATAAAAACCATATTTTCGAGTAGGTATGCTAATTGAAAATACCTTTCCATGTCAAAAACCGTATATTATTATAATAATATATATATTTTATGTATAATATTACAAAGTTGCTGCACACTATACATACTGCTTTAGTGTTATTATCACTATAATATATACAATATAAACATATTATATACATATATATATATATTTATTATTTATGCATACACACCTATAGATATGGCCATATCACTCATCAGTCATCACACGCAGCTTCTGTATAATTAATTGGTTTATTATTGCTCATTTGAAATCAATATATAATATATTCTATACAAGATTCTAATTATTTAATCGAAAACTATATTTAGTAGGCATGTGCAATTAAAATTGTCCTGATATGTGTGGTATGGTAAAACAGGTACTAACTAGAAAAGGAAAATGTTACTATGAGAAGAGTAAAAAAAAAAAAAAACAGTAGAAATTAAAAAAACAAAATAAAAGAATAAAAAACACTATTATGGTCTATGAGAACAAAATAAATAAACTATAAGAAGGAGGATGGATTTTCAGGGTTTAAGCCGACCACTCGAGCTTAATGCCAGAATAAAAAGATATATGTACCTATACTTATGCTAAAATATTTATGATGGCTGACCACAACGTGCTTCTTACCTAGTTTACAGCATTTTCAGAGTTTGCAATATTATATAAGTCTAGTTCATTTTTTACTGGAAATTTCAACTGGAGCTCATTGATTTTGAAAATTTGTTGAACTCGATTATTTTTTCAACAGAACATCTGATATGTGGGTATATTATTTGGAGGATATGACATTTTTTTTTAATTATCCTCCAGATACACTCTGTATACGTATTTATCAATATTGTGTTCGTATTATTATAACATTTTTATTATTTGCCGGTTTTATTTTATCGCACACATAAATTCTAGCCCTAGTTATTATCGCCGGCGGTGTAGTGGGTCTTATATTATGATATTATATTATTATAATATTATACTTTCATCCACCGCCGCAACGACGACTTTCAGTTTCGTTCCGGTCGGAGGCGGACGGTCATCACGTCATTTTATTATACGACCCGACCGACCTTGAGCGCTATCTGCTGTCACAGGTATTGGTTTCTGGAGCTTTTTTCAGCTTTATCTTCCACCACCGGGTAGCGTGAAAGTTCTGGGCTCGATTATTATTGATTATTTCGCGCCGGGGACGAGCGTTACCGGCCACCGCGACTATATAGTGCGTGAAATCTAAAAGGAGGAAAAAAAATGCTCGTCGAGATCTTTTTTACCCCCGCAAATTGAGGAAACGGAACCGTAGAGTACCCACATGCTCGTTTGTATTATACCTACTTGACACATATATAATATATATCATCAAATTCGATACGCATCCGGACATCGGGCAAAGGGTGTATTAATCATGACGATTTATGGCTGGTGGATTGGAGAGGGTAAACATTTCTAATCTATTTTTCAATCACCCTCCTCAGTCGTCTACCACCATTAGCTTCCCTAACCATTAAATTAATAAACAAAAATAGTTTGATTTTCAATTGATACATATCAAAAACCTTCAGTCAAATCTATGGAGCCTTAAATACATATGTTTATGCATATAATATTATTTATTTTTATTATCATTATTAGATTACGTTTATAGTTTAATATTTGGTCAACAAATTCATCTTAGTTTTGATTAAGGACACAGTTAAATTCATTTTTATTTCATTTTGCACAGTGAAGTCACAAGAACACTTTTAAATGTTTATTGACCGAAACATAATATTCCGTTTATCGTGCTGAGAGTTTTTCAAGATCTTTTTATGTTTGGAATTATATGTTTTTGCCAGAGATTTCCACTTCTCCGATATAGCTTATTGCGATCCCCTGCACGCGCTGTCAATAATATTATGTTTTCATAGTATTGTGGACTACAAAATGTCATCGCAGTGATCAACTTCGCATTGATACAGCTACGATGGTTCTACGCATAATAGTTGCTGGTGGGGTGGCACATCTATATATTGTGGTATTAACTCATCATATACATTTGATCTATACGAAAATGGGGCACATTGTGTCGATCGATGTCATCTTGGCGCCACTGTCTGGCTGGCGATGTCATACGAACGACTCGCGACTACAGGCGAAAACCCGTTTGGGCGATGACAGTATGACACACAAAAATTTAACAGGTATAACTCTTAAATAATCATCAGGTTTTGCGATCCGACGACTATTGGTCAAGATAAAACCGTTTGAGTGTAGATTTTGATTGTTTAGAGCAGTGGCGACTGGCGACCACTACTTCGGGGGAGCTTTGATGGATTTATTATGTCCAGCAATAATAGTTCGAAGACAATATGAATACAACTCGTTCATATGCCAACAGACGAATACAGCGAATCTCGTATAAAAAATAACAATCGTAAAATGTTGAACATAATATCTTACAAATATTCAATTGATAACTTGAAAATTTTGTATTTTTATTAGTAGAACAAATTCACGTCTGATTACGGAGGAAATTGTTATTGATTTATATCACTATATAATATTTATAACTCATAAATACATTTTTCTAGTGTATTTATAAAATGCATGCTGTATTGGTCAAGTCTATATACTATTAGTACCTATACCTAATCATAATACGTCACACGTTTTATTGAATAAGTGCAAAATTAGATAATCGCACGACAGGTAACGTGGAAAAATATTGTATACCTACCTCTAATCCGCGTTACTATATTAAATCATCCGGAAACCAGCTGCAGGCGGCCAAAGATCTTTTATAGATTAAGAATTAAACAATGAATAATATTATATTGTATTACCTAGCTATATATATATACCATACCGCATGGATGTTCACAAATAATATTATAATATACTATAACTATAACTATATAAGAAAAATAATGCTATTATAGTATTGTGTATACCTACCTAGTGAAATGGAGAAATTAAATACAAAGTTTGAATTTGCATATTTTGTTATAATATGTTTTACATAATATAGGTATTTGACGATTTTAAGAATGATTACAACAATTATTGATATCATATTAGAACATATTTTCATATAGACACAGGTATCGGTTTTCCCCATTTTCTTCACAATAATAAGTAAAAATGCAGTAGGTTTTCTCCATGCTGCAATTTATTATACATTTCTGGATAAATAACCATAGTTACGGCATTTTTACTTGAGAAAAATGTGTAAATTTATTATAATATAATTTCGTGTAAGAGATTACCTATATTCTCATTAAAATTTTTTTTTCGGCATTTTTAATTAGCAGTGCAGTATTTTATAGGAAAGTTCCAAACCCTAATAATCGTGAAATATCTATATGAAAACGGAACCAAACGGCGGTAAAGAGTATAGACGACCAAAACGCTAGCCCGACTATAGCTGGGTCGTGTGCGATTAGAATTGAGTTTTCCGGAATGGGTCACGGGAAAAAAAAAACCGAACAATAACGATAGAAAAATAAATAAACAATAGCGTCGCGTCCCGAAAACGAGTGACAACAACAATACGCATCGTATTGCAGAATTAAATATATATATATATATATATATTATGAGTGTATATATATATATTTAACAATAATAATGTGTACTTAGATCACACACTCCGCCGCCGACGGATGCTAATTGAAACGTTATCGCCGATGTTCGGGCGGCACGCGCGCGACCGTCGCCGAACGGCTGTCGAAATACGATAGCCACTGCACACCGGGGATACACACACGCGCACCCACACACCCACACAGGCACGCATGCACCCACAGATGTATATATATCGCGCTAAGTATATAGATAGGCGGTGGCGGCCAATTCGGTCCCCTCGACACGACGACATAATACAATAATGTACACACACACACACATACCTATCTATCGTACGCGGCTAATAATAGCGTTGTGCGCGAGTGGTGTGGACGACGAGTTGAATGAGAAGCTGTAGATGGTTTTTTTTTCTCCTTTTTTTTTTTGTTAGCGAATAATCACCACCACCGCCGTTCGACCGACCCCGTCGACAAAGGCTAAAAGGGATGAGCGCCCTCCGCAGAGCTATATTATGCCCATATAATATAATAATATATATGACGATATTATATGCCCGTACGCAGTAATAGGCGTAAAACCAGCGAGCAACGTGGGTCGGCCGAAAACCGTGTGTATGTGTGTACGAGCCGCGACGATACAAACAATCTCGCTGTCGTCGTCGTCGTCGTTAATAGCATGTTTTCTCGGGGGAAATGTGATTTCAGATTCACTGCCGTTTTTTTTTTTTTTTGTTGAAAAATCTGTTACGTTTAGTCGACGACCGTATATTGATAAGATTATTATTATTATTATTTGTATTATACGATGACGGTAAGCGGGATACGGTGATGTACGATAATAATTAATACGTATTATATCATAGTATAATATTTGTGACGGCGGTTTGCAGGATTAATTATTATACTTGCTGCAGAAGCAGTTGTAGTGATTGAATTTCACGCTTTTATATAGGTGCGTTACCCCGGCACCCCAAGGTCAAAATTTCAACTTCAAAATCAATTGGTATTATGTTATATTTTATGTAACAATTTGTAACCACAAAAAAAAATTTTGTAACCAACCCGGTGCCCCGGAAAACCGAAATCCAAATTCTGGGTGCCAGGGTAACAATATGTAGGAAAATGTTGTACCTACCTAACTTTTTATAGTTATAGTTATAACTATTAACTTATAACTTTTTATAGTTCAAATTTATACGAAATAACATATTTAAACTTAGAATATGTAATAATTTTGTAATTTAAAAATATTATTTGTGGGTACTTACAATTTTTAGAGCAAGCTAGTGCAAAAAACCATGATTATATTACTGCTTAAATCTGATGATCGAAAACAATGTGGAAAATTGAGATCTATTGCTTTAACTGTTTCAAAAATACTTGAGATATGTGCCTATCAAATATCTAAGATTAATGCCACTTTTAGATAAACATACATTTTTTTAATTTAACCAATTTAATTTTCTCTCAAATATGTGTACTATTGATTGTTTTACTAAAACATCTAATTGTATCAATAGTAATTTAGATAAAAAAATTTCAAGTTTTTGGTATTTTTCTGAATTTCAAAAAAGCTTTTGACTGCGTGAATCACGGTTTATTAATTTAAAAAAATAGAATATTGTGGTATAATGCTCTTAATTATACGGCAATGCTCTTAATTTAATTAAAACATTTATTTCTGTCAGACCTCAACAAGAGTAAGATTAAATGGATTACTTAGTGACGTAAACACAAATATATGGATATAACATTAATATGTGTGGAGTATACTGAACCACAATAAGAGAATCTGATTTAACAAGAGTTAAATAGATAACATAAGAAGCTCTAATATCTAGCATATTTTTGAGCATTCGGAAGTAATCGGAACTTACATTATAATAACTTTCTAAGAAGATTATTAACATAATAAATATGACAACCGGAATTTTTCACTCCGAAGTTTTCCGGGGCACCGGGTTGGTTACAACATTTTTTTTTTGTGGTTACAAATTGTTACATAATAGATTACATAATACCAATCGGTTTTCAAGTCGAAATTTTAAATATTTAATGTTTCGGGTGCTGGGGTAACGTTACCCTGGCACCCGGAATTTGGATCTCGGTTTTCCGGGGCACCAGGTTGGTTACAAAATTTTTTTTTGTGGTTACAGATTGTTACATAAGATATAACATAATACCAATTGATTTTGAAGTTGAAATTTTGACCTTGGGGTGCCAGGGTAACACACCTCTTTTATATAGCTCTATTACAATATTATATGCTATAATAATTTTTTTTTAGTAGGTACCTACATAGTACATTTTTTATTTCATATATTTTCGAAGTAGAATATTGTTTTAAGGACCGGGCTTGTTAATAAAAATCAAATTTCGGAACGAGTATAATTAAGTATAGCTAATACTATAGCTATAAGTAACTGTTACAATTTATACGTATTTAATGTCATGATAAGTGGAGTGTTGTGTTGTTATTAGGCGGATACTTAAAATGATGTAAAAACAAATTATGTATCTAGATACGTATAGCTATAAAACTTTAATACTTTTCGAGATCATATTATTATGTATATAGATACTTACGCATAATAAATTATTCCGAATAGGTACCAAATACGACGTTATTGAGTGAAGTCATATTAATGAATATTATATTGCCATGCAAATAACGGATGATGAGTAAACAATTTTTGGGTGGGGGTCAATTTTTTTTTTAATGCAATTTATTTAAATTTACATATTTTATGTAGCAGCATTTGAGCATTTTTTTCATCGCGCTTCACTTAATATTTTATATACAGGGTGATTCGCCCAGCATGCTCACCCCCTTTTTTCTTCAATAATGAAGTCATATGTGGTTGGTACAACGCTTATTTTTGATGAACATAATGTGCAATATTTTATCTAATGTATTTATACGATTATATATAAACATAAACATCTACTGACCAATGTGAATAATAATAAATTATAACACTCGATATAAATGCAACATAAATATTGCTTCAGGTAGTATAGTACAACTTTTGGTTCTCAATGTACATGTAAGATCAATTTTATGTAAGCAATTGAACATTAATTTATAAAGTTTATAAAGTTTTAAGGAATTAAAATTTTGTTTGTACAATTGTGTATGTGTGGCAAGGTTTTTTGCTACTACAAACTCAGACGGTCACCTATCCGGGAACTAGTAGCAGCAAACGTCACAATGCCGTGACTGATAGCAGCCAACGCGCCACGTCAAGCCACGAACAAATATAAATATTTCTTTATGTTATTTTTATTTTATTTGTTTTATTAGTTTGTTTTATTAATTATTTTGTTATTGTCATACTTATGCAGATATACATAATAATATAGTATGACATAATTGTTTACTCATTAGTTATTGCCTTGTTACTTATCAACTTAGAAAATTTAACTAACTCTCCCAATACGAGATATGCTTATAGGGAATTTGCATATTGTTCATTTATTTTATTTTGACTAGGTATATTAACATTGTGTGCCTATATAATATGCAAATAAATATTATTATATTGTTATTATGACTTATTTAAAATCTGATATAGACAGATGATAAAATATTAAAACAAGTCAACTTTTGGAAGGTATTGTATTATAATATTTTATAATATTATAATAATTATTATGATATACCGACGCGTTTTTCGTATTCTTTATTTATAAGCTAAAAAAATCACTTAATACGTTCCATTGTCATCGATGAGAACAGTTAAAAATAATTGCAATTCTACAGGTGTCTTTCGATGCACTCACATTCGAATATGAATAGCTTGGACACAATATGCAACTGTGGTTGGAAACATGCAACACACATCTTAATGCATCTAAACAGGATTAAAATGCACTAGTGCATACATGGGTTATGGCGCACGATTTTAATTACCGCAATATAATTTATTTGTGGTATTATCATTTATAACCACCAACAACGCCTTATAAATATTTACAATTTTGTTTGTTTGATATATCATAGATCAAGTTATAAAAATCACAGTTGTGGGTCATTCAGAGCAATAAGACATTTTATTTTTTTCATCGCCTTCAAAAAAAAAAAAAAATTCGTATAACGACCCTGTAAACGACTATAGTGTTAATATTATTAGGTACTATTTAAAGTACAATACCTACCTAATATAGTAATATATTTATATTATTTCGTATATTTCGCCAATTTATGTATTTCATACGACGCTGTAGGTCCATATTATATAATATATTATTAATTATAGATTACTGCAAGTTAGCCAACACACGGAAAATCGTAATATTGCATACAATATAGATGTATTTGTTTTGCAGCGTGGACTGAGTGGGTACTCACTTCAAAGTTGACAATTATGATATTCACGAAGACTGTACGAGGAAAATATTATAATTGCGCGAAGCTGTTCCAATGCCTTTTTAGTTAAACATTTAATGAATCTATATACATCAAATAACCTTTTAAAGCCTCTTTGAATATTGTGAATAATCTATTCTAATAATTTTAACTCTCTATTATTCGATAATATTGTTATATATAGGGAAATATAAATTATGAAGTTTCTTCATTAAGACACATCAAAGTGAAATATATAATACATACTTCATGTACCCACATTATTTATTTGCATCTAATAATAATTAATTAATTATAACAAAAAGATAGTGTACACAAATGTAGGAAATATTAAACTTTTTTGTCGATAATTTACTAACGTTTCACCTTTAAAAGACATTTTAATTTTGATTCCTAGTGGCTAGTCTAAAATCTAAAATGTATAACCTAAAATGTATTTCATAGCCATATGTGATTGCCAAATATTTAGTTGTACCTATAAAATTATGATATTAATCATTATTAATTCCTTATTGTACAAGTGTACAACTCAAAACTGCGGTCTGTTGGCCTTATTTATGGTAGACGATGAATAATTGGTTTTACATTCCTGATTTTTATTTTGTATACTTATGGTATTTTCACAGGAAAAAAATATTTTTAAAATCAATATTTAGTTTTTTTTTTTTAAATAGGGTGAATACTTAGTGAATGTTTTTTGTAAACCAGTGTTGTAATGTATATGCATTAACTATTTTTTATTTTACTCGTTATATGATACGCGGGTCATCGTCATGCATTTAATTTAGTATAGTAAAAAAAAACTATAGCTATATGTACGCGTATATAATATTGTGAATATTATTTTCATGTACCTATGTCATCATATAGGTTTTCCATGTAACCATGATACAAATCAAATAATTAGGCATTGCTGTATTCCATTATCACGCATATTACAATAATGTATAGGTTATGATATCATATGTTCTCAATACTTGAACCACTTGTATTTGAATTTTTTCGAGTTGCCCCAACGTGTAAAAGTTTAAACGCCATCTCGCAAACTACTATAGGTGCTATTATTATTATTATGCTTTTCTATAATATCAACACAATAGTATTACAATAAAAATATAGATTAAAATATTATCAACCAATTGAGTATTGAGTATTAAAACCAATTTTGCATTAGCTATTTCTAGCGAGGTTTTACAAAAAATTTAAAATTACTAATCATACTTGCTAAATGCTAAAGTGAGTAAACATTTGTTATTATAAAATATATATTTAATGCCAATCGCCGGTGAACGATGACTACGGGGTGCAATACGCTCTGCGACAGTGTCGTATGATATTTTAAGCTGCAGTTCACAGGTGGATTTTTTGGACGTCCTTTACCGTCCATACAGTGAATATTATTTTATTATAATATGTCATATACATTGACCACGCAGTTTGTAGTTAAGTCTTGGGTACTTGTTTGTTACGAATTAGGTACTGGTTGTATTCCATCTATGACGGATCAAATACTGTGTTTGACCGATGCCAACCCCTCGAGTACCCACGATACAATTGCAGGGTCGCATAATATAATGATACAGTCGTATTGACGGTGATCCCAAATACAAACTGCAGTTGAATATTCATCTGGTTCATAGTGGTGAACGAATTATGACACGAAACTGTCCTTATCCTGGATAAAAACGAAGCAGTGTTGTTCGACGATAACTTACAGGACGTGCTCCATCACAATAATAACAATATTTTATTATTACACGGTATCTGCGTCCGGCAGAAGTACCTAAGTATCTTTTCAACATTAATTTATTATAATAATATACTAAAAAATAAATAACATTATATACAAATAAAATAATTATAATTATAATAATAATAATACTTACAATTGTATCGCACACATTTGCCTGTGTTACTTCATTATAATAATAATAAACTGTCCACAACCGCGGATGGCGGACATCGATATCCTGCGATCTATACTTTAATAACTAGGTACATGTCACTAAATCATAATCGGTATTGCAATATCGATATTATGCACAATATTCGATGGCGATAAATTTTAATGGTATTATAATTAGATGGCAACGATTTCGAAATCGCGGTAACCTACAACATTAAAATGACGGGCGCCAAAGAATTTCTGTCAACGTAAACCGTCGACGTTTATGTTATTTACTTAACGTTTTATCGCTACATCGAATGTCCTCGTCACACGATGTCTTACTGTTCTAGTGTTACACTGTTATGCTACCCACTAACAGTGGACCGGCTACCGTTTCATCGCGATCGCTAGCAACTATAATAGTAGCAAGTCTATCCGTCGTTCACTCGTACACTCATATCGTTATTATATTTCACAAGTGCGTACCCATAAATAACACGACACCGCCGAGTGGGCGTGTTGAAATATAATAAAAAACTGCTCGGGACGGGGGAGTGAAATTCACGGTTTTCCGCGGACACGTGAATTTAATATTTTGTGTGTGTGTGTGTGCGCGTGTGGGCAAACATTTTTAAACACTGCGGGCATAATATAAACCCGAAACCCCGGCGCTGAGATAATGTGTACGTATAGACGCGATAACGTCGACAAAACCTGTCGCCGTCGGAATGTAACATTGTAATAATTATTGTTATTACTATATAATATTGTGTTATTATCATCGTCATCGCACACACACACACACACACGATCCGATATAACATTATATACCTATATATACCATGTATGCCGGGGACGGCCACGGGATACACAATAATAACGATGTCTCCAATACGGGTAGTTTTTTTTTTCTCGTCGCCTGTTCGACGGGTAACCGGACACTCCGCGGTAGTGCCTATATAATATATTATTATAATATAATATGGCTGGCGCGAGTGTCAAACACGACACATAACACATACGACGCCTTATATACACATTGTATACATCGAGTCTGAACGTGTGTGTGTGTGTGTGAAGGTAGTTTGCCCAAGAACAAGAGGGCGGTTTTTCACGGTACGAAACGCATTATATTGACGGACGGCAGAGATCCTCGTCTTAGATATCGGACGAGAGGTCGCGGGCTCGCGCGCGCGCTATACAGCTACCTACATGGCATATACTTATATATATAGGTACTCACTACTCGTGTACGCATCATACGACTGCGGGTACAGAAAAAACTGACACTGCGACTACGCCGACCAGTATAGCATAATATATACCTACAAATACATATAATAATAATATGATATTACGTGTATACACGCCCGTAGGTATGTGGTACGCACACGAAATGTCGTCGTACGCACGGAAAAAAAAAAAAAACAAAATTAAGGTGTAAGGAAAACACCACTATACGGAGAACTCGTAATGGGACGACATTCTCCGGGCGGCGGGTATGTTATATATTATTATATTATACCTATATAATATGTACGACCGCCGTCACACAATCTTGATTAATATTATTGTGTTATTTTTTTTTTCCTTTTTATACGACGGGTTTTCTACGACGACGACGACGACGGCTACCGTATTCCGCCTCCGCCGCACTCGCCGCCACTGCAGTCTAAAAACCCTCTGCCTCCGACGACACTATATATTAAATATTATAGGTATGATATTATTATTGTTATTATGTTACATTATTATTGGATGTAAAACGCGAGCTACGAGGCACGAATTCGGTTATACCGCACTCGAATATCATTCGCTATATTATTATATTATGATATTATAGTATCGATGTACAATAGCTGCAGTGCCACAACTATAGCAATTTTCTACCTCAGGACAACTGCACAGATCACAATATGCATAATATACTCTCGAATGCGTCAAGTCAGCATTATAGGCCTATACGCTTCAATAAATTGTATCGCTGTATGAATGTACCCATATTGTATCTAATTATTGCTCCCTACCAGTTGTTTGCACCCCCCCCCCCCCATAGATATGTTATCGGAGTACTGTAGCATTGATCGTGATATAAATTTTACCGCTTACTGCTACTTATCCGATTGGCTATTCTTGCAGGGGGAGATGCGGGTGCAATCTAGTTTCTAGAACTATTTTACATTTTCACAGATCTGACCAAGAGTAATTTTTCGGAGAACCCTAGTGAACCTTTTTCACTCAGAAAAAAAGTTTTAAAAGATAATCTGATTTCCCATAATGGTCTGACCTATATAAAATTACGCCTATGATGTCCACTTAGGACTACAAATCATCTATAATAAAATATAGATATATATCATTACGAAATAATAATAATATGTCGTCCACGTAAAACCATACTGACATAATATATTATTATAATGTACTGTCAAAGTATCATCGTGTAACTTTGTAAGTATAGATGTATTTTTTAGGTATGACCCCAATTCTCATGTTTCAGTGACCTGCGCATCACGCTTACCAAACTTTTATTTCGTAAAACATCACCTGATCAGTTTGTGATGCTTATTGTACTTCATTCGCCAATCTATACATATAATATTCAGAGAAATTATAGTTCTATAATATTATATAATATTTTTATGATATACATTTTATTGTATTTCTGTTTACGATATTTTGACATATTTACAGTGGACGATTATATCTGGTATTAAATTGTTATCTTCGTAGCCACATCAACACCCCATCACTACTCAACCATCCTTTTAAAATCTATAAAAACTTGAAAGCCATCCCAACTGACAGATATTACCGAATTTTTGCGGTCGTCTAAATGGATGATAATGGATTCATCGATTAATGGTACTGATAGGTATACAGTTATAAATATATATATATATATACAGATGTATTATACCTATAAATATTTATAACTGTAAAAAACAACGAAACGTTGTAAATTTTTTTTTATTTAATGGATTGATTTGGAATGCTTAAATCGTTAATAAGAAAAGTTTTAACTTTTCAAAAATATTGTATTTTAATATGAAATTAAAAATGTATTTTCTCATTCTAAAAAGCTACAAAAGATAGGTAACAATATAATAACTAAAAAAAATATAATTTTTTTTTCAAAAATGTATTGTTTTGCAATGACGACAAATTATGTAAAAATAAAAGGTATTTTTAAAAACATTTTGAATTTTTGAAAAAATTAGTATAAAGTCTATACTATGGAAACTTCTCACTTAAATGGATCACCACTCGTACCTATGTCGCATACGCCACGCAAAGGCTTGGCGTATATAACAGATAAATTATTTTGGTTTCCGATTCCCAAACCGTCAAACGAATAAATTATCGATACCTTCTGTAAAAGCTTATTTAAATTCTCTTTTTGGCGACCACAATAACGAGTACTGCAAAAAGAATAATTAAACAAGGTTCAACAGAATTTACACTATACAACTCAAAGGTTACTCTCGAACAACTGACCACGATAACGAGTGCTGGACGTTCGAGTGTGAATCTCTTTAACATAGACAAAGTCTTACTCTTTCTCGACTGACCACGATAACGAGTACTGGAAAAGAAAGTAGGTATTACAATGTCTTGCTACCTTTTCCAAAAGCGTTATTTACCACGAAAGCCTGAAATAAAATTTAAACACAATTTTCGGTCAGAAACACTTTTATTGATGCAAGTATAAATCAATCATAAAATAAAACACTTAGCCCGTGCAACAGTTGTCGCTTATACCCGCGTACAACCGTCGCACCTACACAAATAGTGTATAGTATCGCTTCAGAACATTTTCGCTCCATTGAACTGAGTAATAACTAATAATTTACTTATTAGCTAAATTATACTTGTACATTAATACTTTATGCATATACCTATTATAATTTACAATTTTATGACTGTCTAAGGTAGAATACAACACCAATATAATATAATACACCATAAATATAACAATATGCCTATATATCGTTTAAAACTTGAATAACATTGCTGACAGGGACTAGAGCCTTTTGAATTTACCGGTATCGGTTCCGGTACTGGTTCTCTATAAATAAAATAACTATTCCGGTTCGGTTCTGATTTTTTGATAAAAAAAAAAAATAAAGGTATCGGTTCCAAATAATTTCGGTACCGGTTACAGATAATTTATAGGCACCAAAAAGTACAATAATTTTAAATACCTATCCGGAATGCGGCTTTAATTAATACCTAGCATGAGAAATATTAGAAAACTCATATGATCATACATAGTTTACACACAAGACAGTTATACCACTAAATTTGGTGGTATTACATTCATTTGACATGATTTTAAAAATAGGTGCATTTATATTTATACCGTTCATCCGATTGCAATGCGATAAAATTTGGTACAGAGATAGATTCCTCTGGGAAGAAGATACACTAATTTAAAAAGGTTAAATTAGAGGTCAAACCTGGGGAGGTGCTCAAACAGGGATTTTGAGATTTACAATGAAAAATATTTGTTTGTAAATGGTTGCTATTGGTTTTAATAATAATTTTTATTATTAAAGGGATACGCTTGTTGCCGCAGTGGCACTTGTGTGTATTTTAGTACTGTATGTCTCAAATTCAAACCACAGTTTCGGTGGACCAATTTTTCACGTTGTTTTAACATTTTATTTTTCTTCTTTATTCAAGCATACGAATATTTGTTTTTTTTTTTATTCATCGGATTTTAGTACGGTCATATAGGTATATAATATATGGTAGACGAGAATATTGAGCACACACACACACACATATATATAATGTACGTATATTGGCCGGCTGTCAAGGGTGTGTGGGGTAAAATGCTCTGCGAAACACCCTGTACATACACGCGAGTACAATATCGTCGTATATTATATTCAGCCGCACATACACGCGCATTGTGCAGTCGTTATCGCGCTCGTTCAATTGATGCGATGAGCTGTGCCGGGAGCCGAGTACGTGACCTAATTGAAACGTCGAGGATTTCGTCCCTATCCCCCGCCTCGTCCTTCCGCAGATCTTTACATCACACGCCGCACGCGGACCCATTATCACGCAGCCTCCGTACACGTCCAAATTGTATATACGTCGCGGTTCGAAAACCGTCTCGTGTCATCTATATATAATATATACGCGTCCGAAATATAGCTCGACGACGGTGTGGCAATGCGACGAGGACGGTCTAATATTATAGCGTATCAAACGTATACGATATTTCGCGTACTATATATATATGTAGGTATCTACGGAGGTACAATATATAACGAAGACACGCAGTCGATACGGAGGCAATTGGCCCGGTGGAGGGCGGCGACGTCGGATAAATCGTACACGCACGTCGTTTAAAAATCACGACACACGCCGATTATTATATTATACTATACGACCATCGAATTCGAACGAAGCGTGCTGTGCGCCGTTTAATATTATCGAAATGTATTGTGTGTTGTTGTACAACAAACAAGAACGACTGTTAATAATCATTCGGATTAGGATCGAAAACAGCGGCGTTTGCGTAGGAGACGAGGAGACCGTGCGCGGAGAGTGATGATCGCCCATAATGGGCCGAATAATTATATTATGGTCCTGACTTCTAATACGAGTAGCTATATATATCATATTATGCAGTTTTGTGTGTTAGCGCGCTAATATGCATGTAAATTTATGTAATAATATATGCGTTTATAACTATTACAGGCGTCCTATAAATTATTCAAATAAGCTCTTTAATATAATATGAATTACACAATTTCACTGGTCTCCAGTATAACGGTTAATTATTTTAGCGTTGGGTGTAGATTTTATGTGGACCCATATCTCCAGTATAATGAAAAACTTACACGTATCTGATGACAAATTATTCTAGTGTAATATTTTACGTCCATAAAGGTCAACGATATAATATTTAAACTAAAAAAAAAATTACATACATTTATAATAATATCATAACATCGTTAACGGTAATCTTTAATTCTTTTCAAAGATCTATAATGGATCTTTTTGCACCAGCTGCAGTAATACTTACAAGTAGCGTAAGAAAAATTCTACACAAAAGTTGCATATCATTTCACCCGTCTTCTAACTATACTAACATCAGTTATGCATTTTAAGTAAGTAATTACAATAATATATACTTACAATTTTTTTTATTTTAGAAAATTTAAAATCTGTATTACATGACACAATAAGTAAAATAGATGACTGACATAACACTATGTACATAATAAAAATAACACATGAAGCACAAGATGAGGGAAATCGTCCAGCGATGGTATACCCTCCAGATACTTACACTAGCCCCACCGTTTTAATCGATGAAATAAATGTCAATAAAACTCTTAATATTTGTTTTTAAATCATTTGGAAAAACATTCATACTTTGTCAATATTATCTAAATCTTCACTATATTGATATTTTCAAGACTACCTATATGAAAGGTCGAAAAAAATCAAACTAATCGATTTAAAATCCTCTGTCAGTTAACTCACTAATCATATCATCACAAGCCACTGCAACGCAGTTACTGCGCGTAATTCTATATTATTGTTTAAAATATTTTCTTCTATATTATATTAGGTATCTGCAGAGCCACGACAGCTATAGTATCCCTCCATAGCAGCTTGCCCACACGATTACAACACGAAATGCCACCACTACGTCTCCAAAATAACGGCCAATAGCCGGGCTTAGTATATATAATACAATGTAAAATGCACGTACACGATATACAGTGTTGGTATATAGGTACCGTAAAATCGAGTCCGGGACGTATTAATCGACCGTCTCGGACAGCATTATCCCGCGCCACTGCCGATCACCCCTTGTATAAAATGTTATATATTATATTATATGTATTATATGGGTTTTCAACAACGTCCTCCCTCACCCCAAAAAAGTGTTTGTTTGTTGCTGCAACGACGGAAGTAATATTATTGTCGAGCCGCCAAATCCGCGGGGACATCACCCCGCCCAAAAAGTCATTTATCGCGGCCATTACCTATTCATACATATAATATTATACTATGCATCGGCGCAACACAAAACGTGAGCCTACACGATGTACACGCACGAATTGATTTGATTCAATAACGTTGCGGCTTGCGTTTAAAATTAATTATTATTATGCGTATATCGAGTCGGCGCCGGGATTAAAATCAATGTACATAATATAATATAATAATATATTATTAATGCAATTTACGGGCGCGCAATTAATATTATTATATCGTTATTAATATAGTTACCTATACGTATGACCATATAATATATAACAGTATACTACTACTACTGTGTGATGTTCCACGTGAATAATTTTATACGTACCTATAGGCATGTATATATTCACTGGATGGCGATCGAACTATCTCTTTGCAACACGTTTATCAAACGACGCCAGTTTTTAATGAAAAACAGTGGTGAACTGCTATAATACTGCTATACGTCGACATATTATAATATGTATATCAACCGAAACTTGTACCATACACGTTTATATTTACGTAGGTTTACTTTATGTACAGTGGCAGACATCGGGGCACGGGAGCGGTATGAATACTCGGGATAACTGACCCCGCCGAAATCGCAGGCTCCAATTATATATTTTCGTTTATTTCATTGCGAAAACCAGACCGATTTAAGTTGTCATTATGACCAATTATAATCGATGATGAACTTAGCCAAATTATTTGGGATAAAAGCAGGTGCTGTCATGCCAATAATATTTAGTTTTCTTGTATTAATATATATTATATAATGATATAGGCACGAGTGCATATAACTATCCGTTTTTCGATATAATAGTAAACTAGTTGGCCCGTGCGCAGTACTGAGTACAATCGCTGTGGAGTGATAAATGACATGGTGCGTTCGTGAGGTTTGTGAAAAAAATTTTCTTTTGTGTAGGTACGTTCCGAAAACCATAGAGAGAGCATGTTAGGAATTTGTTTATTACGTTTTAATATTGCATATCTGAAAATTCGTTTGAAGAATGGATTTCATTTGAAGGAGGATTTATTTTCGACTGTAGTCGTTATCGGTTGTCATACTAGCAAAAATGTGTATGTTAGATGCGTATCCATTAGACATGGTTGCCTATGGTGTTTCTGATTTGCTTATCCATTAGAGACGTTGCCCAATGGTGAATTTTCGTTTCAATTTAACGTAACAATTAACAAAATAGGGCATTTTATCGCAAAGCGATTGAGTGACGTTAGAAGCAGAAGCAATAACGCATCGTTTGGTGTGTGAATTATTGAATATGGTGCAATACTCGTTGAGAAAAAGGGGTGTTGACATCACAATTAACAATATATATTATGATAGACCTACCTTACTGAATATTATTGTATCGAATTCAATATTTTTAAAACATTACGGAATATTATAAAAGTATACCTATACGATTTATTAATGTAGGTATATTATATTTATATAGTTATTTGCAAACTAAAACATGTGTACACTATACTTAATTTGTCATAATGGCTATAATGACTACGGTACTATTAAAATGAAACTAAAAAATGCATGCATTTATAAAATGTCTTTCTAATATTATGCAAAAATATTTAACAATCTAAACATTTAAATTAAGAAGTTGTCTGCGTATTACATAACAAATAAAATAAAATAACTCTTATACTTATTGGAAAATTAAAGAAAAATGCAACAAAAAATATTTTATTTAAATGTACTATGCGAGATGGAAAAACAATTTTTTTCATGGTCAGCTATTGTGTCGATGCGCTAACAAATTTATGAAAATAATAATATACAACATCTCCTTTAACTATAGGTATAACTCTAAATACATTACAAAAAAAATCTATAAATATTACGGTAAATTATACCTTTTAATATTTGTTATTAAGAAATCGTATTCCATACAATTACATCCGTCAGTATTTATTTTTTTTTTAATCGATTATAAGTACCAGGTTTTTATAGTTTTTTTTTCTGAATCTGCCTCTCGTTTGAAAGTCGATGACATAAATACATAGCATTATGTTGTACCGAAATTATAGACACGCTTTCAAATAATAATTTAATTATTTAGGTGGTTCGTGTGCTGCACTAATTTATATATTGTTATGTACTATAATATCCTTTTATAAGTATAGCTGTATAGGTATGTCGTATGCAGTTATTTGATTTTCATTTATACAATGGTTTTAGTTTATTACGCATTATACTATTCTAGGTATTACCTTATATATTAAGTACGCTATGCTCTATGCGCATATGGTGAAATATCATATTAAATCATATAATACACTATAGATTTGTAATTTTTAAAACAATAATAATTTCAAAACTTAAGAGGACGTCCAAGACGTACGACACAGCAAATTTTCGTTCACCAGTTTCAACAGTGTGCTGTTTGTTTTGATATTAGATCAAAATATGAAATTGACTTATTATCAAACGTTTAGGAAAGAACATTATCTGTGATTAATTTTTTTTTATTTTTTACGATATTTTAATTTTTAAGTGAGTATTGAGTATGTAAAATATCAATATTTTAAAATGCTCATAATTCACTTAAAAATTAAAATATCGTAAAAAACCAACAAGAGAAAACAGATAATGTTCTTACCTAATAGTTTGATAAAAGGCAATTCACGCTAATATAAAAACTAACAACACACCATTGAAACTGGTGAATAAAAATTTGGTATGTCGTACCTGTGTAACATGGAGAAAACATATGTGGGTGTGGCGTCCTCTTAATCATAAAAGTATACTGAAAAAAATGTACATAACGACGTAGGTATAGGTTATAGATAGACCTATTATACACCACAAACATGCATAATTTCATTACCAAACTATATAAATGCATAAATGATTGATGTACCGTAGAATGTTTACTCTATTGGGGGGTCAGTATGGTAGTTATGTTAAAATATTTTGTTTAAAACACGTTTAAAATATCAGAAAAAACATATTGATTTTGTTTTAAATATCAATAAAAAACGTGTCTTAAAAACAATATTTTTAGTGAATTTTAAATTAAAATATTATCTATGGATTTTGTCTACTCTGCGGGATACTTTTTTAAAATGATTTTTTACTTTCTTGATTTTTAAGTATGGTAATTGAAATGAAAAGTCTGAATTTTGAAAACTTAAAGAATTTGTCTTAAATAGGAAAATAGTAAAAATGTAACTCAGTAATGATGAGTAGGTAGGTAATTTAGCTAGCTCTAATATAAAATATTAATGAGAGATAAGATTAATGAGATTTGATATCACACCCAAGTGGTATAAACATTTAAATCCACAAAAACGTCAGCGTGAACAGTCCCAAAATTTCTATTTTGTAATTTTTCTCCTAAACTATGATAGCTAGAAAGTTGGTTGATAACTCATTAAAAAAGAATTATCAAGTAGATACTAAATGTGGAATTAAAATTTCTTTTTTTAAATTATTTAAATTTTCACAGATAAAAAAAGAGTTATTTTTCGCTAGATTTTCATTTAGTGAGGTAGATATCCGAAACTGGTGAACGGATTTTTTTATTTAGGGTTACGTTAGATTCACATTGGCTAGGAAAGTAAAGATTTTCATAACTTTATTATTTCCAATCGTTAATTCCCTACAAAACTATAAAGCTAAAAAACATCAAAAAACGCCAAATAAAATTTGTTTTAATTTTTTTTAATGTTCTGTAGTGAATAAACTATTAAAGATAAAGTTCTGAAAATCTTCACTGTATTTCTGCTGACCAATGTGAATCTAATAAGAACCCAAACAACGAAATCCGCTCTCCGATTTCGGATATCTATCTCACTAAATGAAAATGAAAATGATTTTTTGTGGGGCTGTTCACACCGACATTTTTCTGGATTCAAATTATTATACCGTTTGGCCGCTTGGGTGTGGTATCAGTGAGGTAAATTTCTAAAAACTGAAAATCAAGAATGTTTACATGCCGATCCCTGATTTGGCAAGCGTTTTTTTTTTGAAAATCAACAATTTTTACAATTTCAAAATTACAAACGATGGTATCCAAAAAAATTTAGCCAATTGTTGTAGATAATTACTGAAAAAAAGCACCACCCCCTCCCCCATATTTTGATTGCACAACCGTTCTCAGCGTCAAAAACTACATAAGTATGAATAAAAAATAGTTAAAAAATTTACATGTTTAGAACTATCTTTAAAAAACGTTTAAAACCCTGTTTTTATTAAAAAAAAACGTTTCTTTCCAACCCTGAATTAGGGTAGCTTACCAAGTTGACCTGCAAATTTGTTTTTATGTTATATTCTTCCTCAACTCGACTCCTGCCTAAAATTTGAAAGTTTATAACGAAATGAAAAATAATAATGTATTAACTTTTTAATTTTAGCTTTATAAATTGGTTATTTCATATTTTTAATAAACACGAAAAAAAGACAAACGTTCTAATTTTTTTTTTAATTTCTTATATAAAATTTAAAAGTTTAGCTAAACAAATACAATAAAAAAATTGTTGACATCTAATAAGACCTATCGTGCCTTCTCAATTTAATTTGAAAAAGATTAAATGAGAAAAAATTACGTATTTACGGAGACAAACACGGCGATACCTACATCTGTGGTTTCGTCAACTCGACAGGGCTTCCTACAGCGTTGAACCGAAGTCCGGATGATTGCTATGCCCTGTGGCATTGCAAACGAGGTAAAATAATTTACATGCACGTGAGGATTATGAAATATCAAATTAATAAACGAATTGTATTTAATTAACAATTCGTCATGCAGCAAAACCATATTCATGCGAGTCGGTCAACATCGACGCCGCGTGCCTCTTATTCATGTGATATGAGTAAAAATATCAAACTTTATCTCTGTGGATACAAACCATGCACCACTTAACTAATAAACAAGTATTTAAAATTGAAATATGTAGCCAATAACAAGGCCCGTGAATATTATCAAAAAGGTGTTGTTATACCGATGTCGTGAGGTCAGCAGCGGTAGTAATTTGCACCAATTTACAACATATTATTTTGTGAAATTTGCACACAAACATTTTTGAAATGCGTTTTGTAATTTCTAACAAAATTATGATTTATAATAAGCACCATCTTAGGTAGTACAAAATATGAATAGCAATTTGCACCAAAATACGAATCGATAATTCTTTTGATATTACGTTTACACGCATCGATATTAGAGTAGGTATATACGATATTGAGATAGTACGAGAGTCTACAAAAAGTATAATAACACAGAATAGTATTTCATTTTATTTTTTATATAAGTGTTATATTTCACTATAAGCCAAAAATGACTACTAATAAAATATAACATAAATAATAAAATATATGAAAAACATATAGGTATAGTGATATAATAATTGATAGTATAATAAATGCATTATTTTTGTCAAAAGTTAATATATGTAATAGGTAACTATTGTGTAGATATTTACGTAATGACGCGATTACGACAGATCAGACGGCAAACTACGGAGGATCTCGAGTGCATACAGTTTTTAATTTTTACCTTTTCAATACACAGAGTGCGTTCGCAATCATATCTACAAATTATATTAAATTGCCCTAGTCGTCCTCAGTCCACAGCTATGTAGTTACATATTTAAGATAATATTCTATCGGCTAAAATATTAAAAATAAACAAATTTCAGACTAATAAAATATTTAGATTGAGTTTTTTCAATAAAATTACATCAAACACAACACATGCCTGCATGTATATAGAAATTATAAAAACATTATACAACTTTGTGAAGTGTGAATATGGTGATAAATGATAACTAGTTTCTTATTATCACAACGAAACAATCACCTATCAGTTATATCGTGGAAATCCGTCTCAATTAAACAATTTCACGTAGACAGCCGTATATATCAATAACATAAGAATTTATGGGCTGACCAATATGTTACCAATTCTAACCTATCTTCATTTATGGGAAACGTTTGGGAGATCGTTCATAGCGAACGAACCCGGTCAATAAATGCACGTATGTAGTGGAAACCCACATTAAGCCATTTTAGTCGATGGGCAACCATACGTCCATACTCCATACTATAATCTTAAACCGTGGTATAAGCTGACTCACTATCCGCTTACGAATGCGCGTGCACACATATATAAATAGACTATAATATGTACCTACTATATAGATGCATTTGATTGAAAGCGTTACATTTGTCAGTGTCGCTGATATTTTCACGCGTTTACTCCCATGTTACAATCATGCATGATTCAAGCAGAGCCTCCCAATAGAACTTCTCACTTCAATGACAATCGAGTATTGTTTGTGGTGCACCTTAGATTTGGTAAGGGTAGGTATAAGTCTAAATTAACTAAGCCACACCACATAGAAAATACGACCATTTTTTCTAAGGACGCACTCAGAAGATGCTTTATTCCGGATACACTCGGGGTCGCACTTGGGAAACTCCCAAACTTTGTAATGTTGTAATGATTACTAGATAAGGCAGTGGGTATAGATGGAATTTCTGAAAAATTACTATTAATTTTAACTGTAAACGGTTTTCGAGTGCAATTCTTGGATTTATAATGGCTAGGTACCCTGCAGGGCATCTTTTCTATCTATACTACATAGTCAACATAATGATCTGTACGTAAAAATATTTTGGAAAATATCATAATGTATAATTAGGTTACAAAATTTTCCA
Organism: Sitobion miscanthi; assembly: GCA_008086715.1. NCBI lineage: Eukaryota > Metazoa > Arthropoda > Insecta > Hemiptera > Aphididae > Sitobion > Sitobion miscanthi. Next base: position 15,268,455 of record CM017804.1, read on the forward strand.
TTTTTTTTTTTTGGATCCCATAATCAAAAATGACAGGTTCAGGCGATGCCCAGCGTTTTCCAATCAGCACAGCAATACACGACATTGCCCTATATACGATACACACACACACATACGCACACTTGCGCTATATACCTAGGTAGGTTAGGTAGGTATACACTTGTTACTCGATATAATATTAAAATATTATTGTATAATATTATTTATATAATAAGATCACGAGTATGACGATATATAACTGCAACTCTATACATAATATAATTTAATATGCATAAATAATAACTATATTTATATATGATACGTTTGGAATGTATAATATTATAATGTTGCTCGCGCTTACAATTATTATTATTATAAACAAGCCGAGATGACAACGACGTATTATAAATACGCTGCCGTTGCCGCCAGCAGCTAGCCATCTAGGTAGGTATATAGTGCGTGCATGTGCGTGTGTGTGTGTGTGTGTGTGTGTGTGTGTGTGTGTGTGTGTGTGCGTGCGTGTGTGTGTGTGCATGTCAGGTCACCTCGAATCGAATATGAAATGTAGTAACGACTTGTCTCTTTTTTTCCCTATATACTCGTCGTCGTCGTCGTCGTCTTCGTCGTCGCCGTTGACAAGTTGTAAAAAGGGGAAATATACAATATATATACACATACATGAATAATTTAAATGAAAAACTGGCAACCGGTTAATTAAACTTTAGTGTGTACGGCGGCGGCGAGTAGTAGCAAAATCGTACGCCGTCCGTCGCCGTTCGACAAACACGTTTTTATACACACACATCTGTGTAAGCGTGTGTATAATATGAATATGAATGCATACGACGTATGTATAATATTCTATCGGTGTATATACTACTGCTACTTCTAATAATAATAATAATAATAAGTATACGACATTTTAACATTATAATAGGAAGAACTATTTCACATAATAATATTAATATATTTGAATATAATATATGACGTTCGTTTTCCCCTTCGCACGCCGCGCATTCCACAAACCACCGTCGCCGTTGTTGGTGGTCATAATTTTTAATTCGAATCTCAGTCCGGCAACCGGACGCGCGCATGTACAGGTATATAATATGATATAACATGGGTACAATATCATAACACATTACGATTATGGTAAAAAAATCAAATTCGTCCGGTAGTTTTTTTTTTTTCATATTATATATATTATTATTATTCTCTCTCTCGTTATTATTATTATTATTACCTATTATATATGTGCGTATGTGTGTATGTATATATACATTGGGTATGCGTGTGGGGCTAGGACGTGTGTGTGCACAGGTGAGCGGCGGCGGCGACGGCGGAACAGGTGTGCGTCGTCTCGGCCGAGATTTCGGAAGAAAAAAAAGTCATATACCTACGACGACGGCGACAAGTTGAATGAACGACACGACGCAATACCTACCGTGTGATAGGGTGGGAAATATACATATAATAATATATAATAATGATAATATATTCCGATAAAAAAATTATGTATATAATGATAGCAGTGCGTATAACTATAACAATAATAAAAAAAAATACCAATTCTTATTACTTATTTTTTTTTTTTTTTTTACACCACCATTCATTCGTCGTCATTTCTTTAGAATAATATTTATCGCCGTCGTTATTATTATATTACCGTGGTAATTTCTTACTTTTTTTTATTTCATTTCTCCCCCGAACCGAATATATATATCGTTATTTAGGTGCGCGCGTAAAAACCTGCCGAATGGGGTCTCCGGGTGTAAAGAAATGCGTCCTATATAATATTATGTGCATATATATATGTACCACGTAATATCATATATACATATCTACAATCAAAATGCGTCCGGCCGCCACCGTTTACGACGACATAATATTATCATACTATTGTATAATATTACGAAAGAATTATATTATTATTCACTATAATATTGTGTCCACTAAATTATTTGATATATATATATATATATACTATAAAATATATACATACAGCATAGTAGGTAGGTAACTAACTATATGTATGTATTAAACCTGGTGAACGGTGAAGGCGCGAGTTTCAACGCGTCGTCGTCCGAATTCGATCGTGGGTTTTATACTTTTATCGATTTAATACATCATTATAATAATAAAATATAAAATCCATGATATTACCAAGACCCGGCAAGACTAGGATTCCGTTCTGTCGTTAAGTGAATGATTTTTAATGTCCTTTATGTATGTCATAACATCGTCTCGGATCAAATCTCGTGTTCAAATCACATTAGGTATATCGGTGATGCGGAATTGTAGCTATACAATGTCGAGTAATAAACGATGACATTTCAATCGAAATTTTTGCAGGAATAATACGCATACTCGTTCACCCCAAACCGGCGCAGAGGTGTCATTATATAATGTGAATCAACAATTAAACATTAAGTTTTTTTTTTCTATTTTAAAACACGAAAGTTGGTTCAGTATGAATCTCGTACACAATTCAACGTTCATATGGACGCCGTTGAAGCACTCGTATTTCCTATGTAGTTTAGAGTCAATACACCAAAAACTTTATGCTATAAAGTTTAGAGCAGGGAGACCAAATATTTTGACGCTACGTGCCAATAGTTATAACTTATAATTTCTTATTCGTGCGTGCCATTTAATTATGTAAAATATTATGTATATGTATATATTATGTTATATTATGATTTGCGTTCGGTATGTTATCTATGAATCTACCAATCTAATTTTTTCTGAAAGACGTCAACGATACTGAAAAAGAATTAACATTATGATGATATTGGTTATTAAAAATTAAAATAATACACGAGTATAAACATAGAATACAAATATTTAAATTTTTTCGCGTACCTCCTCGATCACGCGTGCTATGGATTTGCCATTCCTGGTAAACACTATAGATAACAATAGTGTAGAGCCAGCCACTATTATCTTTTAATATGAGTACATTGTATAGGACCAGACGTCAGTATAGATTACAGTGAACAAAAACAAAATTGTATACGAAATCGAATCACCTTAATGTAGGTACATCGTCTCATCAACTATCAAGTATAGTTTTAGTCGTATCTCGTGTATTAATGTACTTTTATAGTCATGTTTAAATGTCGTATATAAATAATAGAAGTACATTTTAGACACCTGGCACATAGGTACGCAGTGCTAAGTTCAAATTGTTACAAAATGCTAGAATGTAACTGAATTTAAAAGTGAACTTACAACAATATGCTGATGCAAGCCAAATTTAAATAATGTATGCGATTATTTGTGAAGTAGAGCGAAGAATACACCAGAGAACTCAGCTTAAACAATCATCGCTATTCGCAAGTACCTACGGTGATACAGTCCAGTTCAATTACCTCGTAAAAATTCAATGTGACGCACAATACTCGGAACGATCTAGGAACAATACGGAAACAAACAAGAAAAATACATTTGCGTTTGAAATATGTTCTAGAACAATATTTAAATTCAAAATATAACAACAAAATGAATTACAAAAGCTTCAAAGATTAGAAGCGGTGATTGTCTGTCTTTGTCTAAGTATCCCACATTTTTTATCTCCTTAAATCTAAAAAAAAATTTGTACTAAAAAAAAAATTAGAATATTTAAATTTCTGAAATCAAAAAATTAAAAAACTGGGTAAGTCGATCTCATGTAAAAAATTCAAATCTGTTTTTAGAATTCTTATCGCTTCACTAGATCAATCGATACGTAGTACGTTAGAATGCGCACACGTCTTAATTCTTATGTTCCGCGTGTGTTAGGCAATGACAGAAAATCATTGCTTCTAATCCACTTAAGGGTATTTGATCCCGCCTTTGTTTGCTACCAAAACATAACTATATCATATGCCGATGGTCCTCACTAGTAATAGAATAATAATCAGATAAAACTTCTTGAAACATATTTAAATTCGTCATGAAGTTTACTTGAAATCTAATTCCTTACATTTTTAAGTACATTTTTTTAATTCAATATATTTCAAATTAAAAAACTTAAATTTGAAGGGTTAGAGAGTTCTGTTTCAAAAAAATGAAAAAGTTTTTTCAAGTAGATTTCATAATTTATGAATCATGACTAATTTAAATATGTTTTCAGAATATCTGTATCTGATTATAAGGATGGTTGGTGAAATTGACACACGAAAGGTCTATTTTGGAAAAAACAAAACCAGAATCGAATAGATTTGAAAAGTAATCGAAATGATATTGTTTATTAGTGTTAATATTAAGGTTTGAAAATGTGAATTTTTTTTCATCGTCTTCATTCAATTTTTATTTATGAATAATATATGATATTTTAATAATAAAATATATCGACAAAAAGTGTTACCTATTGATGAACAATTTTTTTTCGAATTGTTTTTGATGATAACGATAACCTTATCTTTTGACAACATTTGTTTGGCTAACTGTCCTAAAACCTATAGTTATTTTGTTTTAATATAATATTACAAAATAATAATTTAGAAATTAAAATTCATAATAATATATCTTCTAACTATATAAATGTGAAATGAAAATCTCTCTACAGCGTAAACTCTGGAATTACTTATCAGATCTTCTTGATTTTTATTTTAAACGAAAGAGTATATCACGGAGAAGGTTTCTATGAAAGACAATGTTAGGAAAATTCACCGGAAAAGTAGGAAATCTGGATGTCAAAAATACAACAGTGACGACATCTGTCCAGAAAAAATAAAGTAAAAAATAAAATAAAAAATTACTTTATTGTTGCAGATTAAAATAATAATATAGTGTATAATAATATTATATATTGGTTGTTATTGGTAAATCGAGCATGTTTGTTCATTTTATTATTATTTTTTGTCAATATATATAAATAAATGATTGTGTGTTGATTAGACCTCTGGGAAGAAGATAGGCTAATTTAAAAAGGGTTAAATTTGGTTTTTTTTATTCATCAGATTTTAGAACGGTTAGGTTAGGATTTTGTATTAATTGTTTATATTAATCCACCGTAGGCGAAATTAAGTAAAAACGACAAACTAGGTATAACTTTGATACTTTAGAGTTAAATCATACAGTTACGTACAATCAGCACGAAGTCGCGATCTACCGCAGGCAGATTGCCTACCTGATAATGTATTGCTGCGAATCAGAATTTTTATTCCAGGCAACAGAAGTTAAGATAAATTTTTTACACCATACACCGAATATTAAATGACGAATTGAACAAAGTTTGAGTCATATAGAGTTGGTACATTTAACGAGCAACGAAGTGCACGGGATCAGCTAGTAATATTATAATATTACTTGATATATTGTGGCACTAAGATTAATCAGACCATGTTCGACGTTCGTGTGGTGTAGGTAGATACGTTGTAGGTACAATTGTACTTAGGTATAGGTACTAATTTATTATACACTATATTATATTGATGTGAAACTAATAACTATTGTGTCCCTAATACCATGTATAAGTGATCAATAATTTAAAAAGTGATTCGAAGAAGTGTTCAAAATGATATAGTTGTGTGGGGGGGGGGGGCCAACCTGATTATGGCAGCCGTGCAACTCGACGGTAGCCGTCATGTCGTATTGCCCGCGCTCGAACTATGCTGGTTCAGAGTAATTAATTGATGTGCGATGGTAGTGGACTGTAAGGCGGGAAAAAAGGTAATAGGAAAATAGTTAATTGTTTTCGTGTGACAATATTATAATAGTTTTATTGCAACGGTTCTGCAGAAAATAATTCTTAAGTGCTTTGTGTTGGTAAAATATGTGGGCACGTTCACAATACGAACGGCAAAATATTGAATTACGTAAAAATATAAATAATATCACGTCGAGTAACGGACGAACGTAACCAAATAAATCATATTCTGTGTACGACCTGACGAAACTGATAGCGGGCGGACAGCCGATGGTGCTAGCGTTGTCCCGGCACGACCATAGTGGGGCGATGGAGGTTGACCGGGCGGCGACGGTACACCACGACGTCGACTAGGACGAAAACAGTCGACGGACGGCAAGGCTCGCGACGAACACGGCGGATCGCACTGCACACACCGGGCGGGCGATAACGGCACATCGACAACCAATGAGATAACGGTGGTTTTGACACGGACGGCCACAAAACGCGGTTTGTGCGTGCAACGAGGGGCACGACGCGAAACAGTTGGCACCGACGGCTAGGGCACGCGGAAAGTCAAGATGGGCGTTATTGACGACGACGGCGCGCCGGTTCGAGAAAGTAACAAAACTCCGGCATATACGGACCAAAGGTATTGTCACGGGCTAGCTTGCGGCAGAGCAGAGACCGTCGGCGACACACCGATAACGGTTCGCTCTCCGGCCGGCGATATCGGAAAATGTCGCGCGGTGTTTGTTTACCGACGATAACGTGGGGCAAAGTCGAAAACCCGTACCGAACAACAGTAATATCCGAAGAAAAACATTATTATCGTTGTTGCTGGCCACTTGGATTACGACGCCGTCGTCGGCCTTGGAAACTGTGGCGATTGTGACGCTCATTTCCGAAGAAAATAAAACATTAACGTTTCTAGCGATCACAGCGTGACATAGTCTTATTTTTTTCACGAGAACAATAATATAATCTAGTAAGAAAAAGTATGGCCGACGAGAAGAAACCTCCCGCAGCCGCTGCCGCTGCGAAGAAACCAGAACCAAAACCTGCGGCCGGTGGTACGTCCGGTGCGGCCGGTGCGGCCGACCAAAGTACCGTGCAGAGATCGTTCTTCTCGCGCGTGGCCAATATGTTCACGCGATTTGTTCGATACCTCAGGAGTTGGTTGCCGTTCTAAAGAATGAGACCAACGGACCCATTGCTACTTGTCGTATTTATATATATACCATATACGAATGTGAGCATAAGTCGTACTCACAGTTATCATAAATTGCTACGTGTTTCAAGTACGAATCATAAATAAATTAAAAATTAAACGCAATAAATTCAAGCTTGTGTACTTCTATGTTTTGTGTTTGAAAAAGATGCAATGTGTAAGTTCATCCTCCGCTCGAGATCCAATTACGATTATGGTCTTCTTATTTATGTTGGCCTCTAAACCCACTATAAGAGCTTACACACGGCCCACCACTCTTATCACGACCTTCGGAGACTACCATAAGACCTATCCTCGAAAGACAGCATTTTTTTCTTATATCATAATATGCTCCACAACGCATTATTGATACCTAGTTATTGCATGCTATCACATAATATTATGTAGGTATTTGTAGGCTTACAAATCATAAAAAATTAGATATAATATTACATTTAGATACATTTACAGATTATATAATACGTACAGAGAAAGTGCTAATAAAACAATAATTGTAATAATAGTTAATAATTTAACTCATAAATAACAAGTTTGTATAAAATGATAGTTTAATCTTTAAATTTAAAATAATAGTCAAGTAGGTATCGCTCAGCTGTACAGTAAGTTACAAGTAGGTCACTGTAATGGATGGTGTTAAATTTGGATATAATACATTTTAATTCAAAAATCTGGTTTTCATTTGGAATAAAGAAATTGGTATCGTCACAGATTACTCGTTAAATATTATAAAAATGTAAGTATTTGAAAATCTTGTCCATGATTGGCAGACCTAAACGTTTCGAAAATCATAATTTAAATTATTTTATATAATTAACGGAAAAAAAGGGTAACTTATTAATGCCTAATTAGGTATACCTAATACGAAAACGATTCTGAGCGAAGACGTCAGTCAGCCTTTGATATTATTAAGTATAATATTTGATGATATTATATTGTGAATAAAACACATTTATTTACCTATTTACGTGGAACTTTGTTTTAAATTTTTAATCCTTAGCTACAAAAGTTAAAAATTGTGTGCATCTTTAACCACAAAATCATTTATACATTTAAAATTTGATAAATTTTGTCAAAATTCGAACTATAAATGCTTATAAAAAAAAATTGTGCAAATGTATTTTTAATATTTTTCAACTGCTATTGTAACAATATTGCATTGTATTGCATTTTCACGCTTTTTTACCCAACAAAAAAGAATTTATTAATATGTATAGAGAAAAAAAAAAAAAAAAAATGAATGGTATAAATTTGATGGAAGTACATTGTACAGTTATTCATTTTTGAATTACAACAAAATAAGAAAATCGCTACATGAGAAATTGAGAGAATATCCAATGTAGTAAACATTTGAACTTCAAAATCTCATAAGAATTTAATTTGACTTTTAGGTAGACATTTTTTTTTTTGATAGTGGTAGACGAACTTATGAGGAATCTTGAATTAAATCTTTTATGAATTTCTAACTCAAAATAATTTTTCCGTTTTCATGATTTTTATGTATTTTGTCAAACTACAAACTTAAAATACTTATAAAAAAATTGTAATCATGTATTTTTCAATCGTAACAATATATTAGGATCCTGTATTAAATTTTCAAGATTTTTAACACAATAAATTACATTTTATTGACATTAAAAAAAAAAAAAAAATTGGAAACAAAAAATGTCTGCGAACAGTTTGAAAACATTTTGAAAATTGTTTGGTTTAAAGAAAATGCTAATACAAACATTTAGTGAAAATGTCATGTATTGGTCATTTGTTTTAGAGTTACACCAACAATCAAAATCGATTTTTTCAAAAACCGATTTTATATAAAAATTCCTATTTTTCCTTAATTTTTTTTTTGTTTTTCCCAGCTTTTAAAAACTACTTGGAATTTTTACTTTTTACCTCTCAAGATACTAACTAGTGTCACATTCCTATCAGAAAAGTGGCTGTTGAAGAAAATCTAAGTATTTTTACTATCCTAAAATAGGCGATGGCAGACACAAATAAAATAGAAATAAAAAAACACACACATCATTGTAAAATCAATACATTCATCGCTCTGCTCAGAATCTAAAATAAAAACAATGGTCAATGGCATAGATTCTTCCGTAAATTTCACGTTCCAATACTGAATTTAAAATACATTATAATGGTAGTGCCTATATCCTTTAATATCGATATTAATAGGTACTTATACAAAGTAAAACTTCCGTTAACCTCTATGTAACAGTAATTTTTTTCTGTCCCATCAAGGGTTACGGGAAAAATACAATTTGTGATACATGAAACCTATATAATATACACCTTCTTATATTTATTTGTGAGTATAATATATAGTATATAGTAATATAGGTATATATTTTTTAAGTTAAAAATCTAACTATAGAGCTGTGAAGGGTATAAGGTGGTGAAGCTGTGCACCCTACTTTGAATCTTAAATTTGAAAGAAAACAATTAAAAAAGCAAAATATTATATTTAGTGTTGGATAAAATGAATATTATTATAGTGCCATTGAAGTCACGACAACTTCAGTTTTTTATTTACTATTTTATGCGGAAGATAAAAATATATAATATGTGTATGTATTATAGACATAATTAATATTATACACTCTAAAATATAAAAGTTGTACATAATGCAGGTACAACAATATGTATCTGTTTACTGATACAACAGTCACAGTATATTTACACAAAATTCATAAATTCATATAAAATTCATCGAGAAAAAACATTAACAATACAACATGTCCATCAAGTTGGCATCGGCACAATATGCTAGGACTATAACTCTTATTTCAAAAAATTGCTAGTAATTTGCTAGATTTTACTAGGTAGTTTTTGGAATTTGCTATAGTTTGGTTTTTCCAGTAAACCTGAAAATTGAAAACGGCTCAGCATCGGCACATTTTCCGATCGGCTCGACAGAAGTATCAAGATATTACTAGTGATTTGTTAGATTTTGCTAGTTGGTTTTTGAAGTCAGGTACCCAACCTAACCGCATTTATTTAAAAAAGCTTTGGTGCTACTGAATATCAATATCAGTTAAAATTAACTAAATTGGAGCATGTCGTCCAGTTATAAAAATCACATTAACAGACGATAACAGGGTATCATCTATCTGCGTTCTCTGCTGTATCATAGATAGACTACAATATATTACGGTATTCTAATATTATTCTAAAGACGAATCGAATAATGCGGTGTACGGTGCACCTACGAAACGTCGACCTCGGACGGTATTGTGTGAAAAATCAACAAAAAAAAAAATTTCATAAAAATTAAAATCCCCTTCGATCGAAATCGCTGGAGTGATACGAGTGATAATAACCCGTATAAGTATATAATATTATTAAACGGTGGGCATGCCTCCATATAATATACAATAATATAATATACTACAACACTATCGTGGCGCAACGCGAAACCCGTTAAATGTGGAGGCGGCGGTAGCGGTGAAGGCGGCGGCGTCGAACCAGAGTGGCAATTAAGCACGCCGCCGCTAACACAACCACGGTCATAAATCATTGTCACAACGTCGCGTCGCCTGGTCGTATACCAGCTAACCTCTGCTCGCAGTCGAGTTTACATACGGTTGCCGCGTTTATATATTAATATATAATAGTTATGTGCTCGTCGTTGTCATTGTACACAATATACACACGCGCACACACATATTTACTATTATAGGCGACTACTGTGTGTGTGTGTGTTTTCGGCCTACATGCGGGTTGTGAGTGTGAGCAAACGAATTTCAAGTCCACTCGACGATGATCATCGTCGTTTTTCGTGTGCGTGTGGAAAGTGCGGCGGCAAGTCGTCGTGACTTCTTTTATATTACGTGTGTGCGGCTTCCGCGCCACCACTATACCGCACTGCAGTTTCGGTCGTTCGCGGTCACTCGTGCGCGCCAGATCCGCCCGTTATAATAATAATAATAATACCATTAAATTATGTATTGTATATTATATTGTCCTGCAGACTCCTGCTGTATAGCAGAATGGTAGTTTGGAATTCAGATCGCAATAATTATACTGTTATTATCAAATCATTACCGTCGTCGTCGTCGAATCGACGGGCGAGCACGCGGTTTTGAAAAAAATTAGTATTGTTAGCATTATTACCTCCAAGTGGTCCGCGCGCACGCGAATAAGATCGACGACTGTCAAGCGCATACGGTGCGGTTGGTCTTGTAGGTCCTCGCAGGTAACCTGTGTCTCAGGAAACCGTAATGTAATACCTAGAAGAATACTCTAATAGTACAATACCTCCAGGGGCTTGGTAGGTACTATAGATATTGTGATATTGCGCGTGCGCCCTTGTGTGTGTGTACGGTTTTCAGTTTTTCACTTTTCGGTCTTGGCCGACTTCGATGGGGACGGCTTTAGCCTTGATCGCACCGAATAGGCAAATGTATTACGTATTTCCTAGGTGTATTCCGTACGGTGTCGATTATATTATTCGAAGTCGTCGTAATTTCGAATTCGATGGGTGCCAGGTTATAATAATATATTGGCGTGCGTCTCACCTTTACGACCATAATATACACCAATGATTTTTATGTAGTATAAAAAAATATATATAAATAAACGTTTAGTAAATTTAAAAAAATAAATGTGTCTCATATGTTTTCCACGTTTATTATTATTATTTTTTTTTTTTTTTTTTACGGAATATAAATTGTCATATATTCGGCGGCGGCGGCGTCCTAATAAAAGAGTGGCGGCCGACGCCCACCACCGATAATAATAATATTAATGATAATAAAAAGAAGACGACGTTCTCATTCGGTAGCTAATACTGTATATATATATATATATATATATAGTATACACATATATATAGGTGCTGCTGCTGCTGCTGCTACCGGTATTTGGTGGCCCATTGTGTGTCTGTTTAATATAAGCTAATTCGATATGTGTGTTGTGTACCACTAGTTTTTTACGACCCGACTGCTATATGCTACGGCTCCCATAAAAAATGTGTCATTTCGTAAATGAAATATGTATTTAAATATGTGTGTGTATTAGGTACATACACAGATAATATAATATTAATGTGTAGTATAATTTATATAATACATATTATTATTATATACACATGCTTGCGTATAAATTATGTCAGTGATGCGATGTATTTGGATTCTGGACGTTCCGATGGAGCTATATTGGTTTTATGACGATGTTTTCTTTTATAATGTTTGACCGAGAAGGTAATAAAGTCTTCCTAAAATTGGATACATAAATTGAAAAATCAAAAGCTGCGGATTTTTATTGATATTATTTTTTTGATTTTCCCACTGAAGTTTTTTAATAGGTACGAAAAAGTGATAGGCAGGTACTGCATGTTTATTTTTAACGGTGTTTTGACCGACCATTTCTGCAGATAATCTCACTCATAAACAAATGCAATTGTGATAATGTTATTATCATTATTGCGTTAAAATTAAAATTAACATCTCAATACCGCGTTAAGTATACATTACGAATATATAGATGTTAAGCAATATATTATAGATTTTAGGTACTTATAAAATTATAAACTCAAATATTTACATGTAGTGAACATAGAAATTGTCGTTAGATCAACGTTGTAATATTATTATATGAAATCTTTGCGAATTAACATCAAACCGCACGACTACTATTAAATATGCTTTCAAACCATAAGACAATTTTGAATAATTAATACCTCTTTTGAACTATAATAAAATAAATTAACGATAGGCGAACTCGGAGATGATATTTTGTCTTGCATATTGGACGATTTCGACCGCCAACGACTATTCGACGCGTGTATAATATTATTATGCATAGAACGTTGACGTATATTATCATCAAACCACATGCGGTATACCTACCTACTATACAGGTACAGTCTGACGGTAGCTGCAGTTTGAGAACACTGAATAGCATATTAAATTGCTCATCAAATTAAAAAATAATCGTTTCATCGATAACTGGTGGTAGGTGAGGCGGGACTGAGAAACGATCTGTGGACACTATATTTTTCTCAAACCCATCGCCGCGCCACGCCAGACCGGTCGCAATCACGTCACACCTACACGGCTTACACCACTATAATATAAACCTACCCACAATTATATTGTTTTATAATATACCCGGCGTCATCGTCATCGTCCAGTATTGTTTTTATTTATCGTGTATAATATATAAGTACTAAAGTACCTATAATAATGTATACATATCCGATATGCGTATTTACTATTGTTGCTGTTATTGTATTGTTACTTGTTATGATCGTATCGTTATAGTATAATATTATATATTTATATACCTAACTATACTATGGGCGTTGCTTTCGAGTAGGTACCACTAAGTTTAATGTGGAATAAAAGCTTTCCAACGTAGCACACATTTTTGAATAAATAGATTTTTTCACATTCTGCAAAATATTTCCATACCTATATTTGATTACTAATTTAATAACAAATATAAAAATCATAATATTTTGATAAGTATATAAAAATAAATGTTACAAAATGCTGTCCAATAAGGTACATTAATAATAATAAAGTAAAATTATCGAGGGCATAATATAAAACATAATATAATAAACAATAAACATAATATTATAATTATTATCTACTATCTCTATAATCAGTATTAATATGCTCACAGGCATTCACAGACATTTTTTTAAGCGAGAGAGCTCTTGTCCTAGAACAAAGATAATACATTTTAAAAATAAATGTCAATTTTTTTTTTAAGAATACTCTTAACTTTAATTTTAATATATTATAGTACGTCATATGTCTAAAAAGTACAAATTATACATTATTAGATTATTATAACAATATAAATATAAAATGACCATCGTGTTGGACCAAAGTTGGTTTTCAAATTAATGATAATAAAACAGAATATATAATAGTTAATAGAAGAGAAAAATTTCCGACAATATGAGATATTAAAAAGTAGAAAATCATAGCTTTAAAAGAGTTTCCCACTTTAATTACTTAGGATCAATATTAACTAACGATAATAACATAAAAGTAGAAATTGCAGATAATAGCTGACTAAAAAAAGGCAATAAATACTATTGTGGTTTAGGAAAACTATACTGAGTGCTAAAGATATTTCAAAGAACTTTAAAGTCCAGATATATATGACATTGATACACCCAGTTGTGCCTTATGGCTCAGAGACTTGGCCTCTCAGGGAAGCAGAACAAATAAAGTTAGCGAAGTGTTCGAGAAGAAAATTTTGAGAAAGATATTTGGACCATGTAAGTATGATCAATCCGGGTGATTGAGAAAACGGCATAATCTGCAAGAACTCTATGAGGTTTGGGTAGACCTCGCCTAAGTTAGGTGATTTAGGCTAATAGAATTAAAAACCTAGGGATGGGAAAAATTTCCACATATTGCCCCCCATCAATATGCCCATGAATGTTTTATCAAACTATATTAATCTATATATAGAATTCGCCATGCTGTCATTTATGTATTGCTAAAAAAATTCGCGGATATCCGGTTTATACTATCTACGCCTTTTTAAGTGATAGTTATAACTTATAGGTGACAATGATATTGTAAGATATAATAAACATATTAATATGATAGATATTTTTTTAATGATAACAAATTAATAATTAGTAATTATCGAGGTTGTAGATTCTCAATTTTAGTTGGCCATTGGTAATAAGGATCTTCGTACTTGGAATAACATTGGTCAGAAAATGTGCGGATTTTGGTGCGAAAATGTTCAAGTCATGACGGATTATATTTTTACAACTATATATACAACAAAATAACTTAAATATTTATTTTTTATTTAAATATCTAATTTTGTCAGCACTAATATTGCTATAAAAAAAATGTGCATTTATAATTTTGATATTTTAAGGTTTCTGTAAAAACCATTTATGAAGAACGTTGTGTAACATTTACAATCTTTTTTATTCAAAAACAAAAATTAAATCATACATAAATTGAAAAACAATTAAAAAAGTTTCAAATTAGGTAAGCGCTATATAGCATAAAACATATGCTGTACAGTAAGTGTCAAGTGAACCTCATCATTGAGTAGTAATGGATGTGTCAATGATACATTATTGCTACGAATAACGATTCTGAGCAGAAACAGTCCATCAGCCTATATTAGTAAATAGTAAGCATATTAATTATAGACATTTTTTTTCCCAAAATATTGCATTTATTATATTAGTATACCTATACAGTATAAATATATTGAAATCATAAATTGTTGATACCTATTAGTACTTTAGTCATACCAAATAAATAATATCTGTAAAATCAATACACCTATTGATCGCTCCGCTCAAAAATTTACTTATGTATCGTAAAATACGTGGTATTCTAGAGTGTAATGTTTAAAAGTTATAAATTATTGATTATTATTAATCAATAATTACCTAGTTTGCTAGTATAATAAATTACTATATCTAATCCATAATTTTCAAATCATTATAGCCCCTTATATCTTCCAAACATATTATTATGGACCAATCGAACCTTTAATACTTTGTACACAAAGCTAAATATGTAGTTCAAAGACTGCTTGTTTAAATTGCGATTAAGATACATCTACATTTTCAAAAGAGTCATCTGCTTATAAAAATTATAGGAAAAAATATGATTTTCATTTGGAATAAAAAAGTTGGTATTACCAGAAAATACTCGTTAAATATTATAAAAATGTAAGTATTTGAAAATCTTGTTCTTAATTGGTAAACCTAAACATTTCAAAATTCTTTTATTTAATTATCAGACAAAGGGGGAGGGGAGTAAGTGCGTAACGTTCTGCTGTACATTAGGTGTCTAAAGAGTTAATGTAATGGATGTGTTAAATTTGAATTCAATAACATAAAATCGTTGTATTTGAAAAACGATTCTGACCGTAGACAGACCATCAGCTAGCTATAATATTACTAAGTATATTTGATAAAATTATTGTGAATAAAGTAATTTATTTTATTATTAGGAATTAGTAGGCATACAGTATAGGTTAAATTCATATTTTTGCAAAAGATTGACATTTTAAAATATAATATAATACAATAATAAAATATAAAAATACACTTTGAGAGTTTCATACACCCAAGAATAATATTTTTAAAATACAAAAAAATAACTAAAACCTATATTTTTGGTTTTAATATTTATTTTTGTCCAAATTTGAACTTAAAATGTAAATAAAAAGTAACTATAAGATATTATGTTGGTTATTACAGTATGAACTATTTATAAGAATTTTCATTTTTAAATTTTCAATCCTTAGCTACGAAATTGAATGTCTTATAATGTTTTAACTAAAAATATTAAATTTAATAATACGAATATTTATTTGTATTATAGGTACTAATAAAAATCTAACCTATAGATCTTTAATATTCCTCAACTGCTTTTATAATTACTTATGAGGAACCTTGTATTACATTTTCAAGTTCTTTGACCTAAGGAATAACATTTTATTGATATTTATAGAATAAAAACTAAAGAAATTGAAAATAGAAATCTCTTTAAATAACTCAAAACGTATACGCATGTATTGAAAATCATAAAATAAACATCTCTCCTCAAGCTCACCAACAAGCTCCCCAAGCTCACCTACAATATGACTCAGATCATTCCAGTTATACATACAAAGGATGGGCGAGGCCCCCAACCCCATGGAATTTTAAAAGTGAATGCACTGTCCCTGCTGAATACGCCGTGTTTCATTGCCCTAGGTGAGACGCAGTGAGGTTGGAAATCCATACTCACCTGGGGCATCCTCTCACTACGGCTGACATGCCTGAACCACTTTGTGGGCTGGCCCTCGACAACCTACCAACTGACGAGACAGAAAAAGCAACGGCTCTACTTGACGCGAAAGAATTATTACAGATTATTCTACCGCATGGTAGAGACAGTAATGTTTTCGAAACAGGATGAAGAATGATTGAGACAGCGCCAGGAGACACTGAATATCGACCAGTGTCTAAGGTGCCACAGACCACGAATCTTTACTCTATTCTATGACAACAAGGGAGAGACAGGTGATCACGACAGCCATGGTGACCTTATTGTTAATTTTATGTTTATATTTTGAATCTTTGTTTTTGTTCAATAAATAATGTTGCATGAGAGTAAGTATTGTGCAAACGGTTCACCTCCAAGCAGAAATACCACAAGGAAAAAAAATAAAAAAATAAATATTTATATCTATGACCTGTGTGCTTAGACACTTACTATACTTATCTATGTGACTATGTTCACTTCTAAGTGTTGTAATTATAGAATAAACTGTAATGCTGTGTAAACAAATTCATTTAAACACGACGAACCGAGAATAATTGACATTCAAACGTTTTTCACTCACCATAAAATTGTTCACAACAAGCGATAGTGATAATGTCGACGAGGAGTGTGGACATCCGTGACGATTGCCAATCATTTAAGTGTGTGGTATCTTCCTTCATGATTTTTAAAATTATTCAACTTATAGATATTATGTTTTAAAAACTCAAAATTTTCAAGTAATACTATACAGTATAATGGTTACCTATTGCATTTATTCAACACATTAAATAACAACAAAACAATTAACTTGATAAAAATGTTTGTCAAAGCTAATGGACTTAAAAATGTTGTTTGTTAGATTAAAATCCAGAAAATATTTATTTGAAATTTCAATCGGTTAGGTTAGGTTAGTAGTTTTTGTATGGTTTCAGTTACGGTTTATTAACCGGTGTTTTAAAGCTTTGGTTTCGGTTACAGTCGCAGTGTTGAAATATGAAAAAACCACGGTTTTTTTTTTGTTATAATGTTTAGCCATTATACTATAGGACGAACATTGTTTTTGAGCATGTTTATACAGAGTGTTTTCCCTGTATAGTCTATACGTATTTTTTAAACGTTTATTTCAAAAAATAAAAACGGTAAGATGTTAGGGGCTTCATAATATTTTAATTTACGTTAAATTTATAAAAAATAATAGAGGTAGGTACTATGTTTAAACATGATAAATAAAGAAAACTTTTTTTTTAATGTAAGTATACTGTGGTATTAATGTATATCATAAAGTAAATTTGTTAAACAAATGACAAAATTCACAACAAGTCAAAAAAAAACGGACTATTGTTGTGTTGTGAACATTTACAAAACACTCGGAATCGGTTATCCATATAACTTCTGGAAAAAACTCACGTATAATACTTCATTTTACCTCAATCAGTAATTATTACACAATATGTCTATAATAGGATATTATTATATTGTTACCTACACATTTTATGATTAATAATGTTAAACATGTAGTCCACTTACTAACGCAGTCGATGATTCTGATTATCGTCACAATATTATTATTATTGTCATTCGCGAAATGCCCAGGTTCGAGCATTTTATAATAATATAATATATTCAATAATAAACTATTCAATATTATTGTCTTAAAGTTCTCTCGACAGTTATTATGAACACTGAAAGTTGCTGACGCGTCTCATCGCCATATATACCTACTACTGATCACAGTATCACACTATTTCAACGTTGTATAGGTAAGTCCTACTATACCTACGTAATATTTTCTTTAAGCCACCGTGGAATTGTATCGTTACAGACACACGGTACACCACGATTCGATATGAATATTGAAGGGTTGGGCGACTATGAATAAGTTCTACAAATTACAATCGATTATTACCAATTGTTGATAAACAATATACGATATACTAATCGATAAACATATATAATATATTATTATAATGCATAAATAATATTCTGTAGAATATCGCTCAATATATTATCAATACACAGTTTTAGGTAGGTATTAGGTATTGCATTTACAACAATATAGTTGTAGGAAACCAAAAAAAACTGTGGTTTAAACACTAATTAGATATACTATAATATACTCAGTCGGGGTATATGTCAGGTGGAGGTGGGTGAAAATATTTTAGTCTTGAATACCGCTTTGTCGAATAAAAACTTAACATCTTATGACTATATGCTTATATAATTTACATGTTTGATGTTTGTATCAACGATCGTTTATAATCAGTGTAAAAACAATTATACAACTGATAAAATGTGAGTATTTATCTAATAGCAAAAAAGAACATCTCACGACATCTCCCATCCCCGCTCATAAACACCCCTGTACTCTTGAATATAGACAAAAGTAGACATTAACTTGTTGAAAAGTTAATTTTTTTTTCTTTTTAACTTCACTAGTTAATTATTTTTGTTTTTAACTTATTAACTTATTCAGTTTAAATGTTTTTTGTTGTAACTTTAACTTTTCATAGTTAATTATCATTGTCATGCAGTTAAGTTAATTTTCTTTGATTCATGCGTAATCAACAATATACTGATTCGTCGACTCTTTTCGATTTTGGTCATTTATTTTCAAATTATATATTATAATAATCTAATTTTTTACATAGCGTGTTAAATGTCTTGGTAAATGTCTGTGTATACCAAATACTATGGTAGTTTATAACTTAAAAATATTGTACCTTGAAAAAGATTAACTTTTTTTTAACTGAGATAAGTAAATTTTATTTTCTATCTTAACTTTAAACTTATCTAGTTAAATTTTATTTTTTGTTAACTTTTAACTTAACTGAAAGCAATTTAATTGAATTAACTTAACTTGCCGCAGTTAATTATTTTCATTAACTTGCCCAAATAAAATATAAGAAGGTAGACATCCACCATATATACGTTGTGTTGGCGTTATAGGCATTGCGTAAGTGCAGCAGCAGTGACCCAGAATCACGAGTATAATTTTTCCAGGTAGGGGGAGGGTTACGTGGTATTTATTTTTGTTATTAAAATGTATATCAACAGAATTTATTACTTGATATTCATACTCAAATACAGATCAAGAGGGGCACGGTACCTTCACCCTTCCCACCGTTTGCGTGATGTTCATGTAACAAAACTATGACTTAATCTCAGCGTAAAATGCAATTTTTGGATCGATATTATTTTCGACTACCGAAGGCATTCATGCATATAAGGCGCTTTTTATTGATATTGTTTTCTTCTGTTTACGAAAGTCAAAAGCTTTTTACTATGGACATTAGACAAGGCGATATATTACGCCTGCCCCCATTGTAATATGTAGATATACCAAATAGTCGCAAAATGCGTGTCGCTGCAGATGGCCTTATAATGCTAGAAGTTACACAAGTCACTTTTCGCATAGGAGCTGCAGTAGGTATACCGCGGATGGCTGTTTGGTCACATCGTGTGTATATAAGGGGAGGGGATGTTGGACATGCGCAATCACGTGGAAACTCGCGGGAGGGGCTTCTATCTTTCGGGGAGCGATAGGATCAGAGCACGTCATAAGGGAGGATTAGGCACCGAGTCCCCGCGATATTTTACTGTAATATGCAAACGACGTCATAAATTCAAGACGCGTACGATGTGTACTTACTCAATATTATAAACGTTTTCGCAGTTGAGATAAGAGTCGCTTACCTGTACAACTAACGGTGGCGATGGCGTGTCCGACACTATCTGGCGAACCACGACCACTGACGATTGACGCGATATCCGCCGCTGCGGAAGCTCTGCGCGGACCGTCGAGCGGGGCGACACCTGTTACGGCCGCGTCACAGACCGATTGTCGACAAGATCGGTTTATGAATATTTTTCTCGCGCGTGAATGAGGAAAAATCGGTGATGCACTAGTGAAAAAACCCGCGTAAAACGATAATATAATTATGCTATACGGTCCGCACTCGCGACGCGATGACACGACGCTATTTTCGCTCCAACACCGTTACCGCTTACCGTTACGATACCGTTAAACACATACCGCGACGGTGACCGACGGACGGACGTGCAGGACCCCGCGTTCGACTCGGACCAAATTATATTATTATACGATACGGGGACGGCGGCGAACGCGTTCCGCTGGCAAAACGGCAATAATATAATATTACGATAAATTAACGATACGACGATAATAGTATAATGACGGCGGCGGCGGCGGCGGGCGATATAATATATTATTACAATAATGAGTTAGTCGTGATGGCTGCAGCGCTGCTCTCATATTACTAGAACTGCACACGATTACCGTCGGCGGCGG
Source organism: Sitobion miscanthi (assembly GCA_008086715.1). Taxonomy (NCBI): domain Eukaryota; kingdom Metazoa; phylum Arthropoda; class Insecta; order Hemiptera; family Aphididae; genus Sitobion; species Sitobion miscanthi. The sequence continues at coordinate 15,289,340 of CM017804.1, forward strand.
CGTCGCGCGTTTTCCTTCTCTTTTCAACGCGCCCGCAATACTGTTATTACAATATTATATATACCTACATAATAATATTATAATGTACTAATATAACACGTATGGCGCGCTCATATATTATATTATTATATTTTATATTTTTTCATAATAATAATATATAGTATACTCTATAATGTGTGCGCGTTTTACGCGTTCGTCCGTGCGTGTGTGTCGGTGTTTTTTACACAATATAAAATATTAAAATATTCCGGTTCTCGAATCGCGTGGCGGCGACGGCCTCTGACGCAGTAGAGGTACCCGCGACCATATTATAATAACGTACGCGATATAGACCATATTATATCATGTGTGGATATTATAATAATAATAATAATATGTGCGCACTAGTTTGCGTGCGTTTTTAAGTATAATGACGAAAATAACGACGACAACCTCCGTACAAGTAGGTAGAGGTACCCGCGCCCGTCATGGTCGCCTTTCACGCGCGTTCCGCCCATCGCCGCCGGTGTATAGGTACTCATATTACTATTACTATTATTATTATTATATTATTATTATTATTATTATTATTATTATTATACCTACAACTGGACCACGCGCATATACTATGACCGGTGGCGTAGTACGCCTACGCTCGTAACTATATTAATCGGCGTACGACGACGACAATACGAGATGGGTGAAATTTTATTTCTAAACGATTATGCGCGTAAAAAAAAAATAACACCGAAAATTAGTAAATAATATTGTAAGAATGCAGGTCGATGCGTGGACATGGTGAAACACATGGCCGTTATCTGGAGCGGGTAGAAGACGTCATTTGGAGCGGGGAAAAGACTAGGGCGAATTTCCCACCGTAGGATATTTATATAAAAATCCATCGAGCCACCTGCATCGAAACAACACCGATTAGATTATGCGTATTATGTTCGCTTACGGCACTCGCCGCAACCACATAATGCGATATTGCAAGAAAATTATAGAATTTATTAGTTCAGTATACCTACCGCTGGCAACCAACTACCTATTTATGTGTAACAGTTGACCTGTCAGACGTGATTTCTGTCGTGCTATGCAAAAAATGATAACTCCAGTCAATATGGTTGTTGAGAAACAGCAAATAATGTTTTTAACAGTAAATCAAGCCTTTAAAATGCGATCATACAACAAATATGTTTAAAAACTTGTGCTGATATATAATTTTACTTCTAGAATAAATAGGTTGAACACTTTTCATTTCATCCTCTTTGAGATATTAAAGGAGAAATAGATTCCTAAAATAAATATCGGAGTACTAAGAGAAAAATTGGTAACTCCATAATAATGACTTACCACGTGGATTATCGCACTTTAACTCTTTTGGACATATCTTATCTTAGCCTATATAATTATCATATAGGTGCAACATTGTTTGTATGTAAAAAAAACCCGTAACTAAAAAGTAGTTTAAAAAAATAAAATTATTATTATTTACAATTTTAAGGTTATTTATTATTGTAAATTCCTTTAATTATTAAAAAAATATTGTAAAATTATTTTAGTTTTTTTTATAACTATTATTAAACTGTTAAAAAATCAAAATAAAATAACAGCATTCCTTTAAAGAGGACATTATGATACCCGCATTTGTTAACTTCGTCTTACAAGTGCGTAACATTGTAAATTGTACACGTCAGCAGAACACGTGTAGCTCCGTTAGTTTAAAAATCAAAAGTTAAAATTATTGTCTAGCCAACCTCATGGGATTTTTATTGTATTTTAAATTTAAAGCGAGTTATGAGTATTTTAAAATTGTAAATTGATTGTAGATCGAGGTTGGCTAGATAATAATCTTAACTTTTGATTTTATAAGAGGTCAATTCACTTTAGTTTTTAAACTAACGGAGCTAAACGTGTTCTGCTGAGCGTAAAATTTGCCATGTTACGCACTTGTAAGACGGAGATAATACATGCGGGTATCACGTCCTCTTAAAAACTGTTGACATAGTATTTATGTATATTTTATTTTTAAGTAATTTATTTAATATTACCTATTTATTAATAATCATTTATATAATTATATTATGTAATGTATTATATTATAATATTGTGATTACTAACTGTATAGATTATCAACCTGCAGCGCCCAGCACGTGCGATCACAGTTTAAAGTTTACCTAATAAGTAATAACTAATAAATTACAAGGATAATTAATAGTGATCATCATGAGACCACGTTCTCATCAATATCAGTTTAGTAAATTAAAAAACAATATGCCAAAAGCCAAATCAAATCTAAAACCATGCAAATAGAATATCACTTAACAATATGATCCATCTGGTTCACTATTGTAAGTATTTGTAACTAAAAATTCAGTGGCGTAGACAAGAGGGGGGGGGCGTGGGGGTCAGATCCCCCCATTGGATTTTTATTACTTAAGTGAAAAGTTTTGAGAGGGTGGGGGATTTTCCAATTGTCCCCTCCCATTTAGCTATGTCGTTTTATTTTTTTGATCCCCCTTTCAGAAATCATGTCTACGACACTGACTAAAATAGTAGGTACAGTGTATTAATATTGTATATTAATAAACAAGTAAATTAATATTTATAATAATTAAATAGAAATGTTGCATATAGGAATAGGTAAACCTTTAGAAATTAGAAGGCATGCAAGCTTTACATATATTTTATGACATTTGCAGGTGTATATAACATTATGTATTTGATCATTAATTGGTGTTGTAGGCTTTTACACAGGTACCTTCACATTTTCTTTTACAAACCAGAATTGTCGACTGGTCGCACGCTTTGAATGATTAATCATTCGGTTCTACCTTGTACTTATTTACGCGTATAAACAGAATATAATCATGCGGTGGTGTTTTCGATTTCTTTTGAAAATATAAAACATAATATCGTACACAATAATATAGGTACAATATAGGAACATATTATTTAGACTCCCCGCGCGGTCCCTGCATTCAACAGTAGTGTAAGTTATTACCTATATCATTATATACCGCGCTTGTCGGGTGTTTTATTCATACGACCTTATCGCCATATTCCCATGAATTCGATCGCAGTTCTGTATTATACTATTGCTGGGTTCTTATGTAATCGTATGATAATAAAACGTATAATATTGCACAGTAGTTTATAATACGAACATGTACAACACCTTATCAATACGCAGTTTTGTGATCATCGTCGTCAAAATGTGCGAGACTCGGGAAAATTTTCGGAAACGCGTCTGTAACCAATGACCCTTATAAAGTTAGCAGCACAACTATGATTATTATTGCCAGTAGAGCTTTTGAAACTTTTGTGCTGCCAACTGCAAAACTTTACGTTAGCGAAATTTCACCCTTATAAAAAATGTCCATCTTGATTTTTTGGACACTGTTGGACCACTCTGAAAATTTGTTGGACATTATTTTTGCCGGTAGATCTTTTGAAACTTTTGTGCAGCACAATTTTACATTAGCGAAATTTCACCCTGATAAAAAATTTCCAGCTTGATTTGTTGGACACTGTTGGACCACTCTGAAAATTTGTTGGACATAATTATTGCCAACAGCACAACTTTGGAAAGTCTCTCCTGGCAAAAATAATGTCCAACAAATTTTCGGAGTGGTCCAACAATGTCCAACAAATCAAGCTAGACATTTTTTATAGGGGTGAGATTTTGCTAACGTAAAGTTGTGCTGTTAGAGTATAGGTGGCAGTACAAAAGTGTCGAAAGCTCTACCTCAAAAATAAAGTCCAACAAAGTATGGGGATAATCCAACAATGTCCAACAAGTTTGTTGGGTGTATTGCATATGTGTCTGTCATAGTTGTGCTGCTAACTTTATAAGGGTTAACCAATGGCCATATTATTATATTATAATATTATAGCCGTCTGGCCTTAAAAAAAAAATGTTACGCAGCTGCGGTGAAACAACCCTTAGAGTTACTTTTCGCGATGCAACTATATATTATATACTACCTAATAAGACAATAACAATCACGAGAACGTAATCCGGCACTGCCGCGGCCGTTGCTGCAGCCGCTGTGCCACACCAACGAAATCCTAAATAATGTTCAAAACGGAAATAAATATATTCAAATCCTGTCAACGTCGTCGTCGTCAATTGTCACAATATATGTATATATCATAAATATTGTAATAGTGGATATAATAATAATATATTATGACGATGAAAAGGGGGACGTTCTGCGCACATCGTCGACGGCGACAACAACAACAAAAACACTCTCGATAAAAACGAAATGTCATCGTCGTTGCGTACAATATACAATAGTAGGTGTACGCACCAATATTGTTATTATTATGTATACGTTTCGATTTCCGAATAATTGCGATTTGTATAGGTACAGAAGGACGAAGAGGCGGCTGCGGTTATTTATATATCAATTATCGTCATCGTCGACACTGTGCGGGAGGGGCGTACTAGGGCGGAAACTGTGTACAATATAATAATGTAGGTATCGTTATTGTCACACCGTAGCAGTGTCACGCAGGAGCTGTAGAGCTGACATAGGATCCCAGCTACATCGTATATTGTCATATTTTATTATCGGTATATTATACGTAATCACGTGAACGATTTCTAACTGGGGCTGCTGTCGCCATTGCGAGAAATCGAATTTGATATCTCGACTCACCGTTGCATTCGGTCTCGGGATCGTCACATCGTAGCAGTAACTTGAGGACTCGAGGAGTCCAAAAAAGCAACGCCCTAAAAATAACACCAACAAAATACAAAAACGACATTATTTTTTTTTTTTTTTTCATACAAATATTTAAAACGTAGTTATTTTTGTTGTTACAGTGGTAAGCATAACCATATAAAATTTAATTTAATAAATATTTAATATTTATATACCTATTATTGTTATTTAATATACCTACCCATAATCGTAATTAGGAGGTGACTTACCGGTATTTAGCATGAATAAAATGTACTGCCAACAACATTATATAC